>JAVTVX010000002.1:13852173-14452173 GCA_033439265.1 Dillenia suffruticosa
ATTAACCTAAATTAATGTGATTTAAAGTGTGCAATTTTTTAAATAAAACTGTACCAAGGCATTGCTAAGTTTACGGGCCGCCGGCCCCCGAGGGGGGGGGGAGAGAGAGAGAGAGAGAGGAGAGCTGTGATGGTGCAGCTTCAACTTTTCATGGCCCACATGCATCATTATGCGGAGAGAGAGAGAGAGAGAGAGAGAGAGAGAGAGAGAGAGAGAGAGAGAGAGAGAGAGAGAGAGAGAGAGAGAGAGAGAGAGAGAGAGAGAGAGAGAGAGAGAGAGAGAGAGAGAGAGAGAGAGAGAGAGAGAGAGAGAGAGAGGTGTGATGGTGCAGCTTCAACTTTTCATGGCCCACATGCATCGTTATTCGTCCATAGATTTAATGTGATTTATCTCTTTCTAATGTCCACAAGTGAAGGTCGTAGGTTCCACTCCGGGGGGTAATGACACATGTCATTTTGGGGCCCCGGGGGGGGGGGGGCCGCTGTGAGCTGCTCTTTTAGATCTTTAAGCATTTTTCCGCGGAATTGTGTACTTCAGTTGTGTCTATGCACACTTATTGATCCATTTTGTATGGATAGAGTACGTGGTCAACTGATCTTGGACCATACAAAAGCAATTAGTTAAAGGATAAATGACACCTCTCTCTTGTTAAGGAGAAGTGTTTACAAAAATCCCATAAAGTAATTTGAGTTGAAATGAAATTCAAGCTTGTCCTGTACCTAATTCATCAAATTTTCAAAATTAATGATGTCTGGTTGTGGTTGAGAACGGGACTCACAAACTGGGTTGACTTTCTAGAATTGTTGGAAAGACATATGCTATTTTTTTTCAAGGTAAAGTGATTGTGACTTTTTTATAAATGATGTGTCAATTTTTTATTGGTTAATGAATAAAAAATAGGCTTTTTCATAAAAATATGTTTTACAATCGATTATAATTAAATATATCAAATTATGAGAAAACAAAGGTCATTTTTATTCACAAGGAATGATGGTTTCCTTTTGAAATTGAGATTAACAACTTTGAATGGGACGACCCGAAGTAGTAAAATGGATAACATGTGTGCATAGACTACTTTAAGGTAAAATGGCACTCTCTTACCCTAACTTCTTCCCCTACACTTGAACTCCAAACACCCATATAGACCATATCCATTTCCCAAAACCTCTCTGTGGATTTACTGTCTCTCCTCAAAAAATTCTTTCCCTCATCAGAACCCCAATTTCTATCTCTACTAACAAAGAATTCCCCATTCTGAGTTCGTCCTATCCAACGCCACTAGAAAATCCGAACATGTCCCATAAACTGCATTCGTTGCCTCAATGAAGCAACACCAAAGGGTACTACCACGGTAATTGCTCCGACCCGAACGGGACAATGTCGTGTTTGGGTGATCCAATGGAGGTGTATAGGGTAGTGTTGATTGGAGTTCTTAATTAGGTCGACTTTTCGCATGGGGAGAGAGTCGATTAAGAATGATGTGGTGGTTTTATCGGGGAACCAGGGGTCTTTTTGGGTGAATCGAGCTCTTGGAGTTCATCAAAGAATAGGGTTTTGGAGTGAAGGAAGTAGCAGTGCTGGTTGTGGTTGAATCAAAAAGAAGGATTTTTGGAGGTTCATGATGTTGGGAGGTGAAAGAGCCCCTGGGCGGTGGAGGTTGAAATGTGAAAGAATATATGACGCATTTTCCAGTCTTCTTGTGATTGCAGATATTGCGTTCGAGCATTTCAAAAGTCATAGGCTAAGAATTTGTCCTGGTTAATGTTTGGATCTCTAGAATTTGAGTAGGGATCGATGATGAAAGGACATCAATTCAAATCTTGAATTGAGGTAGATATTAAATTAAATTAAAAAATTTTTAAGTTCATTGTTTTATGGCAGCTCCATGAAAGTCCTAATTGGTGCATTTTGTCATAAGTATCTTCATGTTAGATTCGACAACAGATTTGAATTAGTGATTGAAAAATTTCCTTTCCCAATCTTGATCAGCTTAAAAGTCCAAGAATTATGATCCCAACTGAACCCAAAAAATAATAATAATAATGATTTCACATTGTCATCGTATAATTCTTTATATTTGGTACCATATGAACAGCCTCGTAAATAGTAGAGAGGAGAGGAGAGGAGCAGATGCCAAGATGCGTGAAGGAAAGATTATGTGGTGGGACGACAAATAATTAATATTTGCAACAATCCGTTAATTCTCAAGTGTTAAAAGACAAACGAGATGCTTGTACGAACATTTAGTGATAAAAATCTCTTATTTAAATATATATTTTTTTAATTTAGTATTTAAAATTTTATAAATATATATATTTTTATAATTTATATAATTTTTATATTAAAATAAAAAAGAAAGAACAAAAAAATATCGGAGGAAAACGGCATAGTTTGACCGAATAATATAGAGTCAATGGTGTTGGAAGACCAAGACAGAAAGAGAGAGCGGGCGATCGGGGCGCTGACAGAAAACAGGCATGAGCACGAGCTCCCTGGGCCTGGGATGCTCCCGTCTTCCGCGCAAAATGCACGCATCATGCATAAAGATGCCCTTTGTCGGCTCTCACTCTCTCCCCCCTCCCGCGATGCTCTCCCAATCCTCTGTCTTCATCTTACACTTCCAATTGGCCACCCACTCTTCTTTATTTCGTTTCCACTCGGGAATTAGCATACAATTTTCCCCCAACCCAACTTCATCTACCGACTATCATCCTTGCTTTTCTTTCACACGTGCGACTCTATAATGAAAATCAAATTTTGTGTTAATTAGTTTAATTGGTAAAATATTTATCATAAAAAAATTATATAAATAAATTTTTTAGAATTACTTTTAAATTATTTTTGGAAGACATTTTACCAACCATGTTAGTGTTGTGCAAAACGGTCAAACTTTTTTCACCAGAAACATTCTAAAAGTAATTTAAATAGAGATTATTTAAAGTTTTAATCTTGGAATTAAGTTTTCACCAAATTTAAACTTTAAACCCGCAAGGGTTCGTAAATATATGTTAATCAAAGTAGTGCAAAAAAAATTCAAAAATTATAGAGTCGTTCTGAAATCAGCCCTGTTTGGTGAACCAGGTCCGCTAAATCGCGCCGATCCAGTTCAATGGTTTTCAAAATGAAAATTTTCAAAAAAAAAAAAAGAAAAAATTGACCATAGGAACCGAGCCAGGCCGGTTCTGTGCTAGTCCAGTTCAACAAAATAGGAACCGGATCAGCTTGGTTAGTGTAACAGGCCGGTCCGATTTTGGGTTACTGTTATCCCGAGCCGGTTTTCGATCCGGACCACAGCGAGCGGTTAGGCTGATTACTGCAATTATCACAATAAAATGAATCATCAGTAAAAGTTATTGATTTACCGAAAACAGATTATTGCAAATATTGAAGTTCAAATTTTTTTTCCCCACAAATCAGCGGTAGGCTTTCATATATATTAAACAATTTCTTAGTCCATATTCTTGCGTGACAAAGTTAATGAAATGGAACAAATGTGATATGATTGACTAAACGATCATGATTTTTTAATGATTGATGTACCTTACAATTGTACCCTGTTCTTCATTTTTATTTTTATTTTTTATTTTTTATTTTTTATTTTTTATTTTTTATTTTTTATTTTTTATTTTTTATTTTTTATTTTTTATTTTTTATTTTTTATTTTTTATTTTTTATTTTTTATTTTTATTTTTGTAACAATTATTCCTGGGAAGATTGTAATTGAATTCCAACTCCCGGTTGGGATTGCATGCGTCTTGTCGACTTAGATGATTGCACCCAAACTTGGTGAGGTCCACTCATACTCGTAACTAGGGTTTCAAGAGGGGGATTATTTTTATTTTTTATAATTTAATTTTTTCGTAAATATCTCCAACTTATCAAAGCTTCTTGTCTTGCAGAATATTTTATAAAATTCCAAGTACAATAAAATATTTTATAGAATCTTAATCTTAATTTACAATTTTAGCCTAAAATTTCAGAAAATAGCAAATATTATCAATTTTATAGCTCAACGGAGCCCAACCAAATTTTTTTTTTTTTGTTCTTATCATCGATATCTAGAATTATAATTCAACTAATTTAATTTGAACGTCTATGGAGATCCTATTTAGAAGATAACTCTCTCTTTTTTATTCTCAAATTTCGAATCTAAAATTTAATCAAAAAATTTAATATATCATTCAAATAAATCGGTAATAATAAAAAAAAAAGGTTTTATTTTTTGTACTAAGGAAAATGAATTCAATAATCACCTATCATTTTTATTTAATTTTGGATAATCCAACTACCTCCAACGTCATAGCCTTGTTTGGCATAATTTTTCTTGTACAATTGTCCACGTTGACCATCGTTTGCACATTTATCAAAAATTAATGATTATAAACAAACAAATTTAAGGTTCGTGAGACAGCACATAATCATAAAATTGTTGATTTTTTCTTCTTCCGCACCTTATTTTGGGCCGGAAAATGAGCTAAGACATCCCATGGTCATCATAAATCCCTAATATGAGCTATATAGGTGGTAAGACGCTCGATATAGTATTTTTTGAAAATATTTTTTAAAAAAATATTATATATCAAAATTAAATTAATAATTGATTTAAATTTTTTATTTTTATATTTATAATAATAAATTTTATATATAAAACCAATATATTGTAATGCTTGATTGAAGTAATGCATTATTAGGATTGATATTTTTATAGTGTTTCGGTATTAGAATTATTTTGAAATTTTTTTTGATATAACAAATGCACAAACAAAAGTTTTTATTTTTTGGTTTTTAAAAAATGTTTTTTATGATAAAAAAATCATTAATAAGTTTTTGTATTTGTTAATTAATGGATAATTTGTATTATATGAGCGTTCAAAAGAAATTGTCCAGCTTAGGTTAGATATTCAAAACTAATTAATATTACAGAAAAAAAAAACTCGTAGAAATATCATTCTCTTTTTTCAATTTATTTTTATTTTTTAGATATTATATTAACAGATTCATTCAAATACGAAGAATAGCTCATTAATCATGCACCCCAAAAATATACTGATTTTAACTTTTTGTGCGTGGGCTTACAAAAGGATTAGATTTAGCTATTTATCTCAATGAGTAAAATAAGTTTTTGTGGGTCCGTCGTCTGCGGCTCTCTCTCTTCCGCAGCTCTTTCTCTTTCTCTCTCTCCCGCGGCCCTCCTCTCTCTCTCCCCCTCCCCCAAGAGGCACTCCTCTCTCTCTCTCTCTCTCCCTCCTCCACTATCAGACTATATCGCGTCTTGAAAATATAATATAATTTATCACGAGTTCAATCCGTGACAAATATGGTATAGGTACGGAATCTTTTTGGTTTTTAAAATTTTTCTTTTAAAATATATTTTGGAACATGACTCCACCTATCCTAACCATCCCAACCGGAAAGTAGACCCAAGCAATAAAAATATGGAGCCTTTAAATGAAGTTGAGGAAGTTGGGGTCTTCAAGGCGGGCATGCTCTCTGCCTAGAGAGAGAAAAAGTTGGGGGGGAAGGCAAATGTGAGCCGATGATGAAAGAGATGAAAGTCTCGTTGAAACTGTCACAGCCATTAATGCTGGTGACTTTGCTACTATTTTTAAGGTATATCTTAATAAAGGGTCATCGTCATATTAAACAAATCAATACGCATCGCCATCAACATATGCATATTATATATACGACCATTTAAACTCCGATTTACGGAGTCATAAAAAGAGACGTGACCACTGAATTGTCGTTGGGAGTGCTAAGCTCTTTTAGGAGGGCTCAAGTTTGGAGGAACTATCTGAACTAGTTGAAGTGATAAGGGGACAAAAGGATTTAATTAAGCCCCATGTGAAGGGCACATATTGAGCATTATGTTTTGCATGCGCCTCTCTCTCTCTCTCCCCCCCCCCCTTCTTCCGGCTTGGAGAGGTAATTTTGTATGCAAGCATATGCTTATCCTGCGGGAGAAGACCAACAACGGAAAGCATTTGTATTGGTTGTATTAGTTTAATAAGTTTGGCTTTAAGGGAAGGGGGTATCAATTGATTATTTTAGTTCTCGGTGACGAAATTGAGGTGCCCATGTGAACGATGGGGACGGGTTTGGAATCATTGTGGGTCTTGGCTTGACTTGCTTCATTAATTTTTTATCAAATTCTCATTTGTTCAGGGGACCTTTTCCTATGTAATTAGTTCCATCTCTTGAGACTATTTATCGTATCCAAGGTTTTGAAAAACAAGACAAATAACATTTGGGAGCACAGAAGGTCCTAACTATACTCGAAAGGACAGCTAAGCTAAAAGGGTATGTTACTGTATCAAGCGACGCGGATCTAAGTTTTGAAAAGAGTCATAAGTATATATATTGCGACATTATTCTTAGAAATTAAAAGACTGTTTCTATTAATCTAAGTACCTGAGCTGGTTCAGCTCAGAAGTACTAATGAGAAGAAAATGCAGAGCATTGTAGGCATGGGTAACTGCAAAGAAACACTTATAATGAAATGGCAGTTAATGGCAATGGTGATGAATGTGAAGACTGGGTAGGAAAGAAGGATTGAGAGAAGAGAAGAGGCTAGAGAGAGAGAGAGAGAGAGAGAGGTAAGTCTGTTCTTTTATCCCTTGCATTACTCATCTTGTACAATGCTTTTTATACAATTGAAATGGCTGTCTGATTGCCTAACTCAGTCAAGCAAATCTTGTTGTTACAGTTACCCCAAACCAACAGTTGGTTGAAGTAGTTGGACGTTTGAGCTATATTGCTGAGCTGAGGTAATTTGCTTGTGCCACTGTTACACAATTCTATTGAGTGTTCATAACCCACTTGTCCTTTAGCACCAAAATCTGAGAGGGGTGGGATCGTGTGTCATTGAACATATGGCCTCTTACTTACAACAGAGCAAACATATTGGTCTTAACAACTATTAGGGTTCCCTTATAAATTACTTTCCACATCTGTTACAGTTTTAGGTTTCCTTATTTAAACAAAAAACTATCAAAACTCTTTTAAAAATTAAAATTAGTTGAATTGATATAATGCAGAACTTAAAATAGAAAACAATTTGTAACAAATAAGGATTTTTTAACTTTATAATTAGGATTTCTCCGCTATAAAAACATCATGTCCGGTTCACTCCCTAAACTGTATGGAAGTAATCCAATTCCAATTGCATCTTGTGGTTGTGCTGCACTAGAATGTTGCTTTGTTGGTAGCATGAAGAAACACTTTGCCGATTCAACTTTTCTCAACTCATAACTCTAGAATTTTCCGGTTATCTCCACTCATTGAGTGGCAATCTACACAAAAGTCCATGTATTAAAAGGGTTGTGCAACGATTTCAGTGCTAACCAATTGGAATATGTGCTTGTTTCCAAAGAAAAACATAGATATGTCATCAACTTTGTACGGACTCTCTCTGTGGAAATTGCACATACCCAACAAAAACTTTCCTAGTCTACTTTTGCCTAATTTTATAATCCGAGCTTCTTTATATACATATTTATATATATGATTTCCGCATTAGAATTTTGTAAATTAATTTTGGCCATCCGACATACCCTAAAATTTCGATGACATATCCAAGAATATAATCCACATTATGTCTATTATTCTATATATATTTTTTTGTACATTTTGACGTGCAAGGAATGGGGAGAAAAGGGATCACTCTTGTTATGTCGGATATGTTGGCATTGGTTAATGTTAAACCAACATTTGTGGGGATAGAGTTTATCGATGAAGGGGGGGGATAGGATTGGCATTAAATAACATTTTCTTATGTGGCCTTCGGACGTTACAAAGATTAACGTTTGTAGGAGAATCTAAGTTGAGGTAGGAGTACCCCAATAGACAACTATCTATTTTGATTCTTAGGGCATTAGACTTTTGTATAATGTATGCTTTTCAACTATCTATTTGCTTTTAATAAGGGGTCGAGGCCAACTTTTTAGATGACATTTGTGGCTATGAACTGGGTTTTGAGGAGTGTACTTAGGAATCATTGATTCGTCAATAATTATTCCCAAAGAAACATGTTTGGAAATCATTGCTTGACAAGCTGTGTGCTAGTGGCGGTACCTAATTAAACAGATAAGATATAGCTTTCAAGTTGCAAATACTATATATATTTTTCTCTCTTTCTCTCTCTCTCTCCCAAGTCTCATGGTTGCACAATGACGTTGAAGTAGCTAGATTGTGGATTTTGTTTTATTAGCGAAGGGTCAACAAACAACATAGAGAAGAAACAAAGACAAAAAACAAAAGAGAGTGGAAGAGTGATGTTACCATACATTGAATTCTATACGGTAAAACCAACGTCTTGTTGATATCGGTTCAACGGTATTAAATTTTTTAATTAAATTTTTAAATTTGAGTCTTATAAATAAAAAAATATATGTCGAAAGAGTTTGTCTCCTAATGAATTCAATAATTAATTTGAACTGAATTAGTTGGGATCAATAAATTTATTATCTGATATCAATCGGTCAATATCAAAAAAAATTTCTATACGGTAAACTTATATGTAATATTCTATCTTATAAGTGTTCATAAGAATAAAATAATAAAAAATAAATAAAAACCCCACAAAAAATGATTAAAAGAAAAGGTAAAACTCATACGCCGAACGAGGGCTAGGCCAATGGTATGGGTTTAACCTAGCTACAAGCCATTGAGAGAGAGAGAGAGAGAGAGAGAAAGAGAGAGAGAGAGAGAGAGAGAGGGCTTAAAGTATGGGGTACGACTAAATAGTCGGTTTAATGGATAAACGTATTAAATCTTTTAATCAACTCTCAGTTTTGAAATTTAAGAATAGAAAAAATTATATTGGTAGATCTCTCTTCTACATTAGGTCTAACAACACTCGAACTGAATTAATCGGAATCTCCCTTCTAATACTAATTGGTTAAAAAAAAACACCATGCAGTATGACCCAATAGAATCTATCTTGGGCCATTTGACTTGGATCACAAGCCCAACTAACGTGGGGTTTTGGATCTCAACAAGCCCAACTAACGTACAGGACATCTTCTGATCAACTGTGAGTATCTGAACTTGGATCAGTTCAAACGATGCGGCCACTATAAGATTCATTTTCTGGGTGGATTATTCATCCTCCCTAAACTCTTTAGGGAGGCTTATTGAGATATTTAACCATGCCAAATATCATAGTCTCATTAAAAAAAATGGCTTCATTTGCCTCAAGATATGGAGAGATTATCAAATGCCTCCGTAAAGCACCAATCTCTTTATCAGAGAAATTACCAGTATGGGATAATCAAAGATGTTCCCAAGTTTGGTTCCTCAAAGCCCAAGGGAGAAGGATGTAAGAAATACACAGATAAATTTTCTCAATAAAAATACCATCCGTTTTCATGGGCGGACTCGTTACTAGGAGCCTTGTACTTACCTTGATAGCTTGGGCCACCTCTACTAGTACTGCCCATTTCTGTTGATCTGGTCCACAAGAAGATGTATACATTTCTTTTTTGCTTGCTCTCGGCCCTAATAAGCAACCTGCAAAGCTGTTACCCAACTGTTCGATTTCTCTCTGACCTGTTTCCTTTTTGGGGTTTAAGCCCCGCACCCCGCGGGGGTTAGGGGTGGTGGTGGGCAAGAGCTACGGGCGGGTTTGTGCGTGAAGTTAATCGTTGCTCAAATGTGGTCAAAAGTCCGATCAACAAGGTAGTAATTGTGGTGCTTGGCAATGTTTGTTTGTACTTCTCAACTACATTCTCAATGGTCAGGTGTCATGCCGATGAGGATAGAAAGAAAATAATAGATTGAATTGAAAGCAAGAGCCAAAATTAAATTTATATAGTAAAATATTAAAATATTTGAATTAATAGTCTAATTCGTTTTGACAATATGGTCAAGACACTTTTTCCTCAAAAAGTTACAATTTATATCTTACCCACCCGTAGAACATTCAAACAAATTTCTGTGGTAAAATTGGAAAGAAGATCAATAGGATGAAATATATATATATATATGTTAAGTCTTCCATTGATTTATTTTCTTTTAAGATTCTTGTTTTCTTTGGAGGGGGCAGGCTCAATCTTTTTATGTTTGCTTGGCGTGGATGCAAGGTTTTTCTTTATCCCTCAATGTCCAAAAACCATGTCTCATTACAAGGACAGAAGAAAGTGGTCCACATATGATCCCACCACAGAGTGAAAACAATATTATGATAAGATTGCATTTTAGAAAGCATCCCCAAATCTTCATTTTTGACCACCGTTAAGATTCTAGGGAGCATTTATTCTAATTGCCAATTGCTATTACTAAAAGTGTTTTAATCCTAATCCACAACACCACTCCCCCCCCCCCAAAAAAAGAAAACAATTATAGAGCTCATCTCCGGTATTCAACTTTTTATGTCGAAAACGGTAAGATTTTATTAACTTTACCGACATCTTGTTGATTTAGCGACAATCGGATACCGGTCGATCAAGAACAAAAAAATATACCATCATCTTTACATATTGATGCGGCTAGATTTATGGGGTATTTGGATAAATTTATAACCTGTTTAAATCATTTTATAATATATTTGGAAGTTTATAAGTTTATAAAATTTATTCGATAATTTTTTTGTAAAAAGAATTCATAAGTAATAAAAATAAAATATTTAGAGATAATAAACCATTAAAAAAATAACTTTACCCCAACTATTTTTATATAGCTTATATAAATAAAGTGAGTAAATTAACCTTATTGAGATTTCATTATCTTACATTTACTATTTTCACGTAGATAAATAGTTATTTAGACGATATTAATGGTATTTGATTATTTTTTAGTTATTTCAACACCAAAAAGAATTTATAATAATTCGTTATTAAAAAGGAATTTAGCTAATGCGGCATTGGACTATGTTATGGACACTTTTATCACTAATTCTCACAAAATACCTCAAAACCATTTTTCATGATACACATTCTCACTGATTAATGGCAAAAACCATAATGAATGACGAGTTTGACAAGATTATGTGAAATTCAACAAACCATGTTTCATTTATCAGACGACCAAAATCTGAACAAAGTCCCATTAAATCTCGCTGAGTACAACCTCCAAACAAAAAGATGAGCCATTAAATACCTTACTTACAAGCGATTTCAATATTTAACGGAAGCATTTCAACCCGGACAAGGTTTTTTTTTTTATAAAGGAAAAAAAAAAGAAAAAGAAAAAGAAAAAGGACAGAAGTTAGACTATGTCGGCCATTTGGCACCTTCAAGGGGTTCCTTTTTTTTTTTTTTTCTCTCCTCCTTTTTGGGTGTCTCCGTTCCTTTTTGTTGGGCATTATTTTTTTTTTGGGTGTAAATATAATTATTTTTTTTCGTGTAATTGTTGGGCATCATTAGATCAAATCATTGAAACCCATCGATAGACTGCCTGAATTGGGTTCTAGAGAACCACAGCATTGTTTGATTTCAAGTACTCACACAGCCCAGCAAAGCAAAAGAGGCCCCTGACATCAGTTTTTCGGGTTAAAATTCTCAGCCGACAAGCAACTCTAAATCCCCGTTAAATTCCAAGTGGACGTGACGTTAAATTCTTTAACCAAATTTTTAAGTTTGACTCACGATCTGGGTATAACAAAAACTATATTGGGAGGATAAAACCTTTAAATAGATGAATGCAAGTTCTGAATTGGAGTAATTGAAACATGACTCTAAATATCAATCGATATATTACCCCAAAAAAATAACTAAATCCCCGTTAAATTCTCCTCTATTGTTACAAAAAGCCTCGAATCTCTCCTTCAGTAACTGATTCTTTCACCAAATACATGTTCTCAACATGATCAGGAAGGAACATACTTTCAAAATACTTGCCTGGAAGGAACCAGCAACACATTTTGCATAACAATGATATCTTCAGCATCAAGAACTTCTCTTTTGCCAACTCCAAGCTACAACCAGAAATGACCAGCCAACTTTATAGAGAATTCTATCAGAATTAAGGATTCCATGGCTAATAGCCACTCCACTGACAGCAATGAACTTGGCGTGGCTCACCTAGATAGCCATCACAACAGCATTTTTAGGTAGGCTTAAAGAGCATCCATTGGCAGGAGGCACACTTAGGTTCACTTTTGCAAATGTTACTGGCTTCTCAGTCTTGGCTGGTCTGTGTGGAGCCATGGAACCGAAATGCAGTTAGGCTTAAGAAGCCAACAATTTCAGGCTTCTTCACAAGACCCTTGTCATGGCTATTCTTTTGCTGCTAATAGCCACCATTCCTATATCTTTCTTGTGGCTTTTTGTTGACAAGATTCTAATTCATTTCGGACAACAGGAAGACATCTCAAGGGAGGCAAGAAATTACCTTTTGTTTCTTCTCCCTGGCTTGGCGGTCACTGCATTGCTTTGTCCTCTCAAAGCCTACTTGAGCGCCCAGAGCACAACGGTCACCATCATGATCAGCTCTGGTTTGGCACTTGCTCTTCACCTGCCCATAAACAAGGGTTTTTGATGGCTCTTTGGATAAGTAATCTCATTGTGGTGATTTTACTTGCCATGTATGTTCTCGTTCCAGAGAGAAGCAAGGAAGGGAAGTGGAAGGAGGGGTGGTGGCAACAAGGTTTTCAAGATTGGTTAAAGTTGCTTAGGCTTTGTGAACCATGTTGCCTCAACTTGCCTTGAGTGGTGGTGCATTAAGATCTTAGTCTTGCTAACAGGCCGGCTTGCCAATGCTAAACAGGCAGTAGGCATCATCACCATTGTGCTCAATTTTGATTACTTGCTCTACTCTGTAATGCTCTCTCTCGCCACTTGTGCCTCCACTAGGGTGTCCAATCAGCTCGGAGCCAACCAAGCAGGGCACACTTGCTGGTCAGCTTATATATCTATTTGGCTGAGCTTTGTAACTGGCTGCATTGGCTGGTAGCAACTAGAGGTAAGTGGGGAGCTATTTATAGCCAAAGTGAGGAGATCAAAAGAAAGGTGAAGAAGATGATGCTGCTAATGGCTGTGGTAGTTGTGAACTTCCCATTGGCAGCCTGTGGGGGAATAGTTTGAGGAACAGCAAGGCCATGGTTGAGTATGTATGCTAATCTTGAAAGGTTTTACTAGCTGGGCCTGCCTCTGGGAGTGGTTTTGGCTTTTAAGGCAGGGCTAGGACTTGGCAGGCTGCTTGTTGGATTCTTAGTGGGGATGGTTGCATGCTTAGCATTGTTGTTGGTTTTTGTCACTAGGATTGATTGGGATGAAGAAGTTGTCAAGGCACAAATACTTGCCTCTGATGTGCCTGAGGATTTGGGGAAAGAGGAGCACCAAAAAAATTTGGAAAGAGCTGCTGCAAACCATGACGTAGTATGCTGACACATGGAAATTTTTAGGTCCGCAAGCTTCAAGGTTCAAGTGAGCAAGCATTTGTTATTCTAGAGAACCATTTAATGCAGCAGCTGCCAGAAAAAGTTATCTTGCAAGGGAAACACAAGAAGCCATAGGACTATATGTTGAACAAACTTCAGGGGTGGTGCACATTTGTGAGAAAATCCAAGGAAGGAAATTATTTTTTCATCTCCTTTCCATTATCCTATAAATCTAACAGCTCTCCTTTAGTTAGTTCCTTAGAGGATGCTTGATTGCGATATGAAACAAAATAATGATTCTAAGTTTGAAAATCAAATCCAGGGAAGTAAAAATCCCAAAATTAGTATAGCCTTCCAGTTTCACAACAGATTGTTCAATGACAATGATTTAGCCTGTCTAGAAGAGAATTAGATTCCTTTTAACAAGGCACATAAGCAGTGGCATCATTCTAAACACTGACAATAGTCATTTGGATGGGAATAGGATAACATCTGAGAACAACATAGACAACCACCAGGCAGAAGTGAAATCCCAATTGTTGATTTCTTTTGGAATCCTATTCAAATTCTTTGTATTACAAGCCCCACAAAACCACAAATGAAAAAAAAAAATGCTGTCTAGTTCCTGAATGATTGTTTTTCTTAAGAAAGTAACTCAACAGAGATCATGTTGTGACGCTATTGCAAACTTGCAATCACGAAAAGTTTAATTGCTTTTATGAAGATTGCATTACCTGGACAGCAAGTAAGATGCAGACTCCTGGTTGCCAACGGCTAAACAAGATTATCCCCCACAACTGCTGGATTTTTTCTCCAGAAACTTGGAACAGTACATATCATCCAACCAGTTGCTGTCGAAGAATATATAACATGATTTTGGAACTCAAAGAAACTATGGGTCCGCATCAGATCCTGGTTCAGAACTTAAGGACTTCAGCTTTTCTGCTTTCTCATCATTGAAGCCAAGGGTAGCCAGTATTTTGTGCCCAGGTGAATCTTTTTCCGACCAAATACCAAGAAGCAAATGTGTTGTGGTAATCTCACCACCCTCACCTGCACTTGAGACAAATTTGCTTAGATGGAGGAAATGCTTTAGTTCTCTCTCCCATTTAACTGTTGGGTGTAAAGATTTCATTAGCACAAATATATCCTAATCAGTTATAGATTAAGGGTTTGGACCCTAGGGAAAATATTTGCTCAACCAACTCAGCGGCCTTAATTTCAAAATTTTATACCAGTAAATCTAGATTATAGTTAGATGAACATAAATCCTTTTTTTTTAATATATAATGATGAGCATATATCTAATTTGCGGTAAATATGTTTCATGATGATGAATATGTCTGTCTTAAAAGGGGCCTTCAGTTCTAGAGATCTCGTAAGCACCATGGAATCAAGACGAAGTGAGTTCTTGATATTGGAGCAAAAAACATACGATGAGAATATCAACTCAACTCCCTAAGCATGGCTCTCTGATAGGTGGAACCTTAGCAAGGCCCATTTACCACCATGCCTATCTAGTGGTACATTAGGTAAGACAAGGCCAAATGTTTCTACTAATTTTCACTCCACTATCACCTAGCATTGTTTACGAAATTAGCTACACCAATGCAAAATGTAGCCTCTTTGGCAAAGAGCCGAAAACACACACACAATACCTGGAAAATCATAAACCTCTTATGGATAGGTTTGTGGCATAAGTCGTGTCTCAACTACTTATGCAATAAAAGCTTAACTCATATAAAAATAAGAACTTTGCAACCCCTTATAAGAGGTTGCTTGCCCAACACTCCCCTGCCCAAGGTTAGTGATATAGGACATGACACAAAGATACAACACAAGGGCAACAAGAAAAGCGTGTGCCTTTTCCAAATAAACAAGCACTATCACACAATTTTGTCACGTGGTGCTGGCATAGTGGGTATTACATGCACCCCATTTGTACAATAGCAAAACGAACTAACAAAGCATGTACCATTGTGTTTAGGTTTCCGACACAATATATTGATCTATCATGTTCATGTTATCCCATATATTGTCCTAATATGCTCTTGACACAACATCATGCTGCCACAAAATCCACCCTAGGTTGCCCTTCATATACAAAGCAAACTTCTCAAATTGAAGTTCACAGACTGTCCTGTATTTCTAAGACTCCATCCATTATAGTGTTAAAAAATGAGAAGAAAAATCAGCATAGCATCCCACAAAAAGTGTGCCTCAGACAGTGAGACTGTAATGTCATTACCAACAACCATGCATGTTGCCACAATTTCCTCTTCACTTTGGAATGTGAAGTAATGCTTGAGCAAAAATAAATGCAGTTCCTGGACAAGCAATAATAACACTAGAATAGTAACAGAAATGGATGCAAAAATCATCCTAGTGGTATATAAGCAACCTGGGAGAGAATGTACAGTCTCTAAGCAACTTGGGAGATGGCTTACCTGATCTGATCTTTTCATCGACAGCCCAATCAAGAGCCCTTTGTGCTGCTTCAGTCAAAGGAGGGTGCTCAGGACTGAAAAAGTACAAGTCCCCTTTTCCAAGTAACTTGACAGTCTCTTCACGTACCTTCAAAAGTGTGATCCCATTTGCTCGTAAGAACTTTGCAGCCAGATTAGTTCCTGCAGACAAAGATTTGATGATACAAGAACAGTTTTGATTTAGAATGTGCTCACAAAAGGAGAATGACTGTAACTTATGTGCTGCAGCATTAGTTAAGAAAAAAATTCCACATGCATTTCTATAAGAAACATCAAAGTAACACAAGAAGATCTGAGATTTAAAGCAACTCAAATCTACTTTTGCACACTTATATCAACCATCAAAACAATGTAAAACTTGAAACGAGAAAGCTATTTAGCACTTTGAGAGGAGATCCTTAATCTTGGCCACCTGAAATGAGGCTGTCGAGTGTAGCACCAGAGATTGTGGAAAAGGGGGTAGGCGATGATTCAGGGTGGGTAAAGCTTAGAGCTCGCTAAGCCCCAAGGATTGCAGCAGGTGAGATTCAGGTGTTAGGGCATAGACATGAAGACAGCCAAAGCTTGGAAGTGGATAAGGAGTATGAGTTCTGCTGTAGTCCTTATATTGGTTCTGCATGAACACTGCCGCAAACTAAACACATCAAAGTACTAGTTAGGTAACATGTGAAATCCCAAGATTGACCATAGAAAAGGGAAGAATAGGATGTCTTCCTTTTTTGAGGAACCTCTAGAATGTTGGAATTGACTCGGATCGTTTTATTGTGCCGCTATTATGTATTCCCAAATAAATTGACAAAATATTATGAAAATTACTTTGCATTTAATAATCTTACCCTCTCTCTAACTGACACCATCGCTTTACAGATATGTGCAGGAGCCTATCCTTCCTTTCAGTAACCCTTCAAAGTGATCAAAGTGCTTGTGCAGCACCCAAAAGTTCATCCACCAGTGTACAGGTCATATCCATCTTGGGAGCACCCATAAGAACTCAAATACTTGGGGTAAAACACCCTTTGCACCAAGCTTTATAGGATTGCATGTTCTTGACAACCCAAGTTAGCTATCAAAACCTCATAATGCTATGCCCAGCCTATACTATTCATCATGCCATCTTGTGTATTTCATCCATGCTAGATTGACATTACTTATATTGTGACCATAGGAACTTCTTGCTTAGCCTTATTGTCACATGTAGTGATGATATTATCAGCAATAATAACACATAAAATAAGACATGCACATTATAAGAAAGTGTATACCAACATGCATTATAATGTGTCCATGCTATGCCATGTTTCACTGTCTTCTGTCAGTGTTATCCTTCATGGTCACAACCAAGTAAACTAGAATTGAGAAGTGCAAATTCCTGGTTTAACAAATGAAAACTTCAGATTAATCAAATCCATTACAAATGAAAAACAACCAATCCGCACAAGATGTTTAAATAACCTTCTCAATAGTTCAGCAGCAGCCAGTCCCACCCCCAGTCCCAATCGAATTTACCGATGCAAGCCCGATAAATACTGTCTAAAGTACTCCAATGAATCCTTTAACTCAAGCAATAGCAGGGCAGAAAACAATGCAAGCAAATATATCAGGGAACGAATTATACCCTCAATCAAAATCCCCATAAGGAGAGCTTCAGTCCCGGCATTTGGATACTTGAGCTTTCTTGCTTCCAATTCTCCCATTGCAAATGATTTGATGGCCCTCCTAGACCATCTGTTCTTCAATGTCACCATCACAAAACCCCCCCACATTAAATTTCAAGACCAGCCCATCAATAAAGAAGGAAAAAAAGAGATAATGCAAAATTCAAAACTCACTTGGGAATGGCATCCCTAGAAACCCTCTCTGGTTTTCTGCACAAAAACAAAGAAATCAGAGCAAGCCGAGATACCGAGTCTCAAAATCTGCAACTGGGTACTCATAGAATCCTATAAATTTGAAACTTACGCAGTTGGGAGGCTAAAAGAGATGGTGGCAGTGATGGGTCTATGAGGGCGCAGGGGTGGCTTTGGAGTGGAAAATGAGGAGTGAAGAGAGAGACCGTGGCCCACAAGCCATAAATTAGGGAGTGAATTTAGCTTGAGATGATGAGAGAGAGGGGGAGAGATTTGATTGGCTTGTTGTGTTGTGATTGGCAGTGGTGTTCTTGAGACGGGGTGAGCGGCCATTTTTGACGAGCTTGTTTCTCGGAGATGGATTAAAATGGGGATTGAAATTGTGAGAATACGACGTCGTTTTAATCCCCCGGATGGTCGAAAGTCAATAATTTTTTTTATTTTTTTCCTTCCTTTTCGATTAAACCCCGCCCTTATTCTGGTTCGTAACCGGACCGGACCAACAGACATTGATCGAAACCGTTCGCTTGGTTCCGATTAATATTTTGGTCCGGTATTACAAGCTTAAAAAATAATGATAATGATTATTACGGTAATTGAGAAGAACAAGAAGAAAACGAAAAAAAATGTAGAGGTAGATTGTAACGAGGGCTCTGGACTTGTGATTCATTCATACGCACGTAATGTCGATGACATGAACTCAACAACTTTAGTAGAATCCAGTAGTAACGTGGAAGAAACCGATGAATAATCAGTCTAACCAAATATGACGCTAAATTTCTTAATCAAGATATTATGTTTGAGTCTTGAGAATGATTATACTGAAGGTAGTCCCCAAAATTGACCACTGTAAATTTCAAATCCGATCAATTGAACCATGATTTTAGATATCGGTGGTGTACATTAAAAAATAAAAAATAAAAAGGAATATTGAAGACATTGTGGACAGGAAATGCATGGACTCAGAATAGGGGTAAAATCTGGGATTGAAGTTTTAATTTTTTTTTTTTATACAAAATTTGAATTTGAAATCATTAAATTGGAGGAAAGAGGTTTGTATCGCTGTCCATTGAGACGAAGTTTGATAGTGATTTCCACTTCACTCTGGGCCCATAATGGTCTGAGGAAGCCCAATACAACCAAAGAAGACACACCAGAAAAGTGGGCTTCGAATGGGCTTTGATCCATCTACCAACAGAACAGAACTTGTTCCTTTCTTTTCTTTTTTGGTTTTCACCAACTTCGAATGGACTCTCTCTCTGTCAATTTGAAATAAAGTAATGTGAATTATGAGGCTAAAACTTATCTTTGTTTTTTTTAGGTTAAGACTCTCTCTCACACTTCTTGGAAAGAGAAACTCCGCTGCTTTCCCATTTTCCGGTTTCAAAGTTTTTAAGTCACGCAGTAGGGGACGGTCTCTTCCCCATTTCCTGAGATATTACAGAATATTGCCGATGAGCTTCGGTTCAAATGGTCTCTTCCCCTTCTCATATAATAAATTTGGTTTCAAGCACCAAAAAAAAGATATTACAGAATAATTATTATTTATTTTGTTTTAGTATGACCGAGAATAATAATAACCCGTTTTACTATATAAATACTTAATTTCAAACCGGTATAATTTTGATATTGATGTGATTGTGAATTTTATTTCTTTTATTTCACGTATTCTTATCAGTTACATTAATGAATATCTGTGATCGTTACTCTATTTACCAGCTTTAATAAAAATTTCGTCCTTACATTTCTCGACAATCTAACAAGTTTATGACATTGGATAATTCGACTTTACTTGACCTTTTTCAAATTTAATAAAAAATATTATGACAATGATACAGCCGATGTGCTAATCTCTCGTACTGTTTATTAATATTAGAAAAGATCCGTTAGATGCTAACCAAGTTTATTATAGTATATTTACCGAACAAAGTAGTATCCTCCAAAATTTAAATTATTTTAATATAATTCGCATAGCAGTTGAATAAGAAAAAAAAAAATAAGAGTGCATTGTAATCTTAACCATTTTGTCCATCATAAATAATCCAAACACAAAAGATGAAGAGTCCCATCTCCACCCACAAATTGTACTTTTCATCGAACTGGAAATTTTTTCAAGACGGTAAAAAATATAATTAGATTTCTATGGATTGCAGTCAATTGAAAACTATGCATACAGAAGCAGACATGCTCATTCCCACTAAACAAAAGTTGTCAATCAACGACAGATATGAAAACGACGTGTTTGCGGCTAACATGGAGAAACCAAGACGTGGAAAAAAGATCTTTTAAAAGGCCAACGTTGAGTCAAAGCCATAATTCCATGTCTAATGCTTTTGCTAATATCATGCAAGAAAATATTAATTCCGGAGACAACCCCCTAATCTTGAAACATGTGATTGGGTACGGGGAGAGCTTAATTGTGTTTTGTGTGGCGCCCCCTGTGAAATTTTCAAAAGAGAGATGTTTGATGTTTGATGTTTGAAAGATTCAAGACATGAATTAAGAGGTCTAGTGTTATGTAAACCGCACTACTAACAGATGCTAGACAGAGACTAATGTTGTGTGGTTCCCCTCTAAGATTAGACACTTTAATCTTCTGGTATTTGACATTTTCAAAATGTTGGACTAAACAATTTGACCTAAAACCGCAATTTGCTGCGTTGAAATTGGGTTTGCAAATGGGAACTCAATTTGGGATTTGAGGGGGAGAAAAATGAAAAACATAGTCGGCAACCTGTGGGCTGGTTTCCTAATTTATTATTATATATGTTTTTTTAAGAGGGGTGGGGGTTGACAAGGAGGCTGGTGGTAAGCTTATGGGAGGTCGGACTTTGAAAAGGGGTTCAAGCTAAAAGGGAAATTTTGTGTGGGACATGAAAAATCTTAGCATGTGAAAGCACCAATTAGATCTCTCTTGTAGGAACATCTCAATCTCGCTGGGTCCCTCTTGTTTGACTGCAAATTCTTCCCCCCCCCCCCCCAATAAAAAAAAACCCTACAATAAAGCACCTAAAATTGTGAGTTTTATTTTATTTACTCTATCTAATATTCATATTTGCCCCGATAAAAATCAGTAGGAAGAACAGCATGGTCTCCAAGTTTAGGGACTAAAGGTGTGTGGGATTATAATAAACTAACTTGATCCAGAACCCAATACACATAATTCACATTACTATCTACATAGACTAAGGTCAAATTTAGATTATGCTCATATATTATAAAAAATAGAATTTTTGAAGAAAACTTATTCAAGTCCTAAGAAACTATTTAATGTTTGAAAATCCTTTTTGCTATTTGCTTGATTTAAATATAATTATTGAAAAGGAGACGAGAGACACCCATGAGTAAATGTTGGGTAAAATTGATGTGATATAAGTGCATGACAGAGAGTCTTGCAAACTGCTTTTCTCAAAATTTGCGGGCATTTTGACTTGTTTGGTTGCATAAATGGATACAACATTCATTCCTAAATAGAATCAACTCTTCATGTCCTCGCAGGACACCTCATTAGCAAAAAGATCTTACTCGAATATCTGCGCCGAGTTTTATCGTTGAATTTCATAAATATATATATTTTTATAATTTTTGTTATTTATGCGACTGAGTTTGAGAAGAGAATGTGATGTTTGCAACAAATTTATATATTAACTAAAATATATTACACTAAATTTTGAAAATAAGTAATTTGTACTGAGGAGACAAAATATGTTACCACACCCACAATTAGTTTTAAGAAACGACATGGCTGGATATCACTTCACTTTATGTTATAAAGACTAGCGACCTACATGATTTAAACACGAAGTTTCCTAGGTTTTTGTCTTTAAGAAGGAAGCAGCGTTCCCTCCAACCTAAAGAGGAACTAATCATATTTGCTAAGGAATCTTAAAACAAAGGCATTGATTGTTGACAATGAGGACATTGAATTTACCTCCTCCAAAATCTGAGGTGTTCAAATTATGTCTTATTAGGCAATAAGATTTGGTTTGGTTCAAAGGAATCAAAGCAACCTAGACGATGCAATCAAACATTCCGTAGTATACCAATCCGCATATGAATTATCCATAATCAAGTAATAGGAAAGGTGTGAAATGTACTATAATAATGAAAATTGTTAAAGTACTTAGAGAAATTTATATTTTGTACTGTGGCTAAAATTCTTCATCCCATTGAAACATTTACTTCTAGGAGTGAATATAAACAGTTGATTGCCATGAATTGGACGAAGACAATTGTTTGGGTAAAATTAACTGTTTATTATATTGAAAATTTTGATATTGTCATGAGAGGTTTGTAGGATAACTGTTTACTTAAAGGAATAAAAGAAAGGTTATCCCCGGTTAATAGTAGACACCAAACCATCGAGAATAGTCTAATGATCACAACTGTTATCTCCTGATTTAGAGATTTTAGGTTCAAATCTCTATATAACCACAAAAAAAAACAAAAAAAAAACACTACACACCAAGCCCAGAAAAGTCGACATAAAGGCACTCAGGTCTTAAACCGTCTTCCTCAAACTCTTAAGGGAGGTTCTCAAACCTAAAGAACCTTCCCAAACGGGTCGTGTTACATCTTCTATACTTACGTACATCCCTCCTCCCAGAGAGTGTCACGATAACGAAAATTTGGGTTGTTGCAATAACCATGTGACTGGGTAAGCCAATAGAATGGCCGAAGGTGTTGAAGATTGCGGCGATGATGGACTGCATCAGTTTACTAAGTTTTACCTTCTTTTGTAAAGATGGGTAGGTGTGTATTTCCCATAAATTTGATGATGTTTGTTACTTGTCTTGCTTGGCTCCAAACCCCACTCCCCAACTATATAAAGAATCGATACTCTTTTGTCAATTCATATCTTATGACACAAATACATATCGGATCCGATAAGACGAAATGTTAAATCTTTTCATTAAATCTTAAGTATGAAATTTAAAAATACAAAAAATTATATTAAAAAATGTTCTGTTAAATAAAAATCCACAAACGTTCAAATTGAAATATTCTTAATATGGATCCAAATAGCAAGGATGGAAAACTAAAAAAAAAAAAACTCATATCACATGACCAAATAAGGCTAAAGTAGCTGAATTCTTTAAGCCAGGAGTTTGAGTTGCTTATACTATTAAAAGCCAGTCAACTACTTGGGGTTTTCTTTATTTGATAGTTAAAAATTTAACCAAAAAAAATATTACTAAATCTTCAATTTTGCAAAACTTAGACTCAAGAACTTGGTTTCCGTCCAATATTTAGCCTACAGTCACTTTCAATTATACATTGCACTTTGTGGTTATTAATATCTCTCAATATTAATATACATATTGATAGAGAGTGGTGCAGCTGTACTGGAAGTACTAATTTGTGTACCAAATGGTGTTCATACCATCCTTGCTAAATATGGCTCTTTATTGCCCTCATAGCACACACGGTCCCTGATTAGACACAGCGCAGCTAACACGTGAGTACCTCATTCAATTATCACTGAGAGAATGAGAGAGAGAGAGAGAGAGTATTAGTAAAAGACCTCCCTCAATTTGGTATGGTACGTGCCCACAACAACACATCTATCATTTATCATCAATCAAAGAAGTCATCTCATTTTAGTGAACAACCAGGGAATGGCAGCTAAGTGACAGCACAAACCCAAGAAAAAACTGGCACTTCGCCGACAACTCACTTACCCATCCTGACCTACCTTGGTCCAATCAACCCCCCTCCCTCAAGCTTTCCATGTGTCGCTCAATGTCTTAATCAACTGCCACGAAATTCATCGGATTGAATTTTCCAAGAATGTAACCAAAAACCCAATATTCACAAATTCCACCTCCCACGTTCCCCACCAGAATCACACCATATGTTGTACTTTAAACAAAATATCCAAGGCAAGACCGCAAGATCTCTTAATTATATTTTAAATTCTTTAATAAATAATCAAATCAAATTAATTAATATATAAATTTCGATACTGATTAATATAATAAAAATAAATATGATCTCATTCATTCTTGGACAAAATAACAATAATGATCAAAATAATTAGTCCCCGTTGATTTTTAAGCCACAGAGCACTAGTTCGGAAATTGAAGTAATGGTAATCAAGTGTACTTAAAATACTTGCCAGGGAATTTCTAAAATAAAATGGTGACAATAAAATCGATATTGAGTGCATTAACCATGTGAATTCAAAACTATTTATGAAATTTATTAAAATGTAAAAATGATTAATAATATATCTTTTTATTATAATTTTTAAAATAATAATAGTTATATAAAATATAAAATATTATCAGAGTCGGAAATTCTAAATTCAAACCTACTTTCACTCTTTTTTAAAATTTAACGTGATTGAATGAATTATCCTAAATTCAAATAATGTCAGGTCTTTTTTTTTTTAACTCTTTTTAAAAATTCAATGTGATCGAATAAATTACACAACACACTACTAGGTTAAGTTGGAGCTATCTAACGTTTTTACTGTAAAGAGTTATTAAGATAATGACAATTTAGTGTTTCTTGTAAATATAAAAATTAGTTAGCACATGCAAATACCATATTTTGCCGCAAAAGTTTTCTTCTTAACTTCAGTTAAAAAATATCAAAAATAAAAATAAAATTAAGTTCTAGCTAATTGATATAAAGAGAGGTGGAGCTTTCAAAAATAATACCTATAAACTGCGACCATATACCTATTTAAAAGACTTTGATAATGCGACGGCAACTTCTATTATTTTGTATAAATTATTAATATTTTGTAATTATTTTAACTTCGATTAAATATAGACTCTCTTGGAGTACATGTTTTCTTATTAATAAAAGCTCACGACATGAAATTTTCTAACATTATTGATTAAATCAGTTTAATTACTTTTTTACGTAACCCTGATTAAGAATTAAATGATTGGACTTTTGATTTTTGACATGAACGTTCCTTTCGGTTTAACCAAGTCTCATCACCTCCTCACCAACTTGACCAAATCAATGCAATTTAGCTTGAAGGATAAGCTGTCATGACTTTCAACTCTTTTCTGCACTATGTTTTTCCCTTTCATTTGATTCGGTCATCGAATCAATTAATTTTTTAGTGTCTTTTAATTTATCTTCGGCAGAAAGGAAACGTTTATAATGGTAGAAGAGAACAAACTTGCAAGTGAAGCTACAAAGCCATTTCATTGCTTTCTGCCTACGTTTTCTTCACTCTTCAACTAACTGCATTAACTTTTTGAAGGATCCCCAAGCATAGCGAGCTGAGGATAGTTTACTCATAATCGGAAATAATAGCCATCCGATTGTGATCGGTATGAAATATTTAATTAATTAAAATTATTACTTAGCAAATAAGATTTTTATTCACATGTAATGGGGTGAGCATACGTCATCAGCATGGCATCTGTGTTAGAATATCAGAATATACCTCGAACAAGTGTTGGACCGTGATCTTATTATATCAGACGGTCGCCCACTCCCGTTAAGTGTAGGCACGTGTTGGCCCATGTGGAACTTTTGTACCGGACAGACCAATGCATAAAGAATGTGAAGAAAATCGGTTATGACGAAATTAATCTTGACATTTTGGATACGCCTCCCCTGCCTCTCTCTCTCTCTCTCTCTCTTTCACCTCACCTCACCTCACCTCACCTCACTTCACCAGTCACATGACCTGGGTCACGTGCTTATGCTTCTCCAAATGAACGAGCATTACAAAGGGATACGCATGGTACGGCCGACTGTCACTCTTATCATGTTTTTAAGATCATGGAAATCTTCCACAGGCGTCTATTCCTTGGATTTGACCGAGAAATTCAAATCACTCTAATTTATACAAGTTTATCGTATAAAATTAGATATTAGTACACAAACAATATAATTAAGTATACATATACATTTGATTTGATTGATGATTTTAATTTATTTTTTAAATAGATAAAGATACTTTTTATATTACAAACCTTAAAATTCAAACAACTCCTGCAGAATAAATAAAAGGCTATTACTGAAAATATATAATACATCAATACACATTCAACTTTCCACTTCACACTACAGTCAATATAACAAAGAAAATACACATATTCATCGGTTTTATTAATTTATTTATCTTTAATCAATTCGAGTTCCAAGTATGATATGAACGTTTTAGGATCTTTTTAGTGTATAAAATATAATGTTTTATTATGAAGTATACAGAACTAGAAATTGTGAATTTTTATTTTAAACTTTGGTGTTTCTTTCTGTGATTGGGAACTTTGATGACCGGAGGAAAACATGAGGGTGTCCAGCGGAGAGATATGCGGCGCCGTTGTATGGGTGCGATGCCGCCCACCAAAAACCCGCCACTCGGTTTCTCTCCGGTCTTTTCGAATTCGGCGCCATGGGGTATTTAAAACGGTCAAAAAGACGAGAGAAAGACCAAACAAAAGGCGGGAAATCCGATGATCCAAAATCGATAAAATATCCGAAAGCGAATGAGCTGTAATTCCACGTGTCACAATCAAGTTTCACCCAACTTGTCCTCCCGAGACACAAGGCCTTTCGTCTCGACCGAAAGCCGTACGTGATATATGCACGTCTTGTATACGTGTTTGTGTGATTGTTTACGTGTGTATGTGTATTATAAATGTGCGGGGTTCTTTCATCTCGAATCATTCCCCCCAGCAAACGCTCTCTCTCCTCCTCAACAATCAACGGGGGTCCACACATTTCCATTGTAATAAATAAAAATTACGCCAGGAAAAAGAAATCCGTGATGACCTGCCCCACCGTCCACCTCTTTTGGGCGGGAACGTCACCGGCCTTCCCGCCAAACCTTCAAACCAAGTGAATGGTAAGACCGCCTGTGCATCATCTAATCTTTTGATATGTTGGGCTTAGCTAGTTTAATTACCCAAAAAATGGATCACAAATATAGTACCTGAAATTCTATTTGGTCAACTAGTTTGATTTTATCTTTAGATAAATTTTTGAAAATTGATAGAGATGAACATGATTTAAATCTATATTAAAAGAAAAGTCAAAATAAAATTTAATTGATCCTATTTTGAAAAATAAATTAAATTGAGTTTGAAGATTGAATTAAAAATACAATAAGCTATGGCTTTTTGTATTTTTTTTTTGTAAATATTTAGTCTCTAGTGATAGGAAAAAATCAGATTATTTTTGTAGGGTAAGAGTTATTTTGTGATTGGATCTGTAAATTGGTTAAAGTTAGATCAAATTTTTTAGGATTAAAATGGATTTTCAAATTTTGGATCCTATTAAAAATATCCAAGCATATTCAAATCTTTTTTTTTATTTAATCACCATTATATGAATTATCCGATTAATTCGATTCAAATATTATAAAATCCAATTTAGAAATAAATTTTCTCAATATCTATTTTTTTATTTTTAAAATTTAAATTTAAATAATTTAATAATTTATCACTAAAAATAGTGACGATATATTTGTTGCATCCGCTACATTACTATACTAATACAGTATTCTCTTTGATGATAAAAGAATATATTGCAATATAACTTATAAATAAGTTCGGAATAATATTAGAAATGAGACGAATTTGGGTAGGATTTGCTCGGGTTTGATGTCCCATTAAATAGCGAAGTAATTCCATTTTTTTAACTGCCTTAACTGTCGTAATAAATGACTAACAACCGTTGGGGCCGTTAATTTCGAGTTTAAAAAATGCTCGTCGGGAGAAGATAATAAATGCATGCTGTGAGGAGAGCACTAATATTACTGTAGTAATTAAAGCAAAATACCAAAAAACGAAAAAGGTTTATTTTCTGAAGATGTCGGGAACCGGTGACTGTTGGAGAAGGTATGGGCGCCAAGTTGGACGGCTGTGGTGGACATCACCGCCAACCGGAAAACGTGTTTTCTGACGAGCTGCACGTGATTCGTCAGACCGCGGAGGCCTGCTCGTGGGACCCACATCAGTTTCGTTTTCACGATATTCGAACCAACTGGCCTGTCGCCACGTGTCAGTATTTCAAAAATTTTGAAATTTTGTTAAAAATTGTACCACTCTTAAAGCCCAAGACATAATAAGTTCGAATACCTGCCACCACCGTTACGTCGGGGGGTCAAGGGCGATTGATTTGTCTCCCACCAATTAAAAACTGCCAGCTAGGATATGGGAAGTAAATTTCACGTCAACCCTCCCCCTACAAAGAGGAAAAATCATACAGCGGAATACGATACAAGATGAACCAACGCAGGAGGATTTGAATCTTCTTTTTGTTAAGGAATGCAAACGGCTGAAATTTATTTGAACTTCTGAGAAGGCTAAGCTGATCTTAACTCATTTTGATTTATTTTACTATAGATAATATTGTTTAATAAAATATAAAATATATAAATTTTTGTAGCCAAAATTAAATTTTCTGTAAATAAAATTTAAATTATAATTATATCGATAATACTTTGTGTTTAAACTTTATACTTAATTTTTGGTTTTTCCAACCTGGACGGAATACATATCAATAATTTATTTTTATTTTAACTCTTTTAAGCTATCAAATTAAAGATTTCGAATCGAGTTGTAAACTATTTATTAAAGTATTATAATCTTGGAGGGATGAGACAATACTCTTTTTCAAATTATTCTCTGATTCTCGCCGGACATAATTCTTGATTAATTACGTGAAAATGCCCATTTAGTTCCGCATTTTGGCGCGTTAGTAGGAGTGAGGAAGGGTAAAAGTGGAATAAAGTTAGTTATAAGCAACATCGAAGATCAGGTACAATTAGAAATATACAGGGAGAAATACAAAAGAAAAACGGCAGAGACAAACTCAACCAACGATGACGGAAGAAAAGCCGGAGAGAGAGCGGTGTTGTCACGTGTGTACGTCATAATTCGAGTCGGCAGATCCCAACTTGAATTACAAGCAAACCAACCCTTCCTCCCTCATCGCATTCTCATTACAAAAAGGAAAATGAAAAAAATTCCGACCCCACTTGGCCACGTGGATTTACCCCATCACTCTCTCTAGAATGGAATAGAATCTCTCCCTCCTCTCTATTGAGTCGAAAGCACGCAAGGGACAAGTGGAGTGTCTACGTGGCATCCGAGCTGGACAATCGAACTACCAAACGTATGATCATTTGACACGTGGGTTTAGGCATTAGAAGATTTGCTCAAGGGCGTTGATGGCTGGAAATATATATGTCCAGAAATCTGAATAAAAGAGTAAAACCGGTGCTTATTTTTAGCTTAACTCCCATACCTGAAATTTATGAAATAAAAAGGTTAATATTGCATACAAGCTGGCGTTTAATTAAAAAGCTTCTTTGATTTGAATTTTTAACCTTTTGGACTAAGCTTTTTTAGTTTTAGCTATTCTGGGCAATTTCTATTCTAATTTAATATTGGTGTCGAGTAAAATTAATTTTTTTTTTCATATTTTTCTACCTATGAAATTAAATAAAACTCTTGATGATTTTGATTTTATGTTTACATTAGATTAAATGAAAATTTTAACATAAAAATTTGTTGATATTATGAAAATTTTATTTTTTATATAAAGACAATTTAATTTTAATTGTAAAATTTTGTTAATTAGTTAAAAATGTTATATGCAATATAAAATAAAAATGAATTGAGGTCAAGTAAATTGAGAGAGAGCAAGATTTTAGAAACAGAAGGTGAGATTGTCCCCTCTGCCCCTGTATTGTCTTGGGACATAAGTTAAATGAAGAAACCCAAGGGAGGAATAGGGATGGCATGCGAGGGTTGAATCTTCGGCGTGTACCCGCGTGGCTTACATTTAGAAAGAAAATATTTAAATTTCTAATTTTGAAAACTTTCTAATAAATATATATAAATACTTAACCAATAGAGTAAGTGGTACCATACACAAGACCAAAGCGTGCTTGAGCTTCACAGAGAGAGAGAGAGAGAGGGGAACCCGAGAAAACTCTTTTATAGAGAGAGAAAGAGAGAGAGAGAGAGAGAGAGAGAGAGAGAGAGTTTGGGCGATTTCTGCGGAGCACAGCCAAGAGAGAGAGAGAGAGAGAGAGAGAGTCGTTGAGAACACGAAGTCCTGGCTGTGGAAAGGTGTGAGTGAAGAGGGTCGATTTCTACAAAGGCAGATTGAGGAAACTTAGCCGAAACTGAAGATATAACTGGCATTGCGTTTGATATTTTGAAAGCGTTTATTTTGCTTTCTCTGCTCTTTTAAGGCCTTCTTCTTTGTCGTAAAAGAGGATCTCTGGTTTTGGGGTTTTGATCCTTTTGAACAAGATGGAATGGTCCCCTTGTCTTGACGAATACGAAAAACTCGTTATTCGAATGAACACTCCAAGGTTAATTTCTTCTCTCTCTCTCTCTCTCTCTCTCTATTCTAGAACTAAACTCTGATTTCTTTTTTGTCGAGTCAATTAGGGCGTTCTTTTGAGGTTTTCCTTCATTTTCAGAGCGCCCCTGTTTCACAAATTGTGTGAATTGTTCTTGCCTTTGTTTCCTCTGTCTTTTTAGCGTTTTTTTGTCTTTTGAGAAAACTCAGTTTCTTTCAAAATTTTTGATTCCGAAGATCTTCAGGCAGAATATTGCAGATTTGCTATAATTGGTTGAGAATTTGATGTGATACGAAAGCTAATTCCAACTTAATATTTCTAATTTCTTCTGTTATTAATATATTAATTTACTTGGTTTTCTCTTCATACATTTAAAATTCCTGTGACTTTTCCGTTGATTTTTCTCTCTCGTGTTAATTCTAGACGTTCTCCATCATTTTGGACTTTTCAAGCTCTCTCTCTAACAAAAGCTTTGTGACTGTTCGTTATGCAGGGTCGTGATCGATAATGGGGTTTGTTCCACAGCCACTGTTGTTAAGGTAAGCTTCTCCGAAACCCTAAAAGCCAAACCCCAATTCGAGAAAGTTCATTGAATGATTTTTTGACCCAGTAAAATATTTGAAATTTTCACAGGTCGATAGTGCGAGAAAACATGGAATTCTTTTAGAAGCCGTACAAGTCATGACAGATCTGGACCTTTCGATCAAAAAGGCCTATATCTCCTCCGACGGAAGATGGTTCATGGATGGTAATTACCCACACAATTAATTTGAATTAACACAACAAATCTTGGAAACTTTATTTATTTATTTTTCTTTTTTTTTTGGGGGGGGGGGAATTAACAGAAGTAACGTCTCCTTAATTTCTGTTTTTTTGTTCCAGTTTTTCACGTGACTGATCAAAATGGAAATAAATTGACTGACGAGAAAGTTATCAACTATATGGAACAGGTAATTTAATTGAATTAGTCTACTTTCCCCATTAAAACATCCTGTGAATGCAATTTAATTTTTGTTGATTAATTATTTTTAATTGTGCTTAACAGTCACTTGGGACAATTCATTCTGTGAGATCAAACTGTTTCAATGGCTTAACAGCATTAGAACTCACCGGAACCGACCGTGTCGGGCTTTTGTCCGAGGTTTTTGCAGTGTTATCTGATTTACAATGTAATGTAGTCGAAGCTAAGGTGTGGACTCACAATGGTAGAATTGCGTCCTTAATTTATGTTAAGGATTGCGATTCAGGGTCCCCAATTGAGGATTCACAGAAAATAGATAGGATTGAGGCGAGGTTGAGGAATGTGCTTAAGGGAGACAATGATATTCGGAGCGCTAAAACTACAGTTTCCATGGCAGTTACGCACACCGAGAGAAGACTGCATCAAATGATGTTTGCCGACAGGGATTATGAGAGGAAACCGATACTAAAAACTTGTGCTGATTCACCGGTTGTGACAGTTCAAAATTGGGCTGAAAGAGGTTATTCGGTTGTTAATGTTCAATGCAAGGATCGGACAAAGCTGTTGTTTGATATACTCTGCACATTGACTGATATGCAATATGTTGTCTTCCATGCCACAATCAACACTGCAGGAAATCAAGCTTACATGGTATACATTTGTTATATGATTCTTTGGGCTAGTATTGTTTCTTTTGGTTAAAAAAAAGTTTGATTGAACTCAACTTGTTTGGTTTATTTCAGGAATTTTACATCAGGCATACTGATGGAACCCCGATCAATTCTGAACCTGAGAAGCATCGTGTGATTCAATGTTTGGAAGCTGCCATACAAAGAAGAGCATCTGAGGTATCGGAATCTTTTTTTATGCTGTTTGTATGGAATTAGTTTCATAGTTGCTGAAATTCTAATTCTATCTGTATTGCATTATTGGTTTTTGCAAATTCTTAATAGGATTAAAACTTTAATGGTTTCAGGGTGTGAGGCTTGAGTTATGCACTGCCGATCGGAGGGGTCTCTTAGCAGAAGTGACTAGAACATTTCGCGAAAATGGTCTAAATGTTACAAGAGCAGAGGTTTCAACTAATCATGATACAGCTCACAATGTTTTCTATGTAACCGATGCTGAGGGTAATGCGGCAGACCCTAACATCATCGAATCTGTAAGACAAAAGATCGGATTGAGTAGCCTAAAAGTGAAGGAATTGCCATCAATCTATCATCAGAAGGCGGAAAGGGACGGGCCAGCAGCTGGGGTTGGTGGGGCCGTGTTATTATCACTAGGGAGTTTAGTGAGAAGGAATCTATACAATTTGGGATTGATCAGATCATATTCTTAGACATAAAAGGCAAATTGGTGGCGTATTTAGTGCATGTGTTGAGTTCACACTTGGGAAGAGAGGAGGGAAGAACATTCTTTGCTTCAAGTTTGCTCTTCTCTTTTGTACATAATGGAATTTTAAAAGAGGGGTGATTTGGTGATAGTAGTTATAGTTGGAGGGTTTGGTTTGGTTGAATAGTTAAAAGAGAAGACATGGATGGATGTGTGGGCCTCTACGAATTTAAATCACAGTTGTTCTGAATGAAGCGGAATTGAAAGCATGGGAGGGAAAAACAAATGGTGATCAGCAAGTGAAAGGCATCGGTTTGTGTGGTGGGCCAGAGAAGAGTAGGAGGTAGAATAGAAAATTGAAAAGGTGGGGCGGCGGGGTTTATACAGCAGGACAGCACAACACATTTGTTAGATGTACATAACTCTACTTATTATTAAGTGGGTAGTTTAATTGTTTTACTTGATTTTTCTCACAAATCCTTATTGTATTCAATCTTTTTGTAGTACCCCCTTAATCTATGGATTGATGTTTGTCTTTCTTTTTTTTTGTGTCGCTTGAATTGGATTATTGACCTATGTGGTGAATCAGGCCTTGATTTGGAGCATTTTTTATTTTTTGATACTTTTTTTAAACCCTTTATGTTGGTAGTAGGTGAATTTATGGTCCTGTCTCATAACCCCGTCTCAAATTTCAAACCCCATCTCAAATTTCAAGTGACTCAACAATAGTGAGGGTTGTGTGAAGCCTAAAATCAACTAGATGAGATAATCCACTTGAGCTGTCTACAACTTGGCGATGCTCTTTTCTCCTCTTTGAAAAGTTCAATGATGGAACGAGGTCGTGACACAAGCTACTGTCAAATTTCAACCCAGAGGCACTACCTTTGGAAATATCGAAACAATCAAATAATAATAATGCACGGTCGGTGTAAATAGAATAAGATATTAATTTTGGTGTAAATAGAATAAGATATTAATTTTTTTAATTAGTTTCGGATTTATCATTTGAAAATAAAATAAAATTATTTTAAAAAATTTACTTTTAAATAAATAAGGTTGTGTAAATATTTAAATTAAATTAAACTAAATATGATTTTAAATATAATTCGTAAAAGAAAAAATCAAAATTTATTTTATTTTTAAAAGAAAATATAAAAACAAAAAAAGAAAACCTCATATCAGCATTAATTGCGGGATGACAAAGCGTGTGATTTGCCCTTGTCGTATCGAGTTCAAATTCTTCTGCATTTGAGGGGGGTTTTGTTGGGCTGGGGCATCTACTGGCACCTAATCCTGCAGTTCAACATCATTCCTCTGGAGACTCATTTTTTCACATTGTCCAAATATATCCAACTACTTATTTTTCCAATATAATGTTGAAATAAATATCTTAGCCTAATCTCTTGCATTCAGTATGCTCCAAAAACTTAGCTATAATTTTATAATAATCAGGCCTGACAGATTTCCTACATTTGTAATATGCGTTCCTGTGAAAATGCCATCTCTCTCTCTCTCTCTCTCTCTCTTTCCCCCTCTTTCTTTGGCATTAACATTGAGTGCCAACAACTCTCTTACATGGCAAGTGCCCAAAATGCCCAAGTCTTTGGCCCCCCTCTTTACCCACCTTCCAAACAGTGACTTAATTTAAAGCTCTCCTAACTCTTTTCTTTTCTTTTTTTAAAAATAATTTTCTAATTTTCAATGCTCATTAAATTTGCAGCGTGACAAGAATAAGAGTCATGACACCAACGTATACGTTGCCTGTGACCTAATTTAATTTTAGGATACATATTTCTTCCCACTGAATAAATACCATTTATTAATTTCGGACTGTCAAGGGATCATTGAATATGTGTGTTGGGTGATTGCTCCTATCTTTATTTTTCAAATAAATATTATTTTATTAATTCATGGTGTGGTGGATTTTAAATTGATAACGATATTTCATACACATAATCTAATGAATACCCACAAAATTAAAATAATTTAGATTATTTTGATATACGTATACTTAGTATTTGCTATAGAATTTCTCTGTTTAATAGAATTAGTTTCTAATATTGTGATATTATTTATACATTTTAAGAAAAATCTTAGAAGTTAATTTTTCTTAATTTTAGTATAAATTTAATTTTTCTACTTTTATTGAAAATAATATAACGAGTGATATAGATTTTTATCATAATATTAAAGTTTTAAACTTGGTTTATTGAAGTCTTAGTTTTAATGATAAATTTAAATTTGAAAGTGATGAGGTTATACAATGATGAAAGAAAGAAAAAAATAATGTTAAATAAATAAAATTTTGTATAACAATCTATATTACTATATGTTGATTATTAATTAAATTTTTATTGATTTAAATAATTTTTAATTAAAATATAATAATATAAATTATTACCTAAAATTTAATTTATTTACATAGTAAAACCCAAATTGCGAACCCAACCGGGGAGTACGTAGAGTTGGTGGAGAACAGCTAAGACAAGAGGCTTATTTGGGGACTGTGCAATTAGCTCATGAACGTGCATGTTAGGGGTCAATACCTGACATGCCGCTAAGTGCGCCTTAACAATCGGGAAGCTAACCCTCCTTTTCCTTCTTTATATTTTTAACAAAGAGAAGAGAGAGAGAGAGAGAGAGAGAGAGAGAGAGAGAGATTTTGCGCTGTACCATGTCATGTGCTGCTGATTTTGTGTTGACTCATTTACCCTTAATCTTCAGCTCGTCTTTTTATGTAATTGTTCTCTCTCTGTCTCTCTGTCTGTCTCTCTCTCTCTCTCTCGCACAGCTGCTGATTTCGTGTTGACCCATTTACCCTTAATCTTCAGCTCGTCTTTTTATGGAATTGTACTCTCTCTCTCTCTCTCTCTCTCTCTCTCTCTCTCTCTCTCTCTACACGAGAGAGTCGAAGTTGATGCATCCAGTTAGTGTCATTTTTAAATCCATTGTATTAGACTACTCACGACTCATAGAAACTTTGACCCAATGGTCTTGCATTTTGTTCCTTAAAGCTTCGTTTGATTAATCATGTGATTAATTATCTTAGAGTTTTGTAATAGGTTTATTTAAGTGTTTATAGTCCTCCTCAATAATAGTGAAGTACTTTAGTAAATTAAAAAAAAAAAACTTATGAGCGGTTCATTCAGCTTTTCCCACTGACACTAGTTTGCTCAAAGGATCCCCTATGTGAATGTGATTACTACTTTTGATTCCTTGGCTTTAGATACATTTTATTAGAGAGACATTACTGGGTGGGGAGGTATAAAATAAAACCTTGTAAGTCGTCGTAGCACAGGGGGGAAGGTTTGGTGAATCTAGTGTTGATAGAAACCCCATTAGCATCAAATTCCCTTTGCACAGTTGAATACGTGATTGCTAATATACCTAATAAGCGTATGCCACAAATGATTCTTTATTTAGTATCAGAGTCAGAGTGGTGGGTTATGCAGCATTAAGGTTTTTTTTTTTTTATCTAAAATTTTAATTAAAGAAATCTAGGACTATTGCCAATGTACCAATAAAATGTTGGTGCAGCATTTAGTTATATGTCAACGTAAAATTTCTCAATATCCACCGAAGACGACAAGGTTCAACCACTAATCTTTTTCATCGTGAGAGAAGCCAAAGCTAGACATGCATATAATTGGATGAGAAGTCAAGATTGTGATTGAAATGGCATTAAATTATATTCTACATTGCCGTTGTCATTTGGTGCAAATTGCACAAACAGTGGGCGTGTGGAGCTGTTTGTATTTTGAGGTTATGAAAAGAGTTTGACCCAAAAATTCAACCGAAGTGATTGATAAGAGGACAGGACACTTTGCATTATATCAATATATTATTGGAAACTATTTTTCTCTTGCTTTGAGCAATTTTCCTTTTGTAAGTGGAATCTCTTGTGCGAGAGCGAGACCAGTGTTCATATAGCTTTTTATATTTAAATTAAACAAAGAAAAGTTTTTAATTTGCGGCTGAGGAAGGCAAGTGGGTATTAAAAAAATGCTTTTGTTTCATATGAAACTTCCTAACTATGCTTTGCTTTGCTTATCTAGCAAGTTATTTTGTGTAAAGGAGATTCTTAAGTAATGTACGTGCACGCGAAGTGATTAAATTTAATGGCTCTGAGTGTTTTTCAAATAATTATTGGCGATGGGATTCAAAGTGCAAATATGTCTCCTTCCTTCTTAACCCCCGATATCTTACATTTCTCCAATATGCACAGAGAGAGAGAGAGAGCATTTTGAGTTGTAAAAGTGGTACCCAATTCCTTCTCCCATGTACTTTTTTCTTTTCTTTTATTTTTCATGTTCGGTGTATTCATAATTTCTACATCAACAATTAAAAGTGGGCACCTACTTAGATAAAAACAATCCCCTCCCCCCTTGTCTCACTCCCTCTAAATATTGACATTTGGGGTTTGTTGGAGAAGTCATTATCCTAAGAGGACACTAAATTGGAGCAGTTGAGCCCCAAACAGATCCAGAGGGAAGTGGAACATCACCATCTCAAACAATAAGTGGGAGAATATATTTAGAGTGCTTTTCTCTGTCTCAAAATCATTGCCTTGGATACTCCACAAGTCAACTGCCACCGTGCAACTACCACCGTGCATCTAGTTCATCTCGCACGATATATAAATATACTCAAACTTAAAACTTTAAAAATAATAAAGACAGTATCAATTAAGTCATAATTTATTCGTCAAAATTTTCACATTCTAACTGCGGATTTAATTACCTGCAGCATTGGCATATGTCATTTAAATTAGAGAATTGGTTCCTTCTAATAACATAATCCTTGGAGTGCTTGGTTCTCATTGCAAATAAACATGAAGAAGAAAATGGTTCGACTTTGACCATCTAATTTACAAGTATTTTTTTGCAGGGCCCATTTAGCTTAATGCTTAGTTATTGCATGATCAAAACATTAAGATGAGATGTTTGTGTTCATAAATTTCTATTTTTTTTTTCATAGAAAAAGACCATTTGATACTTTAAATAAGAACAAACAAAAACTAGGGGCCAAATTATCCGGCGTCGATTTGACAACTCATGAATGGAGGAGTTAAAAATGCAACGTTCTGAATTCAAAGAGATAATCTTTCTTTTTTCTTTTTTTTCCCCCCCTAAAGAAATATATATTATTTTATTATTTTTCAACTCTTGAAAATAACAAGCACCACAAGAACCCGATAGAGTTTGACCAAAGCATGCAACCAAGAAACCCCCTATGGAATCTTTGATCCAAAAATTTGAAGCCCTTTCTTGTTGGAACTGCAAGTTGTCCATTGCTCTCTATTTGGCTTCTTCTAGTTGTTGTTTGTTCATCTTGCTCTTGAAATTTCAGGATGACATAAAGATCATGGTTAGGATTTTGTTTTTTTGTTTTTTTTTCTTTTATTATAATAATAATAACAATTAAACTTTTATCACGTTAAATGATATTAACTATATGAATCCTTTTCTATTTTTGTATTCTATTTTATATCACGTACAAAAGTAAATATTAAAAAATTATATTAGAATAAATTTGTGCGAGTAATGGAAAAATTGCTTTCTTAATACACACGTTCATGGGATAAGATAGCATTAATCTAGATTCCACTGGATTGAGTTGGAGGGTGTTTTGAAGTATCGAGTAAATAGAAAAAATTATATTAGAAGAGCTGTCGTTTAAATAGAGTATTTGCAAATACTCGAATCAGAGTAGTTAGAGTATGACTTTCACCACCAATAGTAGGTAACAAAAAAAGAAGTATTGAGGGAAACCATAAACCATGTGCTTTGGTGATCCATTCTAGCAAGATAACATTGTAAAAAGTAGATTCTAAACCCACCCAATTAGGCTCAAGACATTACTTTTTATGCTAAAGAGAAAAATGGAATCCCAATTAGTTGGCAAATGGCATATGATATTCTCATTTGAATCGTCCGTTTTGTCCAAATAGCGGATAAGGCAACCTTGGAGAATGATGATGGGAGATGGGACTATTCTAGGACGAATGTAGACCCCAAACGCATCTTTCTTAAGGCAAGGGCAATCTAAGATAAAAAGGTCAATTTGAGATATATGTCTAAAATTATGTTGTTAAATTTATTTGAAGTTAAAACTAAAACTTTGAAAATGTTTGTTTTTTTATTATAAGTAAACAAATAATTTAAAATAAGTAAAAAATATGGTTACCTTACTTTTTATTATTAATTTATTACTACCTACTCTTTAACATGTAAAAAGGTGTACTATCCACAAATAGTTTTAGAATATCAAAATTACCCAAAACTTGTAATAATTATTTCAATATTAACAAGATTTAATTTTTAAAATTTCTTGATAGAAATTTATTTATTTAATTTTTATAGTTAAACTAGCTGACATCATTTTTTGCGTCTAGATTTTGATTATTGTCGGTTGCTTTGGGATCTAATTCTAGAGGCCTTCTTAGTTTGTGTCGTGATGGGTTGTAGGCATAACGCAACATGGCTTGCTAAATATGGACTTTGATTGGGCTTAGACGGAAACGTTTATCTACAGCCCGCGAGGCCCATTTGGTAGGCAGCTCAACTTTTTTTTTTTTTTTTTTTTTTTTTTTCACACTAGGCTTTGTCTGAGTGATCCTGTTTGAGCATTGTGGAGTCTATTAAAGGTCGGTTTTTCTAAATCTCATTTTTCCATTCCCATGACTCGAACATGAAACCTATGGTTAAGGGAATACAATACCCTATCACTACACCCATAGGAGTTTGATTTGTACAATGACTTTATCACACTTTTGGCAAAGTTGGATCCTCTATTCAATTTTTTCATTAAAAATGTTTTTTTTTTATTTCCCCTTTTTGGTAGGCAGCTCCAGTTTTATACCCATTACGATGAAATTCATGAAAATATGTAATTAAAAAATAATGATAATACAAGAAAAGAAGATTACATTCACAATTCATGAAGTTCAAGCACACAATGCACGGTCCGGGCACGAAATGATGGCCAGAATGTCAACTTACTGGTTGGCCCATTCGAGAATCCCAATTAAAGGCCCCTAAAGGGGCCTGGAGCCCATGATTCTGGTGGGCGCTGGGCCTTCCAACTCTGAAAAATCGAGAAAATCCACTCAGGCATAAATTAATTATTAAAAAAGTTTTTCACATTGATTCGTCATTATTATTTATGGATTTCCCTGTCGAAAACCCACGGGCTGCACGTTGAAATGTACATGTGCACCGATAAAGTTATGGGGCCAATATTAGGAGTTCATTAGGTGCTTCTATTTTGTCTTTTTTTTTTTTTATAATAAAGAATTTCTCAATTTTATACATACATATCGAACAAATCTTACATAATTAAAAAATTATATCTTTCACGAATGGAGTAATTTAGAATTTTGACTCGATTCCTTAAATATATTTCTATCGTACTTTTTATTGTTATTAAATTAAAAAATATAAAACGATAACATTGAGAAAAGAAAAGGAATAAGAAAAAGAAGAATAAAGGAAGGAAGGAGAAGGAAAAAAAAAAAAAAAGGTGAAAGAGGGTCCAAACGAGGGGTAGCTCCATCATCAACTTTATTAGAGGACTAAGGTATAACAAATTACGACATCTAATAACATCGAGCTCGTCAAAATTGACTAAAAAATTTACAAAGATGATTTAGAAAATTAATTTTGTTCTTATCGAAACGTATGCTCTATGATTTTTTTTTTTTTATTTTACCTAAGCATAGATTATTATATAATATGTGTCCCTGATTTTTAAATTTAGGGCTACCAGTCAAGATCTGTGGTCCTGTATGGGGCAAAAGATAAATAAATCATTTTTTTTAATTATTTTTGTATTTTATGATAAAAGTGGGAGTCTTCACATGCCCCACATTAACTATTATTTATGCCCTAAATTCAGTATGGAGTTAAACTCCCAAAACTTCAAGGAACAGCAACTAGGGTTTTTGCTTTTTCAACACAAAAGTCATAACCCGCCCCCTCCCCCCCAAAATTAATATGAGATAAGATAAGATTGTACAATTATTTTTTTTTTCCCTTTTTTGGTGTTTAAAGGTAATTAATTTGATTTCCTTGCACTAAATTTAATATAAAATTAAATGGGATTTTTAAAATTAGTATTTCCAAACAATTGTTTATTAAAACTAAATTATGTTAGAATTGACATGACACCTACTATTTTAAAAGTAGAAGTATTTTCCATTTGAAAATATGGGTAGATGTTAGATCCTAACATCGAAAGAAATAAAAGATCAATGATTTGAAATCTGTTTTCAACCATTTCTTGGTACCCCAAAAACACTTAAATAATACCTAATCAGAAATTAATACATTTTATTTTGTTTCTTTTTAAAGTTTAGGGATAATATTATTTGAAATTCTATCGTAAATATATTATATATATATATATATATATATATTTGAGAATTAAATTCATTTATTTTTTTATTTTTAACACGGTCAAATCCAAACACGGATAAAGAAAGAAGATTACTATAAATTGACAATTAAAAATTTTGTCAAGACTAGAGATTGTCGATCCTAAAATTTAATATTAATATTCAGATATGAGAATTAAACGCTACCTAAATTTAGAGAGGGCCCTTTTTTCTAGAGGAAAGATTTAGTCTTATCGTTACCCATTTATGTATGATCGCAATTTGAGAATCCTATCTCAGTGTAGTGCTATATCCGTTACCATCCTTAGGGCAGCTAAGATTGTGATTCATCTTATATTAATACTATCGATCTATATTAATTTTGTTAATTTTTTGTTTTATTATCATTTATTCACAATGTTTTCTCTGGCTTTACCCTTATCAAACTTACAATTAGATACATAATAACTATCTCTCGAAAACAGTTTAAGTGATAGAATCTTTTTATTTTTTTATTTTTCGATTCAATTTCATATATCGTTATAACAAAAAGAAAAAAGATACATTATAATCAACATTATCCGCGGGTGTTTATGTTGAAAAAACAAATAAACAAACAAAACCCAACATGGTTGAAAGACAAGTAATCCGAAAGCAAAACTTAGTGTGATTAAAAAAATAATGTAAAAGAAAGTAGGAGACCCATGCCAAGGAAGCAAACGCAGCACAAGAACAAAGCTTGCTTTGAACCGTGACCAAACCAAACCTCACCCGATTGACCTCTAACTCACATTTTGCTTCAAGTGCGAGTCAGAATGAAAGCAATCACGTCTTAGGAGCCAACACCGGGCAACAAGATGAACGCGGCTGTCTTGTCAATTCCCCCGTAAACCCATAAACCCCAAAGACAAGTTGACTCAAATTTCAAGCTTTCAACCCAAACAATAAATTCTCTTTTTAGGTAGTATACAATTTTCTCCATTGTTTATTCTTTTTCCTTGAGAAATAACCCTTTTTTTTCAAATTTCATGAATTTTATGTATATTTAAAAATAGGGATTGAAAACTTATTCTGTGTATTTAATTATTATCAGTTGATACATATTTTGAAAAATTGACAAAAATAAACATGTCATTTTTTATTTGCTTGGTTTTCATCTCATTTCTTCAACATTCAGACTTAAATTTTCTTAATCACATAATTAAAAAAGAGATACAGATGGCATTTGACAACTGCAAGTTGTTACTTTATAACTTTAATAAAATATATTTTTCTTTCTTTTTGGTTTTTGGAGTGGAGTGTTGCCTCGGCAACATAATTTCACTTTTTTATTTTTATTTATTTATTTATTTATTTTTAAAACCATTTCAATATAAAATACTCTTTACCCCGGACCCCAAACCATTTTCTTAACCAAAACACATAATTCTCATATTTGAATTAAATAATTATTAATGCTCCCAATATTATAATATTAAATATTTCCATTTTTATTTTCTAGTTTCTTTAGCCCAAAATCGCATTTCGGACGGTCTTAGGAAAGTTAGGAAGCCGATTAGCTAAACCCGGAGACTCAATGTCCCTCTAATTTCACCTCTCAAGAACAAAAATCAGAGGGGGAGGTAGAGAAATCCTTTTCTCCGTTGTCAAAAATCAGAAAAATCAAAAATTTTTTTTCTCTCTCTTTCAAGTAATCACTTTCACCGAATCAACCTCTGTTTTTTTTCCCTCTCACTCTTTGAGCTCACTCTAGCTGTAAAAGCTGTTTTTCTCTCCTGGGTTTTTCTTTTTTTTTTTTTTTTTTTTCTCTGTTGTTGTTTTTTCTCTGTTTTCATTTCCACTGTTTTCTGTAAAAAGAAAAACAAAAAAAAGCCAAAACTGAGTTTTAAAATTTTGTTTGGAAAATCCCAGAAAAGGGTTTGGTTTGATTTAGTTTTTGGTAAAATCGTTTCTAGAAAGTGTTTTCAAAAAGTGGGTTTTGTTTTTGTTTTTTGATTTATAATCTCTATATGTATGGAGGAAAGAGAAGGTGTAGTGAGTGCTGGTGTTACGGTGGTGAGTTCAGATGCTCCATCTGACTATCATGTGGCGCCAAGGGTAGAAAACCCAAGTCAGGTTGCCGGATCATCGCCGGCGCCGGTGACTGTTGCTCCGACGGTGGGGACGGCGGTTGTTCTGCCGCAGACGGCGGTGAAGAAGAAGAGAGGTCGGCCTAGGAAATATGGGCCAGATGGTTCTGTCACTATGGCCCTATCACCTAAGCCTATTGCCTCATCGGCGCCGCCGGTGATTGATTTCTCGGCCAACAAGCCGGCCAAAGTCAGGCCAACGGCCTCAGTCAACAAGCATCAGCAACAGCAATCTAAGTTTGAGTTGGAGAATTTGGGTATTTTTTGTTTTGTTCTATGATCTTATATTTGATTCTATTTTATGTTGTTTTATATGTTCGCAAAGTAGTGCATTTTTTGATTTAAGGTTTGAAAATTTTTTATTTCTGTGAGATGGCTTCGTGGTAAATGGTGCCCAGAATGCAAGTTGCTGTTATGTTTTGATCTGGGGTTTGAAAAGATTTGAATTTTTTGAGGTGGGCTTGTGGTTAATAGCGAATAGAATGCAAGTTGAATGTTGTTGTTGAGGGGTGGGTCCTTGTTTTTTTGGGGGGGGGGGGTTAGATACCTTGAACCCAGATGAGATCTTTGGATTATAATGTTAGTTCTTGAAAGGGAGGTGTTGGACTTTTTTGTGGTGGGATTTGTAAGGAATCTTTTAGTTTTGGCTTTCATTTGGCAATTTGAAACATTTAGGGTATGCCGGTAAAAGATGGGTTTTTTTTTTTTGGAAACTTCTTGTCAAGTTGCAGATCTTGCTAGTGGTTATGACGCCATGTGCTGATCTCTGAGAGAGAGAGAGAGAGGGAGGGAGGGAGGGCGGGAGGGAATCTATGTTGGCAGTATTGCTCTTTGAGAGTTGCCCGTCTTTTGCGGGAACATTAGATTTTAAAATTTCAATCTGCTAAGTGTCTTTTGTGGGTTTTGTTGCATGAGGGGTCACCTGAGACTGGTGGCTTAGTGAGGACCATAGTGATATTGATAGTTTGAGCTGTCTGTTTAGACTTCAGAGCGAGAAATGATTGTGTTAAAACTACATCATATGCTGGTCCATGTTATTACACGTTTTAGACATGTAATAAACAATGGCTGCAGTGTTAATTTATGTTTTCTTATGACTATTGCTTCACCTATGCAACTGGTGATGCTGTTGTAGAAATATTGGATTTTATGGCATGTGCTGTACTACCATCTCTCATACCCAGTATTGCTATGTAGGCAGTTGGCACGTTTGTTGATTCTAATCGTATTGAAAATGCTATTCTGCAGGTGAGTGGGTTGCATGTTCTGTTGGTGCTAATTTTACTCCCCATATCATCACCGTGAATGCTGGCGAGGTAAATATTATAACTAAACTGTGCTAAAATAAAATACCCTCTTTTTTGTTTGTCTTTTTTGATCTATTGATTTGTCCATGGGTTATTTGATTCGCCACTTCAAGAAAATCAGTGGACAACTAGTTTTGAAGATATTTTGTGTGTAAGAAAAAGATAATCTTATTCCTTCTTCTTATGCCTCTGAACAATTATATTCTGGATTTCAGTACGTACTTCAATTAGCGGTGCAAATCCCTCAACCAATCTGTGTCGGTACAAGAGTTTGTTTCTTTGTTTTCTGGTTGTTCACTTGAATTTCATTCCTTTGCAACACGGGGCCAGAATTTTCAATATTTATTGGGAAAAAAAATATATGAACCTGCTCTACGAATCTGGGATTTTTTGTTCTTTGAACCCTGCTTGGCAAACTGTGCCACAAATTAGTGATGCATAATTTTTGTGGTACTTTGTGGCTTCTGTGCATTATGAATATTATTTTCCATTTAGATAAACTATAGTATTAGAACCACTTCAAAAATAGTAACTCCTTGCAGTTTTCCCTTACAGATGAGATTTACGTGCATTTGTGCATTTGTGTGCTCATGTGCATGAATGATAAATGACACACACCATGTCGAAGCTATTTGGTGCTGGCATGTTGGTCTGATAAACAGTATATGTCCTTCATACAAATGTCTGAGATGCCATGCTGGCTCTTTTAACCATTAATCATGTCCTTAAAATGTAGTTTCAATACCATGTGAAACCATTTATCCATGTTCACTGTTCTAGAAAAACATTCTTTGGGTAGCTTTGGCACTGAGCACCTTTACATGCTAATATGTTTTACTGCAATCACAAGCAACTTATGTGGGCTTTAGATACCTAATCCATTGGATTGGTTTCTATATCACTTTTTGATTTACATGTGCGTCATCCAAAATAATTACATGAGATGAATGCATGGAGAAAGCTCTCTCTTAATCATATAGAATTCTATTACATTTGTTTTTGGTATTTGTAGCATTTTCTTTATGTTTAGTGTTATTTCATTTTTGCTTTTTCTGCTTTTGGTTCTCAGGATGTTACAATGAGGATAATATCATTTTCCCAGCAAGGGCCTCGTGCCATTTGCATTTTATCTGCAAATGGTGTTATTTCCAGCGTTACGCTTCGTCAACCTGATTCTTCTGGGGGTACATTGACATATGAGGTGCTGTATTTCATCCCTTGCTGTTTATGTCTATTGTATTGCAAGTTTTTGACCTTTTTTCCCCTTAGGCATGTAAATTTGTTTAAACTTTAAGATTGAGTTGCACATCAGAGATATATGCATAATCAGCTGTAGTTCTCATTTTATATTATTGTTGTTGTTGTTGTTGTTTGGTTTTTGCCAAAATTGGATGAGCTGATACTTGATACTGGTGCCCCTTTTTCTTTAAAAAAAGAAAAAAAATTATTTTGAGTTCATTATATGTTTAAATTTCTTTTGAGTTCATTATATGTGATTTTATTTTAAACATTGTGCATGTCAACATGGATGATGTGAGGAAAGTATTCTCCCCACTCGCATACTTGTATTATGTTGCAAATGTTGTTTCTTTTTGTGGATCCTCAGTCTCTGGCTGCACTTCCCTTCTTCAACTGAGTTACATGTTTTCTTCTCCCTTGTGTTGTGATTGTGTATATTCTGCGTGATTTGAATTTTTTAATATTTCCTTATAGATGACTATAACCTCTTGAAATCTTGATCAAATGGCTAACATGCAATCTAGGGGAAAGAAGGAAGAGATCCAAAATCTAAACTTTGGTAGGAGGGAAGAGAAAAAGGAAGGAAAAGGTGGAGGGAAAGAAAAGAGAATGATTGGTGTTTCTCTCCCTTTGGTAAGAAAGTGAAGGAGAATGTGTGTGAAAGGAAGGAACATGTGAATCCTTCCATTTTGGAAGGACAGGAAAAAGGTAGTGTGGAAAAGTGTTTCATTTCTCACTTCCTTCAAATTGGCCTAACCGAGGGATCCACACAAAGAAACAACACAACACAATTATTCAAGTAAAACCATCCACCCATGATATTCATAATATCCTGAATTGTGTACTCATGTATGTTTGGATGGATTAGAGGGTGGGGAAATGGGCGGTGTAATTAATATTACTGAAATGGAAAAGAAAATGATAATAGTTTAGAGTGCAGCAGAGTTGATTTGAAAGCAAAAGCTTAAAAAGTCAAAAATAGAGCATTGGAAACATGATTGAGGAATATTGTTTGGAGTTGAAAATGCAATGGAAGTTGTTAGACATCAGAAGTGGAGTGAGCTTTCAGGAAATGATACAATGCTTTATCTTATGGAAAGGATAGCCCACTATTGGTTATATCTGCTTCAAAAATTAATACCAAGAATGCTGTTTGTACCAAACTTGCTGTGATGCTCAGACTTAATCATTGTTTTAAGATGGTGTTTGAAGCTATAGGAAGGTTTTCATAGGAGTGAAACTGGGGTTCATGCATGATTCTGTTCTTGCCATATGCCGAAGTTCCTACTATTAACAAAGTACACACAACATGTTTCCATATTTATAACAACTATTGTTTGTTTGCGCTGTATATGATACATTCTTATAAGTTAATAGACGCCTTTATTTTTAAGTCTTGATAGCTGGAAAGTTTTGGAGTGTTGAAGAATCATTAAGTAAAACCTTAAAAATGACCATAATTGTAGTTTGAAACTGAAGCCTGGAGGAGCTAAACATGGCCCACATATAGCTGCATTAGAATTACTATTTCTTTATTGTAACTTCCATCCATAGGCCACACTGGGAAAATGGGAAGACTTAAACCTTGGTGATGGAGAGATTTTAATCCATAAGGACAATAAAGCAAGATCCAGTTAGCTTAGTAAAACATAATGAGTTCATTTTTGTCTCTCTCTGTCTCTCTCTCCCTCTCCCCCCCCCATTTGGTAATTTCTCCTAACCTCAAGGGTAATTGCTTGCTTCCTGTGTTTTTCAATCTTCTAGAAAGAAAGCTATGAAGAGTGTGCAGTTTGGCTATCCATGTTGTCAAATTTAGGATAATGGATGAGAATAAAACCACGCAAAAATAGATGATACTGCTGATACTGCCTTAATTTTTTTTTGGCTGGGCAGCTGTATGCTGACTTTACATAGAAAGAGGTGGCAAATAGGGATATTGGTGGTAATTATGGTGAACTTTCGGATGCTTCTTACACTCTGCAATTCAGTAATGGTAAATGTGTGTGATTATTCATTAGCAGACCAGTTTTAAGGAGAACGTAAAGAGTTTTTTGGACATCACAAGCTGTTTAAATTGATTCAAGTGTCCGCTTTTTCTGTTTTACTGGCATGTTTTCTTCTAGTTGTACTAATCCTCTAATTTCCACATTAAGCGTATGTTTTTGGAGAAAGTGAAGGTGTTGCAGGGGCCAGGTGAATGATGCATGGATTTGTGGAGTATATGAAGACTTTTAGGCTAAACAAAGATTGTCCTGGATAATAATTTGTTAAATTTGTATTTCCATTTTGGCCTTTGAGTTCCTTTTCTAACCTCTTAAGTTTAAAGTTGCTTGTTCTTTGGATTGCCCAAACCTCAAAGAAGCTCAATATCTTTCCCACATTTGTCTTCCAGGGCCGTTTTGAGATACTCTCCTTGTCTGGATCATTCATGCCCAGTGACACTGGGGGAACAAGGAGCAGGTCTGGTGGTATGAGCGTTTCATTAGCCAGCCCAGATGGGCGTGTCGTTGGTGGTGGTGTTGCTGGTCTACTAGTTGCTGCAAGTCCAGTTCAGGTATACTCTCTTCTACTAATTCTTGGTGTATTGACTATACACATGTCTAAATATGTATCGTTACTCCATTCAAACATGTGAGAATTTAGTTCTCTCATATCCACATTGCTCATGATACAAATATTTCTTTGTCAACTACCTTTGCCAAAAATGATAAACTACCCATGAAATACCATGAAAGTAAATTTTTGTTTGACAATCTTTCATGAATCAGGTTGTGGTAGGTAGTTTTCTAACCGGAAACCAGCACGAGCAGAAGCCCAAGAAACAGAAAGCAAATTCCATTACCACCGCCATGCCTACTGCTGCTATTCCAATCTCAAGTGCAGAAATGGAGGAGCAGCCATACACTGGCCCTGGCTCTGCTGCCGGAAAACCAAACCTCTCCACATCCTCTTCCTTTCGTGGTGACAACTGGGCATCATATTCTTCTGAACCAAGGAATAAGCCAACTGACATTAATGTAACTTTGCCCGGAGAATAATCTAAGCGGGCTCAGAGATTGTGCAATACAAGGTTTATTGCTGACCACATTGGCAATCGCATGCCATTGTTCAAATTTCACTATGCTCTTGATCCATTGAACTCGTTATCTGTAGCATTGCCTTTTTCTTTTTATCTTGAGTTTTTTCGTTTCCGATGTTAGGATTTATATTAGTTGGTGTATTATTTGGGATTTCTCTGCTGCCGTGACATGTAGGATACATGGATGTTTGTACCATTATTTAGCATTCTGCGACCAGAGTTTTTATTACCAGTGTTGGATTACATCTTAAGAATTTGTGTGTTCTTTTGGGATATTTCATCCGTGTACCATTTTGACATCCTTTAGTGTCAGCTCTTTTTAACTTTTGGAAATTTTCTATCATGTGTAGAGTAGACAAGTGCTTAAATCTGGAAATGGAGTATGGGAAGTGCTTGTAGATCAAAGCGCAGACAAACGACTCGATTCAGAGACTTATTTCAAAGTCTTTTGGGTTGTGTGTGCTAGCCGAAGTCCTTGGTTACATGTGGAAACAAAACTATTGCCTAAAGAATTTGATCGAGTTAGAAATGGAAATCATTAATTATATAATATTGGAATTTACAAGACGTTATAACGTTGTTTTGTTTTGTTTTGTCTTTTTTTGGCTATTAAAGTATTGGATCCAAAAGGAGCTTGGCTTGTTCAAGAGAGGTTTCGGGATGTAAAAGGGCTTCTGACATCGCAGACCTTGTCAATCGGCAGTTGAAGTCATCTGTTTTACTCCCGCCCCACCCACACCAGCTCAAGTTGCGATTTGTTGCCATTTGCTGGGAAAAAAAATTGAGACTTGGCTTGGTTAACTCAAAATTTTATATTAGTGAGATAAAATACTACTCGCAACAGCACGAAAATGAGAGAGATAAGGGGTATAATTTTTAAAGCAATTCAAAACTTGACGTCACTTTTAGTAATATTTACTGATCTCACCGTGAGGGGACCCCTTGGCTCCTGCCTGCGGCGGTAAAATCACGAAGTACCACAATCTTATTCGGTATTCAATCATTTAGCCTGGTGGGTAGGGTATTTAGCCAAGCACTTTTGTTTCTCCTCGGTTGAGACTGATACCAAAATTCGCCCACCATCCTCTTTGTCACCTTCTTCAATAAACTCTGCTCCAATATCCTCTTTATGTGATCCTACCATATCTTTCATGAACATAACCTCTTATCTTTGCTGATAAGTTGATCATCTTTTCTCCACCCATTTCCCTTCTCACTATATGCATTGTGCTTGTGATGGTATTGTCATTTAGTAGCCAATGTAGTTCCATATTTTTCCTACCATAAATTTATTCTTCACTTTGACATGTCTATGATTTGAGTTACCTGTATCTTTAAAATATGTTAAATTGATCCAAGCATCCTAAATTGGACAATTTTGTAAGAAATTTTCAATCTTTTACTCAATTTTCAATTTAGTCCTAATATATTTTAATTTTTTCAGTTGAGTGTTCAACGTTTAGTTTTGGTTATGACTTTAGTTCCATAAGACCATGTGACATTTTCATATTGGCCATAATAATATTTTTGTTTCAAATTAGTAAAATCATATTAATATTTTGTATTTAAATAAATATACTTAATTGTAGTAAAATAATATTTTAAAAAAATAATCACATAATTTTTTTCGAATAGTCAAGTTGCATGAAGTTCTCGTAATAATTATATCAATACTATATATCATGTCACATGCTGTATTTAATAATATAGGGTACAAATCTGTTTGTAATTACGTCATAGAATTAAAATTGATAGAAAAAAAAATTAAAAGTTTTAGAATTAAATTAAAAATGGGTCAAAAAATTAATTACTAATTATCTGTTATTTAAATTAGTGTCGCGTTAAATTGTTGAAAGCTCTGTTACAATTGTTTTGTGCGGGTCATGTGCTTTGCTTCTTTTTGGCGATTACATTAACTGACCACTTTTTTTTTTTTTTATATAAGGATTCGAACCCTGATCTCAGGATTGTAGGAAAGAGATTATAACCACTAAACTGTTTTCTTGAGAACCATTAAGTGACCATTTGGTAAGGATTATTTTCAAATTTTCTTCAAAAATTAATAATTTTTAAAATAAAATAAAATTAAAAGTTATCTAGTAATTTTATTTTTAAAAATAAATTGATTTTATAACTTTTCAAATAAATTTAAAAATTAAAAATTAAAAGTTAAAGATAAAGAGGAAACGAGAATATAAGAGTAAATGAACTTATGATATGAATATATTTAAAATTTCATATCTTTTAAATGAGGATATAAATAGAAAAAAAAGAAATATATTTTCTAAGAAGTTGGAATATAAAAAATAAAAAAAAATCAAAGTTTCTTTCGGAAGTTTTTTTTTTAATTATTTTTAAAATTTTTATTTATAAAAAAATACTTTTAAAAGAGAATCTATTTGATATGATTTTTTTTTTTATAAAGAGAAAAAAATTGAAAAAAAAAATTCTGGGCACTAAATTGATTGGTGGGTCAATTTGGACGTTGTATCGGGGAGGGGAGGCTTAGATACGGTCGATGAAATCAGACGCCACGTTTTGCTTCCGCCGAAGCGGCAGCTTTTCGGATTTCTTTTTTCCTTTATTTGTCGGTTGAATTGTATCGATTAATTTGATTTAAATATTATAAAATTTATTATGAGATTAATTTTTTTAAATTATTTTATTATTTGAATTTAAATTCAAAATCTTTTATTAATAAAATAAAGTATTTAATTACTTAATTCAAAAAAATTTACTATAATTTATGTCAAAAATATTCTTGAACCAGCTTAACCTTGTACAAATAAATTGTTTAAGTTCCTTATTTTGGGATGAAAGTACAAATGTTTGCTATCAAAAGTAATTATAATTTTCTGAAAATCTGATGATATGGCCCACTTTCTTATTTGTAATTATAATCACTTTAGTTTTAATGAATAACCTAGAAAGCCTGGGAATCCGAATTTGGCAGGCTAATATAGGCACACAAGTTGTTGATAACGAAGTTATTGCTATCAACGGCCAGTTATTTTAATAAAAAAATATTAAATATTTTAATTAAAATTTAAATTCAAATCTTAAGAATAAAAATAATTATATTGAAAAAGATTCTCCTAAAAAATATTCGATAACAGTTCAGATTAGATTAGTAGAAATATAATTTTGAATATCATCGTATAAAAAAAGAAAATTTCCTTAGTCAAGTGAAAGTGAAGCATCCTATGTGGTTTTGCATTTGACCTAAAAACATAAAGGCTAACATAGGTGAAGTTGTTGATAATGACCTCAAAAAATAAAGGTTAATATATGTACACAAGTTGTTGATAATGAAGTTCTTGCTATCAACAAACAATTTGTTTAACGAGAAGAATGTTAAATATTTTAATTAAAATTAAAATTTAAATATTGAGAGTGAAAAGAATTATATTTGGATACCAGTTAGTATAATTTAAAAAAAAATTATGTTGAAAGAAAGTTTAGATCTAATTAATTAGAAATATGGTTTTGGATATCGATAAAAAAAATAACAAGGTCGCTTGATTAGGTGAAGCATCCTATGTGCTTTTGCCTTTGACCTAAAAAAATATAAACATCTCTTGAAAAATAAAAAACTTTAAAATATTGAATGGTGTACATGTTTTCCTAATTTATAAAATTATTATTATTTAAAGGGCATAGATGCCCTACATAAGAAAATGGGAAAATATTACATTTGGGAGAGGGAAAATTACGAGGGTTAGGGCAAAATAACCTATTACACTCGACCAAACAGGCGCTGTCATAAAAAATTATGTTACGCCCTGGTTCGTTGCTCTTTTGAATTTTTCTCTCTGACCTTTTCTGCGGGATACTTTTAAAAGCTCACTTTCCTCAAAGGTAAGACTGAATCAAAGTTCGTGTCAATGGGAAATACAGTTGACCATGCCAACCGATGAAATGAGGAGAGAAACTCGTCTCGCCCGAGATCTATAAAAAGGCTAAACATGAATTAGGATCCAAGGCGCTCTTACCAACCACCCTTTGGCATAAAAAAAAGGCATGAACAGGCTTGTAATATATGCAGTTATGGTTCTTCTTCTTGGTGCAACAAGTAGAATAGTTCGCCCACCATCTTCTTTGTCACCCTCAATCTCTCAACAACCATCTCCTTATTGCTTTATGCACGAGTCAGTGGTAAATGCCAACTCAAGCCGTGCATTTTTGTTCCTACTTGTGTTCATGATCGTAGTCTCCATCCTTGTTGACGGGTTGATTGATCTTTTCTCCTCACATCAAGGGTTGAAAAACATGGAAGAGAGAGATTTCATTGGCGTCAACAATGGTGATAGCCCAAATGACCATCCTGATCTTAGATACTCCCACAATTGTTGTCGCCGTCATCATATCAGTAACAACGAAGCAAATGATGACTTGGAAAAAATAGTTGAGGAATTCTTTTCTTTCCAAAGCCATGCTGTTTTATAAGTTCTCCCACATACATGGTTGTTTTCTTGTAAACATGCGGGTGCTTATTTGTTTTAGAATAAACATTTGATGAATATTTCATCCAATTTTTGGGTCAATATTGTACACAATGGTAAATGTCCATACTACCTTACCTAATAATGCTTGAGAACTTGCAATAGCATTTCTTTTTTTAATGAAAGTTGGGAATATTGGTTGGCAGCACCGCGGCAACTACAGAGGGCTAGAAACGGAGAAAAGTCTATCTACCACCTTAAGAATTAATCCCGTATATTCATTTTTTTTTTAATTTTTGTATTAACCAACTTGTATTCAGATTATCCGACTAATTCAGTTCGAGTACTACAGAGTCTAGCATATGTTTTTCTATTTTCAAGACTCGAACTTGAAATATTGGTTAAGAGAGTTTTGTGTCCAATCGTTAACTCACAGGATGTCGGTATCCGGTGGATTTTAGTTGTTCTTCTCTTATGAATCAATGCTAACAAGAAGATACAGGAGAAAAGGGTGAAGAGCGTTCATAAAATTAAGCCTATATACACACGCCCCTAAAGTTTATGGTATATATTTCCTGACACTATTGAAGATTCTTGGAGGGTGAGTGTTGTACAAGTTTCTGTATTTTTTTTTTTTTTTAATTCGAATCTCAATATTCATTTAAACTAGTTGTTTAATTTAATGTCTCAGGGTTAAAAAATCATTAGGACAGCAATTAATTACTCACACACACTTACAGATAATGATGAATTTGTCGTACCTTGGTTTTCCGAGATTTGCTGAAATGACCATGGCTATGCAAAAATGTACCATGACTATTTATTTTAACACGTTTTAAGATTTTTTTTTTTTATTTTATTTAAAAATATTTTAATTAATTCGAAATTATTTAAAATTAAAAATTCACGATATTTTGTTATTATGGACCGTCATATTGGATTTTAGCTCATGGTATGATTTGGCCTATGTAATATTACAGGACATATTTGAACATAACCAACAAAATAAGAAGATAACCTTGAGTCACTGGGAGACCGCAGAAAGGCTGAGCTGAACCCTGTGACTGGTTTGCCATGAATTGGCTCTCGTTTCTTGTGAGGAACAAGGATTGACACTTTGCCAGCAATTTGAACCCTAAGCCTTAAAACTTACGACTATTCAAACCGACCTTAGAGGTGCCCTGAAATTTCCTGGTGATCCATGTTATGAAGTTAGAGATTCTTTAATAAAAGGTGAAAGAATAGTTCGTTAAGCTAGACATTCTAGAACCAAAAGAACCTATAACCATCAATTCCAGGTATATACCAGAACATTTTTTTTTTTTTCTAAAAAAACTACCTTATTGTCAACAAAAAAGGGCCCAAACTTTTCTATGAAAGCCATCACAAGCACCCTCACCAATTAAACATTTTTTCTAAGAAAAATACCTTATTGTGAACAAAAAGGGCCCAATTTTTCTATAAAAGCCCTCACAAGCACCCACACCAATTACATTCGACATAAACGAAACCTAGAAAAAAAGCAAACATTACCGAAGGTATGAGGTCTGTAAGGGTATCATCCACACTAGTGCTTCGAATCCTCTGTGTTGCCATCACTCCATTGTTTATGCACTTAAACATCATTCCATCACCTTGTCAACGAAGCAAGCTTCTCGGGGTTTTATTCGGTCATGTTTTTCAGTTTTTGATGTTGAATACTTTTGTTTATGCCATTCTTGTCACGGCTCACAGGTCATCCTCCAACATGTCTGAAGGCTACGCCTTTTCTTTCGTGTATGAAACTGAGTATGGGAATGGAGAATCGCCGCAGGACCGCAGATTCAGTAATGAAGCTGAGGACACAACTGACGAATACTCTTGACTCAGGTATCTGTAGTGATAATGACTCGTAAGAAATATGATTCCGATATTAGTAGCAATGATGATGACGATATCGTTTATGGTTACTGTAGTTCAGATGCTTATGACGAGGAAGATCATGATGACTATGACGATGAAGATTTAAAGAGGAGAAGTGATGAATTTATATCTAAAATTGTGTGTGGATGGAAGGAAGAGTTGCTGAGAGAATTTTCGTAAGTAGTGCTGATTCACTTTCAAGCAATTTGTCCCCCAAAATGCATATACTACTTTTCCCCAGCTTTTAGCCTAGGGAAATATAGAAAGCAAAGATAAATTTAGTTGGGGATTTCAGTTTCCTCAGAAAAAAGTTTACATCTTCTTTTGCAGTGAAACTTCTGATGCTATCATTTGTGTGCTATAGCATATGGTTACAGAGCCAAAGAATTGTAAGTTGTAAAATCTTACAATTAATACAGTAGCAGATGGTTCATTGTCCTATATTATGTGTTAGCATATCTCAAAACAAAATTATGACTTAATGATCAATTAAATTCTAGGCACGTTTCTAGCACTAAAGCGAGAATCGAATGGCAACGAGACTAATATTGTTTATTTTCGTAAAGTCACAAGTTTGAATCTGCTTGGCCACGATGCTAATTCGTGAGTAATGTATTTAGTAAATAAGTGTTTGATCAACAATATTTAATATTTTGATAAGGTTATAATGATAGATTCGTCAAAAAAAATAAAAAAAAACTATAACTTATTCACATTTTTTGCAAAATTTCACTTTAAAGAAAAAAAAAATTTGTGCAGCCTTTTTCAAGCACTGAGAAGTAAAACAGATGAGTTCACAGCGTGGACCTCAATTATCAATCATTTAATCATCCTCCACGAAACAACAGTCTCCTTTCGTCATGGACATACACAGTATCCTACCATGACGAAAGATTGATCAGGGAAAATATCTGATGGATCATTTTGTCAAACCTTGGTTTCCAAGACTCCCCAAAAGATCATTATTTTCACTAGAAAGGAGAGGTTTGGATGCAACAAAGAAAAAAAGTGCATCTTGAGACACTAGGGATAGGACCCCCACCGCCCCCCAAGTCTATGGCTAGAAGAGCTGAACTGAACCTCGTGACTGGTTTGGATGAATCTGCTAATTTTCTTTGCACTTAACTTTCACAAAGTCTCTAAACAAAACGCATGTGAAGAGTAAAAGACAGTTCACAGATGTTCTGAGAATTCAAGATGTTCTGGGAATTCATGAGAAGAATGACATTTCTTAATATTCTAGTTCATTGAAAATCATAGGCCTAAGTCAAGTTTGTCATAGAAGCAACACGGATTGACTCGTTCTTTCTAAGCAATTTGTACCCAAAGCCTTTCATCTAGTTGCACCTTCGTTCTTTTTTCAGTATGCTTATTATTCTTCTTCATCAAGCCAACCTTAGAGATGGAAATTTCCTGTTGATCCATTCATACCTGCTAGCATAATATTCTGTCTAATGAACCTAATATCATTACTTTTACTAAATTTCTGAGGATTTCTGAGGAAAGTACCTTATTGTCAACTAAAATGTCACAAAGTGTTCTATAAATACCTGCCCTGGTGCAGGAATATTATCAATGCTAGTGCTAGTAACAGTCTGTGTGGCTATTACCCCAGGATTTATGAACTTAAACATCTTGTGATCACCATGTCAATGAAGCAAGCCACGCAGAGTTCTGTCTAGTCATGTTTTTTTGTTTATGGTACTGAATACTCTGGTTATGCTGTTCTTGCTAAGACCAACAGGTCATCTTCTAACATGTCTGAAGGTCTATGGGTACTCCTCGCCCTTCTTTTTCATGTATGAAACTGACGATGGGAATGGAGAATGGACATGAATTGATCTCAAAAGGAAGAGCAACAATTTCAAAATTGAAGATGAAGAGACAACTGACAAGTCCTATTATTTAGATATTAATAGCAATGATCGTACATTGCTCATGGTTATTCTAGTTCATTCAGCAGTTAGGAGGAAGATGATGAGAGTGGCATGGACAATGAAGAACGTGATGAAGATTTATAGAGAAGTGATGAGTTCATCACTAGGTTCTCAAAGGATGGTGGGAAGAGTTGCTAAGAGAGTCATCTGAATGCTCCTGCAACTTATTAATATAAGCACCAAGAGAGATTATTCAGTTTCAAGCTATTCAGATGTAAATAAGATGTTTTGCCCACCAGATGTGCAGTCAATCCTTTTCCCCATGTTGTTGACTAGGGAAAAATGAAAACCAAAAACATAGAGAGAAAATGAGAGAAAATCTCCATAATTTTCAGTTGGGTATATCAATCACCCCAATTTGTACTAATAGCATTACAGGTATACTATATTAACTTCCGGAAAAAGAATTCCCATTGACAAAGCTTCAATATAATGTTGTTGACTTCAGAATAATCACAGGAAATTTAGATGGCTTAATTACTGATAAATCCAATATGCAAAATTTGAAGCAAGACAGGATATGAAACAGACATGAGGACAACCACTAAAATACACTAACCCAGACCAGCTCCTGCATCTTGGCGAGGCGCATCAGCCTTGATACGAGGTGGCCTGACTATGCGATCTATGAGCCCATATTCAAGAGCTTCCTGGGCATTAAAGCGCTTCATACGGCTCAGGTCCTTGTGAACCTGCAATGTACAATAAGTTATACTGCCGTGTGTTTTAAAATCCATAGTTCCATAGGCAATATCCCAACTAAACATAAAAAACAAACAAACATTATTCAGGAGAAAGCAAAAGAAGGATAGTTGCAAAATATTCTGCAAAACCATGTTAAGTTTAGTAAATATCTAATGTTGACCAGTAAAGGCAAAGAAAGCCCAATATTGTTAGCAGGATAGGTTATATATTTCAGTAACTGAAAATTCTAGTGTTCATCAAACAACTTAACCAGATAAACAGTCTGTGATAAGTAGACAATACCTTCTCAACTGGCTGCCCAGTCTTCCCAGCCAATTCACTAAAAAGATAGTCTCTGATTCTCAGAAGCTCATTGGCTTCATTACGGATGTCATCTGCCTGTTAGAAGAATCTCATACAAGCATCAGCAAATGCAAGAATTACAGCAGTGCCTATGACAAATACATGATGCAACCAACCTGTCCACGAGCAGCACCTGCTGGAGATTGCAGTGCAATTCTGGAAAGAGGCATTGCAAACCGGTGGCCCTGGATTATCAGAATAATCTTCCATGTAAGGAAATAAACCGACTAGGAGCTTCAACATGGCAATCCCACTTTTGGGCAGACAAAGAACAGGATCAAAGCAATCAACAGAAGTTTAAATGATCCTTAAGAGTCAGTTCTATTGTAATGCCAGAAGTATATGATGGACCCAAAGTAAAGGAAATAAAAGGCTTACCATGGTGAATATTTTCCTATGTGTATTTTTATGTCAAGAGGATAAAGATATGACTATCAGCAGATTTGGATTTCTGATGATAAGCAGAAATTTTGCCACATAAATTTAGGAATTGGGTAAGGCCACATAATTCCCAAATAGTGGGTCAAACTACTCTAACTAAGGTACGTTAAGTATTTCATTGGATGAACGATAAGAGTATTCATCCATCTTATATTATGGTGTATTAGAAAATATTATATATCAAAATCAAATCAATTATTAAAGAATATTGTGTATCAATTATTAAAAAATATTGTGTATTAGAATAAATTAATAATTGATTTAATTTTGATACATAACATTTTCTAATATGGTGAATAAAGGATGTTACCTTTTCCCCAGCAGCAAGAAGAAAGCCAGCTAAGTTGTAAGCATAGCCAATGCAGTGGGTGCCAAGAGGACTTTTCAAGCTCTGCATGGTGTCGTAGACGGCCATGCTTGGAGTAAGCTGCAAAATTTGAACATTTAGCAGAAAACTGACAGAACAAAAAAAGAAAACCATAGATGAAAAGAAGAAAGTATATACATTTGAAGAGGACTATAAGTATAAGAAACTCACATCCCCACCAGGACCATTGATGTATAAATAAAGCCTTTTGGAGGATTCAATGCTGTCAAGATATAGCATAGTTGCCAATATTTGATTGCTAAACTCTTCATCAATATGTTGTCCGATGAAAATAACGCGTTCCCTGTACTGTGCACAGAATTCAAGGTGTTAGAAAAGTATAAGAGAATGCCTAGATCACTGATATCAAATTCGAGAGTCACTTTCGCACTGACATTGTAGAGGGATTAGGGAAGCAACCCTCGTGGCTATCACATTATCTTAAAAACTAGTACAAACTTTTAGGGCCAGCAAGCCATAGTCTTGTATATCAGCTATAATGGCTTACCAAGGCATTCCACAAATCAACCCACTGCCAAGTTCCTTCACCAGGTGTTCTATAGGGAACTCTTGGTGTCCCAATAGGCATCATCTTGGCACGCCCTTTTATTGGCCTGCCAAAGCACCTACAAACATAAAGAGAGTCATGCATGGAGTAGCTTTGCTCTGCAAAAATTACATGCACCAAACCACATCGCTGTATGCGGGTATATAATTGCATGCAGTAGTTCTCTTATACTTATACAATCTTTGTCCCTAACTGAAAAATAAGACTTAATCTGTAAATGCTCAATACAATGATTAGTCATGGTGGCATGAGATTGCTTTTTCCCATTTCAGCCAAGTCTTGCTGTTGCTTCTCCAATTCACTGAGCTTACTAGACTGTAGGAATAAGAAAACATTACCTTAAACCCTTATATTCTCCATAAATTTTAAGGTCTGAGCCATGTAGAGTTCATCCGAGGACAGAAGTCCAATAGTTAATTCAAATTAAAGTGAAATCTAGTAATTTGCAGACAACTGGATAGATTAATCTAGGTTGCAGAATCTGACACAGGTCTTCATACTCAAAACCAACATCATAAAATCTAAATTAATCCATGCATAAAACCATATCTAGAGCAACTTTCTGGACATTCATAATGATACTACATACCAAGCCCATTTAAATGGTTATCATCTATGTAGCATGGACACTTATAGAAATGAGTGTTTATGTATGTCGTGTTCATGTCAAAGCATACACATGACACAATACAACACTTTTTTAACTTATATAAGTGTGTGTGTGTGTGTGTGTGGCTCCTGTTATGTTGCCATCTAGGTTGTCCCCTCTTCTCTGTGTCCCACATCCCATATCAATGTCCATGAAACACGGGTTATTGTGATCAACATCAGGGGTGAAGCCAAAATTTTAATCAGCAGCAAAGTACAACACGCATTTGAGATTATAATTTCAAGGGTGGTGGGGATTATAAATTTTAGGGGGCAAACAACATTTGAGGCAAACTATGTTTCAGCACTTAAAATAAGGTTCATAATGCACTAACAAATTTGCCAAATCCAATCTATAACAAGCACATGAGGTTGGCATTTTTACTATGATTTTCTCCATTTCCAGGCATTTTGCTGCCAACCTTAAAATCATAAGCACACAATTCACTTCCATAACCCAATGGAACTCGAAATCACCCTTTTTTTTAATCCCTTGCGTTCACAACACAAGGTTCCACATAACTACGTTAATCCCAATATCAGGGCATCTAGTAACCCAAATTTCTTAGTGCAAATCAATTTAGACGAGAGTTTCAGACATAATATGCAAATTTGAATAACAGAACATAGAGGGGTACCTGGATTGGACGCTTTTGTGAACTTTGTCATAGAACTCAACAGTTAAATTAGGTTTTCTTGTCCCAAGAGGACCTGATAAGAGGAAGTAACATTATTGCAGAACAAAACACAACAAGAGGAACCGAAGCTAGGAAAAAAAATCAAATTTGGGGATGAGAATATACTTGTAGACTGTGGCCTTAAACCCACGAAAACCTTGCTTGCACAGCTGTCCAATACAAATGAAATCATGAATTAAACTCCGAGGGGGAGAGAGGGAGAGAGAGGGGGAGAGAGAGAGAGAGGAAGAGAGAGAGAGATGACCTTAGCGAAGGTTGATTGCGAGACTGTGAGTGTAAATGAGATGCGGAAGAAGAGCAAGTGGACTGGAAAGCCACTGTCATGCCGAGAGAGAGGGAGAGAGAGAGATAGAGAGAGGGACGTTTGCTGGCTCTAGACGAAAGAGACGATGGATTGGTTCGAGTTCGAGCTTACAAGATGAAGCACGGGCCAAATTGCTGCGGAGGGTCAAAAATGTCGTTGCAAGCATAACTTATGTGCCACGTCATCGTTATTCGTTTTTATTCTAAATTAATCAGTACCTCCGGGTCAGGGCGGGTTTGAATACAGAACTTGTTTTGCCCAAAATCTGGTCAGGCCGGGTTGAGAGACGAAATAAGAAATAGCTAATCATTTTAAAATAATAAGTTCAGGTCATTAAGATGTTATTTGAAAAGGTTGAAATTATACTCAATTAAAATTTAAAATTTTATTATAAAAAATTATTAATATAATAATGTTATAAATCTCTTTTTATACAATAATTTGTTTATATTTATAAAATTCCATATTTTCTTTCCCTTATAATTAAAAAATATTATAATTAAAATAACAAAAATTAAATTAAATTAAGATAAATTGAGATTTTACGGATTTTACCTCAATGGGAATCATAATTTTGTGTTAAGATAAATATGCTACTTTAGTTTTATAATTTTTAGGTTTGAAATTAGGACCATTACATATCCCACTTCATATTAGTCCCCCCTTTCTAAGTTTTGCTATCGTCAATACGCAATAGCCTATAGCTGGCTTGCTGAATAGAAAAACTGCCTTCAATAAAGTCAAGACCATGGTTGCGCAGCACCATCGTCCAACCTTCCAGCATCAACCAGGAAGCCAAGAAATGCCCCTTGGTGATAATTAACTGAATATCCAAATCCACATTTATATAAAATAACTGTGTAGATACAAATATTAACATTCCCAGAAAAGAAAATTGGTTAATCAAAACATGCTCTCGAGCCAAGACCAACCCGTGCTTCCAAAGGACAGACAGATTCCACATACTAGATGGTATCAAATCAAGCAGGCTTCTCATACGAATTCTGATCTCTGAACTCCGAAATGGCGCTTCTTATCATTTCAGCTACATGAGGTTGCACAAAGAGATGAGTGCCATCCAAAACATGTATGATGAACTTTTGTGATGCAGGCTGTGCAGCATTCAAGTTGATGATGAATTGTGCCATGGGAATGTCACTGCAAGAGGAACCAAGTTACTCACTTCAGCAACAAAAGGTAGGGCATGAAATCTATGATAACGAGTCTGGTTTGATTTTGTTATTGCCCCCGATTTATTTGTTGCAAAAATTTCACCATTTGATTTGAGTTCTATTTGTGCATATTAGAAAGCAAGAATCCCCAGTAGAAAAAGGAATCATTCGTCTTCTGGGATGCATCTGTTCACATACATGTGTCAAACAACAAATATGTGGTCAAAGAGCAATTCCAAAGTTTCACAAAGTTCCACATTCTAAGAGCTCCATCGTGGTCAGAAATGGAAACAAGGAACTTCCTTGCAATATTGTTCATGAGCTTAAGTGGCACCACGTGACTTCTCATGACCTGAAATAGCACAACATTCTCCAATGCTTGGAGGATGCATAAACTTTCAAAATTTTGTTATGGGGATTCTTTCATGACATATTTTCCTGAAAATATTCTAACACTGAGAGATAAGATAACAACTAGGTGTAAACCATTTTGAAATTATTAACATAACCCCCAACTCAATTGTGATCAGTAGGTTGACCACAAAGAACCCTTGCAGATATGACTATTGTATGCAGAAGGGAGGCTTGGACTGGTTCCTGCTTTACAGGCATCTTTGACAAGTTTGAGAACATTCATACCACATAATATTTTTCATGCAACATGTTCCTGAACTACCACCAAGTTGGTCGCCCAAATGGATGCAGCTTGCACTTCACAACCTGAGGTCCAAGATTTAAATAAGGCTAAAGGGCATCGCTTACAAGAGTAAGCCCATCCTAGGGAAGGGCATCATGGCTGTTCGGCACTTCAATGGAGTTGACATCGACAATAGCTAGAGGCCCTCATGTTATCAATGTGTGAGAGAGAGGGAGTGCATGTGTGGAAAACTCAAGGTTCCAGTGTCTATTATGAATCAAGTTTTGCACCTCTTAACATGTTCTTCCTATGTCTTTTGGCATTTGAATTACATTGGCTGCATCAGCAATGAACTTTCAGACTAAAAAGCAGCACCACCGCAGAAACATAAGCATGTAGCGTGAAGGTTGAGCAGAATATAGCAAGTCCATTACATCTTTGAGTGAGAGGGAATTTACCAGTGCTGACAATAGTCTAGTGGATCTCCAGTTTTATTACTAGCTCTTTCAAACTTATCCAAGCTATGTTCAAACTTCCAAGGCTAAACTGTTAAGTTATCCAAAGTTTTCTCATACACCATATACAAACAAATGAAACAAGGGTGGTTGAATCGAGGAAGCCATTGATCATAAAAGATCTATAAATTGTCAGTAAGTCCAAAGAGGTGACAGAAGATAGCACCTCTCCACAAAGAATCAGCTTCCTAATTCAGTCTTCACCCCCACAAGAGATATAAATTTCCTCTAGTCTCAACCAACTATAAGCACCATCTGGCCTCCGAACCAATTGAGGATAATAGAATAGATGGGCAGGGCAAGAAAAATCTGAGGAAGAGTAGGAGTCAGCGAAACCGAATAAAGTTCAACAAAGAGAACAAAGAACAAGCAATTTGCAGAGGGGAACTCAACCTGATGATCATTCATCGAACATCAACCACCTAATGAATGATAAACCCCACGCCTCCACAATTTTTGTAAGTGGTCAGTCCTAATTAACATGCCAAGTTGCTGGTTTAAGAACACATTCCCATTGCACTCAATCAAAATTTGGTGGAAGGGGAAAACACTTCACCAAAAATATATTGTTCTCATGCAAATTTCAAAAGAACAATCCTAATTTCAATGTTCCAAATTCCAAAAAATTAGATAGCAATATTGGCAAATAAAAATCAGAAATTGATTAGTTACAGAAATATACGAGGGGAAGGATTGCTCCAACAAAACCAATTTTACCATGAAATGAAGAGTCCTTTAGTTGCGTTGACCATGATATCCCAGTGTCACCAACTTAGGAATCCTGATCTGCAAAAGACACAAGAGCTTGAATCTCAAAATTTTAACAACTTTTGTCAAACACATCAATTTGGGACCAAACTTTTGATATATATATATATATATATATATATATATATATTTGCCTATCTAGGTTATTTCCTAGTTTGTTACAAAGTGGATGCAATCAGAGATGAAATAGATCTTGAAGATGAGGGGACCAAAACAACTTGATGATTTAAAACGAAATGAAATCCCTAAGAGTTGAACAAGAAGCATTTGGGAGTAATGAGTTCGAAACCCTAGACTTGAATCCCAAGATTGGCACTCCAATTTCTCTCTAGGAATGGGGAACCGTGACAACTAGGGTTTCAATTCTCTCTAGGAATAGAACGATGGGAATCCCAAGACTGACACTCCAATTTCTCTCTAGGAATGGGGAACCGTGACAACTAGGGTTTCAAAAGTTATGCATTGAGAGAGAGAGAGAGAGAGGGAGAGAGTGTGAATAGAGCGATGGGAATCCGTCCAAGAAAATCAGTTCCAATTTTCTCTCTAGGAATAGAGCGATTGGAATCCCAAGATTGACACTCCAACTTCTCTCTAGGAATGGGGAACCGTGACAACTAGGGTTTCAAAAATTATGCATTGATTGAGAGAGAGAGAGAGAGAGAGAGAGAGAGAGAGAGAGAGAGAACCTGAATAGAGCGATGGGAATCCGTCCAAGAAAATCAGTTCCTGTGCGACGAGGAGATGAGCCCTCGGAAAGTATATGATATTGGAAATTCTAATTTTATACATAAGTTGGCGGTGGTGTGGTATATATCAAAATAGAAAATTACTTCTGATTATTATTTGCTAATTAGATATTATCTCATAAACACTCACACTAATCACAAATTCCTTTGATAATTCATAAATGTAATTCAGATTAAATAACAAATTTATCACAACATTTGCAATTACGAATGCCCTATATTCTAATTATTTGATAAATCAATAATTTTTATCCCACTAAATATAAATAAAAAATACATAAATTATACAAAATTATAAATATGACATTATTATTCATAACTGGATTATATACATAATGTAATGAAAACATGTGTGTATATATATTCACATACTAAAAATAAACAATAATCATTCTTTTATTTAAAAAAGTAATAAATGAATAAAATAACTATGATAATTGTTTTGGCAAATTACATAATTTTTTAATATATTTAAAATTATAAATACTAATTATGTAATAATTATGACCATCCATGAACTTGGATGAACAAACAAAATATTAAATAAAACAAAAAAAGTTTAGATTTTAGAATTGTTTCGTATATATTGCTAAAACAAATACCATAATTGTTTAAAGGGAAAGTTGGTTTATTTATCTAAATTGATAAAACAATGATTAATTGATGATAGGGTAAAGGGTATTTATTTATTTGGATTTTGGAGGAGTTGCTTTAAAAGAAAAAAGAAAAAAAAAAAAGTTATGGAAAAGGTTCATATGGATCCCGCCAAATTGTTCATCTCCCTCCTCTGCTTTTCTTCGGTTCTTTTACTATAAATGTTTACTCATACGGGGCACATAATCGAAAACATGTGCAATCATTTTTATGTGCGCAAAAAGGGTATATTTGATACCCAAAACCAACGGTTGTCAAGTGTGGGTCTGATGGCATTTAGGAAAATCGGGCATTGAAAATGCATAGACACACATGGATTAGACCTGATCTATGTCAAAATGCACATTAGGAAAACATGGCAATTTGGTGTCTCACAGGACAACATTTTCCTCATACCTCATGTAATTTATTTATTTGTTTATTCTTTTGATTTATTGAAAGGGCAATGTCTTTTATAAGAGGGAAGGGACCAAGCATTGAGTAATGAGAGCTCAGATATTTATCGCCGGTGAAGCATGAGCCTAGTGAGGGTTAAAGCCCCTTGTACCCCACTAGGCTTGAAGCTAGTGATGATATAATAATTTTCTCCTGAATTTAAGTGCAAGAATTATGGATCCGCCATTAATTAAGCAAAACTAAGCAATTTTTGCACTCCTAACCAGACAATCTTAACCGGACAAACATGCGGTCAAGCAAACATAGGGCCTCATGAATACAATATAACTGGACCGCATATGTTCTGAGAAACAGAGGCCGAACTATGTTCCGAGAGAAAGAATGAACATTCATCCATATAATTCCCCATACACTAAAATTAATTAAATAATATGATGTTAATCAACTCCTTGTACAACAAAGCAGCATTACGCGTGATAATGGCCAGGGTAGGGAAGAGGCTCACTTCCAACCTTGATTAAATAGAAGATTGTCACCCTGTGGCATGAAAACCAAAGCCACAACACAAGGGCAAATAACTTGTACAATGAGAATCCTTCTTGCCAAGCAGATTAGCCAACATGCGCTCAACTTAGTCATCATCTTGCAATACACTGAAGATCATCCTACAAAAAGGATTACAAGAAAATTCAGCAAGGGGGGAACCATTTCAGTTCTATCACTGAGAATTATGATTGTAAATTTAGAAGTCAAGTCTTATGATACCAGAATATGGAAAGAAAGAGGAGGATGATAAGATATGCAACTTTGAAGAGGCGTTGCTTCTTTTCCCAACTGAGCATGTTGAAAATCTCTGTTACATCTACCAGATGCTGCCTTCGTGAATACCTAATTACAAAGGAAAAACAAAGAAATATGTACAATCACCCATGTTAAAATGACATGTCCATCTAAAGTACAGAAAGGATTTGACACACAAGCTGCATTGGCCATTAGCTGGATCCCCTAAGCAGACATATTTCTACTCTTGAATCTTTGACAATGTTATGATTATCCCTACTTTATCTTAAAAAAGAATACAAAAAAAAGGAGGGAATAAATTGTGGACACTGTTAACAAAGTGCCTGAATGCTTGCTCTAAGCCTTTACAGCACAGGAAAAAGAAAAGACTATGTTATTCTCAGTCTTATTGTCCCAAACTTCGTTTACATGAAGGCTCTAGGATATTCAAATGCATTTCAAGGGACCAAATGATAAAGAGTTTGAAAATGACTAATGAGAATGGTAGATATAATATTTTCACCTATACATAGTTAAAGTGTTCTAAAACAGTACAAGAGAATTCCTTCTATTATATTTTGGTACAACTCAAGATGTTGGAGAAATCTACCACTAACACCACTTGCCGCCTTGCTGTATCAAGTTCCCAAGGACCTGAATATTCTACCTGCTACATCCTCCTTGATTGTTTTTTTTGATAGAAAAAGAAATTTATAGTAGAGGTGAATAAGAATGTACAATGACTCCAAAGGATAATAAATTTTCAAGATCATGAAAAGAAGACCAAAAACTAATGAAGCACTGCCCTCCAATCCCTCTTCAATTCTGCTACCTGCTCCATCTTATGCTCCAACTTACCCTCCTGTTAAGTCCATTTGAGACCGGTTCGATGATACAACCAAAATATCCATTTCTGTGAACAGGTCACATTTTGTTAATGGATGAGCAAACACCTCAAACAAATTGAGCATCAAACTCCATGCAGGATGCCTCATCAGTGGTTTGTAAATGCTAGTAAATGCCACCAATGCTAGTTCATATGCTGTGCCTTTATATGTTAAGATTTTGCCAAAAAGCACTGTTCATCTAATGTGCATCCCTCAAAAGCTAAATCAACTCATGTTTGCAACCAGCTAAGACAAACAAGGGAACTACTACCACTAACAGACACTATGTAACATAGATCAGAAAGCAGGGGTAACAAAGACAAGGGCATGATCTCAGGAATATCCATAAATATATGAAGCCGGCAGATGCAAGCATCTGGATGTAGAAGATAGGTGAATGGAGTCTCTGATCCCAAAATATGTGATATAAGCAAAGGCAATCATAAGGATATGTATACATTATCATATCATCAGTTAGGCTTCTCTCTCTCTCCCTTCTTGCCTCCACAGTATGGGTGATTCATGGTGCTAATTCCGAATTATGAAAGGTTTGAATTGAGTTACTACTATGGAAAAGGGCTAGCATGAGAAATCTTACTGTTTCCAATTGTGGTACATGTATGGAACACACAGCAGAGACATACACCAATGCCCTGTTATTAAATAGAAGAAAGCCAATACTCCTTCTGTAATGAACTCTGGCATAACAACTTTGTTTATCCGAGATGCGGAGTCATAGGGGTTGATATAATCAAACTCCAGATCAGCCAAGCACATGAGCTGCAAAAGGATATCAAGTGTCAATTTCAATATCTATGCACCTGAGGAGGAGTAAGGAAACAACACTTGCAATTTATGTCATCCGCAACTACTGAAACACTTTTTCAAAGAAATCTCCACAACATTGGTGCTACTTATATTCATCGAAAATCTCATCCCAGTTCTACAAGTTTACTTCATATACAATTCTTGAATGTTATCAGTTCCACCATGTATAAGACTGCTAAAGAGGAGTTATACCATGTTATTTGGTTCTGGAAGAAGTGTTTTTTTTTTTTTTTAAAAAAAAAGCAAGGATCTACTTCTAGAATTATTGTCACTAATAGAAACATTATTGCGAAGATTTCATCAACCTTATCAGCCTTAGAAATCCAATAATTATCGGAGAAAAAGTCTTAACACTTGATGTTAAAGGACCTAAAAGATAAGAAGAACACCACCATCAGGATCCTAACGCAATCACAAATATTACAAGAATATTTTGATCTTTCCATCACAGTCAGCAGAATGGACAGGTCTGAGCACACATTACCAGGTAATTGGATATAGTAACAAAGAAGTGGAGCACCATGGGGCAGAGAGAGAGAGGGGGAGGGCAAGAACCTCACAGCCACAACCAGATTCACGCAGCAGAAGATTGCAAATAGAGCTCCCATGGGAAAAGTTTTCAAAGTCATGGTTGAGGACAACCAACTTTATATCTGAATGCTAGGAAGGATGGCTTAGGTCATTGTGTCAAGACAGGTAAGAAATGAGAACTGAAATAGGAAATCAACTCACTTTTGGTCAATAGTCGGTGCACTTGATCAACTGGAAAGATAATTTTCCTATCTTTTCAAGCTAGCTGGGATAAGCCCGTTTTGGGAAGTTTCTTAAACTACAGATCCTGAGTTTCCTGGGTCCTATAAATTAAAAACTTAGTTCATGCTGGTCCAACATTTCACAAAATGGATCTTCATGGGACTGAGTAATTCACAACACCACCAGCTATCATATAACATATTGACCAGATCCAGAATACAATCCAATATGCAAGTTGGAAATCGTGTGTTTGTATGGATATTGAAACAATATAAATGGAACTGAATGTTTTAGATAAGGATGTTGAGGCAGACACTGGACATGTGATTTAACAAGAAAAATAGGATCAGAAAGGGATGCATCATGAAAAATGTTAAAGGGTCAAACTCTGATTGCAGAAAAGATGTAAGATAGTGGAATGGAAGCAATAGTTGAAAGGAAGACATTTAATTCACCAAGAACAAATAAGAAATGACCAAATGCCAATTCAAGATGCTCTAAGAAATAGAAAGGATGGGCTTGTGACAAAGAAATACAAGCATGGAAGATAAATGATAGGACCTCAAAATAGAGGTGAATAGCATATTCATATAACCAATCCACTGTACTTCAATTTACAAAGTTTCATCGAGTTGAGTTGAGGCGTGTGAAGGAGATGACCAGCACCGAAACTAATAAGAAACAAGCCCAATGCAAAATTCAGCCTGTAATTTAGGCTTTCTGGCCTTTAGAATGGACTTGGCCTTGCAGATCACCAGTTGTGGCATCATTAATCACTTAGCAGAGAGGCAAATGAGGGACTGTCTCATCCATTGGAAAAATAGGGTTGTTCTTCATCCTTTTTCTCAGTTTCTAAGCATATGGACTGTCTCCCTCCAGAAGTCTTGGGTGCTGCCAATTTGGGTACCATTAATAGCTTGGATAATTGTCCTTCATTTCTCTTTTACCTTCTTGTCCGACCATGAGAGAGAGAAAGAGAAGTAACCAGTAGTGTAAGGGAGAAATGTACATAAGCTCAGCTATGGCTCCCATCTACTAGAATTACAAAGGTTCAACTTTATGCACACAGCTCACTTCAAAACAATGTCAATTGTTTGTTTATTTGTTTGAGTTGATTCCACAAGTCTTACACGGTTTTCTATTGCAAACAAATTAATAAAACCCTAAACCATAATCCAAATCCCAAAGCTTAAATCCGTTGACACAAGCCCCAGAATTCACAATCATTGACCCAATTTTCTCACAGCTAATTTTCCACACAATTATCATAAAGAATTTCATTTCAGCACATCACCAGTTCTCTTCTGAAACATTAATTCCTTTTGAGGCGCAGATGATTCTAAATTTAGTAAAGGAAAAGGCAAAAGCAAGGAACAATTTCAAACGACTTCAACTGACAGATATAATCAGACTTCACCATGATCAAAACATCAAGAATTTCTGATCTTATCTTTAGAAAGCAAAAAAAAAAAAAAAATGTTAGTGAAAACCTAGCATAAGAATTCCCCATGACTAAAACCCTTAAAAAGAATATTTCATAAACCCTAATTTTACAATTTTAAGTTCGATGGGCTGAGAAAAAGTGAGTCGAATTAGCGTTTGAGAGTGACAGAGAGATCGAAACCTGGAAGACGATGATGATGATGAGAGCGATGAGGATGAAGAAGGAGATCAGCCATGCGTATAGATCTCCCATGCGCCTCTCTCTCTCTCTCTCCCTCTCCCTCTGTCGACCTCTTCTGTCTCCTCTTCTTTGATTTGACGTAGTCAACGGCCCACTTCCCTCACAAACGGCCGAGGTCTCTCTCCCCAAACATTAATTACACATAACCCCACACATTTTGATCGGTAAATTAGAAAAATAAAAAATAAAAAATACCCATTGGAAAAAGGAAAATACATTTTGTTATATGTATATATATATATATATATATATAAGATTATGAAACTTTCAAGACTAAGTGCATTTTTCTACTATGAACAATTCATATTATATAAAATTAAAATTTTGTCCTATGATCATCAGTTCACGCTGTATCTTCATTATTTGCTTGCCAACAAAGAAGAAAAAAAAAAATGATACATTAAAAAAATCCGCAGTACTAATGGTATAAATTTTTCTCTCAATCTGATAATTTCAGATTCAAATTTTTATATAACAAAAAAAAAGAAAATTTGTAATATAAATTTAGGGTATTGGTTTTTGTTGACCTAATCAATTTTTGATTTTTCAAGAAAACATAAACTTGTGAAGCATAAATAATATGATTATCTTTATTAAAAATATTAAAAACAATATTGATTCTCAGCAGAGGTTAAATTTTCTCCGAATCGATTCTTCTTCGGACATATTCATTTCCAAAATTAATAAAACAGTAAAAAAGAAAAGACCGGAGAAGGATGCATAAATAGAGAATGCGTGAATGGAGGGGAAAAATGAAAATGGTAAAGAGGACGATGGTTGTCCACAATATTGGAGAAAGAATATGGGAATATATGCTTTACTTGTGGGAGGGTATGCATGCAATTCAGGAAAGGTGAAAAATTGAGGATCGATGGTGGGAGGAATCCCATTTCATATGGAGCAATGAATTTAGATTGGTTGAATTTTCTGGATGAATCATCTTTTATACACTTATTTCACCACCAAAATACGACATAATTATCAATCCTAAATATGATGACTCCAACTAAACTCGTCAAATTTAAATTTAAATTTAAATTATTTTAATGGTCAAACCAAAAAAAATTGAGTCTATATCTCATATCTAAAAATTTGGTTATCGATTATTTTTTATATGATGATTTAATAGAAGATTTATAAATTTAAAACTATACGATGAAAGTAATTTTCTTATATAAACAACAAATAAACTAATTAAAATCATTACTAAAGATTAAACTTATGCCAATTTATGTAATATTTATTTGACAGGTTAGCTATATAAAAGGGATTATGCCAAAAAAAAATAACAATGGCTAGAATAGGGGTAAGGAAAATAATGCATTTATGACATGTACTCGACCGACTCTTTTCGAGTAAAATTATATTTGAATAGATGCCATGGCTTTTGTGTGTCTTGCTCCTGTTACCAACAAAACTTGTACTCACCCTTTTCTTTTTCTCCCCTAGAAATCACATTTAAGCTTTTTTGAGCTTCAATCAAACAAAGAGGTAATAATACAAGGAATGCGGCCCCCAAATACCTTGAGAAAATGCCAATGACGACAGGCAGGGCAGGCCCAGCCCAAAGGGCCTTACAAGAAGAAATCTATTGGGTGTGGACATGAATCCTTTTGGGGGCGGGGGCGTAGGGGTCGCAGCGATTTAATTGAGACAATCAGGGCAAGAAATTCATCAATCTTGTCAATGGAAATGAGGATTTTCCTCCCATCTCGTCTTCACCTTTAGAGTCTTTAGGCTTTAGGTGCAAATAGAAATTCCGAGAACCCAAGTTTATCAGCTTCTCATCTGCTTTCAAGTCTGCACAACCAAGTAAACATATATCATTCAATGGACTAATTTCCCATAAAAATGGTAATGACCCGCTTAACAAAATTGTATCTAATGTACAGATGTTAAAAAGCACGAGGGAATCCTTAAATTTTACAGGACTGTTAAATCACGTCATGAAGGGCTTCCTCAATTTGATTATCATTAGTCTTTGGAGCGTTATTCATATTAAAAGTTAATGTAGAAAGTAAGATGCATGCATCCTAATTCCTGCAGTTTAATTACTTAAACTACCAATCAAATCTTTCCCAAATTTGCCCCTAGCATGTTATGCGAATGATGCTCTGAAAAAAGGTTCAATCTGAATTAACAAAATTGTACTACTTATTATTTTTGTTTCAGGTGCGATGCACTAAACTAAACAATACATGTGTCCGACCTTTTTTTTTTGGGTTACATAAGGATTCGAGCTTAGATGGTGGAGTTAGGAGTTGTGACTACTAAACTGTCCCGACAATGACATTCAACTTGTTAAGTTTGATGCTAAGGCAACCAACAAAAAAAAAAAAAAAAAAATTGAGAAGGGTTTTCAGTGTGTCATAACAACCATTGTTCTTACAATATATATATAGTGTAACAAATTCACCAAGTATATGGCCAAGAAAAATTTGGAATTAAGTGGAATTATTAATAAAAAAAATTAGTAATATAATGATAACTGAATTCCATCTTGTTGAAAATATAAATTTTACTTGCAAAGGGTCTATTTATTTTATAAAAATTTATTATTTTACTTAAGAAATATTATAAATAAAAGAAGACAAAATAAGAATTAGATTGAGACAAGTGGAAGACATCTAAAGCCTAGTATTTATTTATTTGCATAATATTTTTCTTATGTAAAATCTTTATCATTTTTGTAATTTATCAAGTTGGAAGAAATTTATTAAAGGAATAAAAATTCGAGAAAGAATAAAACTTCCATCGAATCATTTGACCTGGTATGGTCAATATCCAAAAACACTCAAAATATTATATGCCTCAGGGCTCAGGGCCTTGCCATCCACCGAGCCTTTCGCTCAATGGCACCGGAATTTTCCTCTCTTGCCCTCTGGCAAGGATTCAAAACCCCATCCCCGCAGACACTATACCCCTCCCCCTTGGGGGAGCGGGGGTAACCCACAAGGAACGAAAAAATGCGAGAAGCGAAAAAGAGAACAAGTACTTACTCTCCAAACTATATTGCGAGTAATGAAGCGCATAGTGTTTAGGGTCAGTCTCATTCAACAAAGGTCTTCTCTTCTCTTTGGCATAAGCGTCCAGAGCCACTTTAATTATGTCGGCGACGGTGTTTTCCGGCGACATAACCACCTGCACTGGACCCACACTCCGATCCATCGTCACATTCAGCAACAACTTCGTCGGTCTTAAAACATTAGTGGTAGAACTAGTTTTCTCCAGCGGCGCCGACAACTTTTTAGGTGCGGCTAATATTCCCCCGCGTGTCCTTGCCATTTCCGAATGCCTCTCTCGTGCTTCCGCCAGACTTTTCGCTAAATCCTCCATCCCGTCTTCGCCTTTGCAGCCGTCCTATGATTATTTTTTTTCTTTCTATCTTTTTGTAATTAAGAGAAAGAGAGAGAGAGAGAAAGAAGAGGAGAAGTAATTAAATGCGGTGGAGGGATTAGATCGCGATACAAATGGAAAAGGAGCGCGAAATTTCCAAGAAGAAGCGGAGTTTGCAAATAGCCCTGAACCTCGAGTAAATTACGGAATCGGGTTTGGGGGGACGCTGAAAATAAATCGATTATCAAGGGTAACATAAAAAATTAGGTTCATAATTTGGGGGGAGAGTAAAAGAGACCCGCACCAGACAAGACCTGTGCTAGAGGAAGTTAACAGATTCGGGTGTCGCGGTGCGGTCTGGAGCCTCAGAAGAATCCCAAAAAAGGCAAAGAATGATTGAGAGAGAGAGATATATAGAGAGAGACAGTACAGAGAGAGAGAGAGATATATATATATATAGAGAGAGAGAGAGAGAGAGGTGTCACGGTGTCACTTTGCGGACTGTCCGGATACGCCGCTCTACTTGCTTTGTACCTACACTTCGGTTCAATGCTCCTTCAAACGTTACCTATATATTAAAACCCTAGGTAGGGTACCCGCGCGAACTGACAGATGTGGTGGAAGCCTAAGATCACAAGTTGCGAAAATAATTTACAAGCCACATATTATATATTTAACATGGTAACAAAAATTACAGTAATAGACCCACGAATTACCATCTAGTAATGGTTATATTTTAAATTAGATATCTTATTTGTAGTGAGTAAAGGGTATTATGAGTAATATGGCAAGATCAATTTACCCCCTTCCCACTTTGCTGCACCAAAATATTTACTCTATAATTAAAATTTTACCTAAAATTTCTTTGATGATTTCATTTCATCCATTAAAAGGCATTAAATAACTCCAATAAAGTCTTTTCCAAAATTGGTGAGGCTTAGTTAATATGGACACAAGATTGAATTGATATTTTAAATTCTTGCATAGGCTCATCATTATGATAGAATGTAGAATATAGAACAATCGTTCAATTGGTTAGTGTTTAAATACTGATATTCGTTAAATAAAATCTTGATTTCGAATCATAAAAATAAATATTAAGAGAGTTTTATCCTTAAGATTTTAACATGGCTCAAAACAAATATAATTAAATTAATCAGGATCAACGGATATCAATAGTTTATTAAAAAAAAAAAAAAAAGATAGGATACGGTGAACAATAGGAAATTATCCATATAAAGGTATTGATTATTTTCTCTTAACATATATCCTTTCATGATAACAATTTTTTATGGATGTGTATAGCTAGTAATATCTAAAAACAGCAATGGGATTGCCAAGTTTTTGACCCACTGGAACCCCATTAGGACTGGTTGGGATGTGCATTGGAGTAAATTTGAGAAATTTTTTTTTTTTTTTAACCCTAAAAGGCTTTATCCATTTGTGCTTATCTGGGTTTTACTTTGAATTTCTCATTCAACATCTAAAATGGCCTCAAACAAAAAGCACCAAATAAAACTTAAGTGTTTGGATCCAATTATACAAAAGACTCTTCTCTAAAAAATCTTGAGTTTGACTCCCATATTTCCTTTTTTTTTTGTCCCCCTAAAAACACCAAACACATATACCGCTCTTGTTATTTCATTTATATAATGTGCGGATAAGATGAGAGTAATCAACTTATCTATTATTTTTTGCTAAAATTAAAAAGGAAAACTTATTAATAATGGAAAATAAAGTTCTCATGACAATTTGCCTGGATCTCCTGCAACTTCACTTTTTTAAAGGGCATATATATCCATATCAATGTGCTAAAATCTAATATTAAGTACTAAAATTATGGCTGGGTGGTGTTAGGGTGTATTCGAGTCAAGTCAATTTCAAGAATCCCTATAGTCAAACTCGAACTTGAATTTTTTAATGGTACTCGAACTCGACAAGGAGCGATGATATGATTTGAATTCGACTTGTTTATAATTTAATGAACTCGAAATCAATTCGAAAACTTGACTCATGATTCGTTATAAATATTTATATAATATATTAATATATTTCATTTAATTTAATTTTTATATTATAGTAATTTTTATATTAATATATATTACGAGTTACTCGATTAGTTTTTGGGTCTAACATTTTATTACTCAAACTTGAATCGATTATATAATAAAACCGTTCAAACTCAACTTAAATTTAATTAAAATCAAATTAAATCGAATCTTTGACCGAGTGGCTCACAAACGACTCAAATTCAATTCGATTCGCATAATAGACCTTGTTGGTATCTTGGAGTGAAGTGGATATTTCATTTTGGATCAACTTGGGTGTGAAAAATTTATATTAATCCCATATAATTTTCATTAACCCCTGATAATTTGGATTGATAGCATCAAAGGTTTCAAGACCTCACCTGAAATCCCATGATCCCCTTCGGCCATCGTCCAAAAGTACACCGGTATAGCCTCTTAAAAATTCATTATCTAAAAACAGAATGCTGCTTTCTAGTCACATGCAAGAGTTTAACCTTTTTTCTTTGTTTCTAAAAAGTGAAAATAGAGACCAAAATAATTTTGATTACTATGGGCTGCCCATCAATTTTTATTTCCAATTTTTTGTTTCTAAAAAGTAAAAAACCAGTCCTAGGTAATTATTTTTCGTTTCTAGAACATGAAAAACAGGGCAAATGATTATGTCTCTGATTTGTGTTGCAGGGGAATTAGCAAAACAATTTAGAAAATTAGAAAGGCAGAGAGAGAGGGCATGCCCTTCCACCTACATGAAGGCTAAACGTCTCAACTTCTCCTACATCAAATTCAAAGTCAGTTACGCTTTGCAATCCTCCGGCCCTCATTTGTAGAAGATCATGGCTACTTAAAAAGTGAGATTAAGGCGCAAGAGCGCCAAGAAGAGGGAGAGTAGTCTCGAACAGCTTGAACGAAGAAGTGCGAAATTGAGGAGGAATTGAAGAGAGACAAGATCAAGAGTATCTAAGCAACAAAATGGAACGAGAAGTGGATAGAGAAACAGAGGAATGCAATTGGATCTTCCAAGAATTGGAGGCTGGCATTTCGAATTTGGAAGAACTAGTATGACTTATGGGAGAGCATGACTTAGAGTGTAGCTTAAGGTTATACTTTTTAAATTTTTCGTAAATATATATATTTTTATAATTTTTGTAATCCTTATATAATAAAAAATAATAAAAGTCAATAATTTTTTTTTTTTTTGTCACAAGAATTTAACTTAGTTGAATTAGTATGCATGGAGTTTTTTGAAATTAAGTCTCGACCAATTCATATTCAACTGATAATTAAAGTGATGCGTCATATTTACAAACAATGATACCTGCCCTCCACTAAAAAAATTAATATATATTATTTTTAAGGGTAAAATTTATTGTTAAAATTCTAGAATATATTACTAAAAAAAATAAAAGTATTGTTAAATATTCTAAAAAATATCACTACAATTTTTTTAAAATACTATTTAATCTTAAAAAACCATGGCATAGCCCTCCACTCCACCTCCTTTGTCCTCTCCTTCATTCACCCCCAATAAAGATAAATTTCTGGCCTGGCTTTCCCCCTTATTACAACTCATAACGAGAGAAGGTGTAGTCTCCTTGGGTGTCATTTTGAGGGTAAGATTCTTAAGAATGTCAGGGATCGGTAGCTACACGGTGGGCAGTTTGTTGTTGGAAATCCCTCTTTTTCCTGGGGGAGACCACAGCTGCTCCGAAGGGTTCGGATTAAGAGAGATTCCACCACTTGAAACATGCATGCTTTTGCTGGTTCATTTCATTGGGATTTCAAAATTCAAAACAATGTTGTTTGTCTTGTTCCTCCGCCCATGTCTTGTCAGTTCATCTCTTTTTTTTTTTTTAATTCCCTTTGAACTTTATGCCCCCATCCACCGACCCTCATTGCCTCACCTAACCCCCACCACCCCCCATCTGGTGCCGACATTTAATTTTAATTAAAAAAGATCTGGGTATGGGGAGAGTAAGCCAAGGACAACATTAAAGAGGTAAAGGAGATGAAGTTATATAATTTTTAACGAAACAATCAATACTTCAAAAAATTTTAACAATATTTTAAAATTTTTTCTTGTATTTCTAAAATTTTAAGTAATGTTTTATTAAGTGATACATATAATTTTTTTCTTCAAATTTGAAAGTATTGGAGCTTATTAGTCTTCCAAATCACAGTCCATATATAGCTTTTTTTTCCCTATTATTTTATTTTTGAGTTTATCTTCACATATTCAAAGAGGATGGACAAAAAGTAGAAGAGATTCGATGGTTACAGTCAAAATTTATGAAGAACATTAAGTTCATCAATAAAGAACTTGAAATAAATAAGCAAATGTTCAGAATCACGTCTTTACCATGAATGAATGGAACAGTGGTATCACTTTACATTTACAAATGGCATTGAAGGAGACTGAGATTCTTTATGATGCTCGCCCTTTTAAGAAGAAGAATGGTGCCCGAATTGATTTCTTTGAACAATTATAATTCTCCTCATCTAATGAAAAAAAGAAAAGGGAAAAAAAGGTAACACCATGAGAACAATAGGGCATGCCTAATTAAAACACAGCATCAAGGAATGAAGAATGGGTATGAAATGGCCTCGGTTTCACTGTCAACCTATGCAACCTAAGATCTTCAAAATCCTACGTGTCCTTCGTATAATTTTTGCCATGAGCTGGGTTAGAACCGGAAATAAGCATATGTGAGGTCGAATATAAGTGGGTGAAGGAGAGTTCTCAGTGGATGAAACAATCTCTGAAACGAAGTTCTCAGTGGATGAAACAATATCTGAAACGAAGTAATCAGTTGCTATCTCTGGTTTATCTTCGATGAAACTGGTTTGTTGGTTGTTTGATTTTCGCAAGTAAAAGCTTCTGCTGCCAATGTCCCCAATCAAATCCGATTTATTCAAACCTAATCCAAGAAAATTCAAAATTAGAAGGTATATAAAAATATTAATACTATTTGCTAAGATGATATTTAGCACCGTCATACAGTGGATATTATATGAGCTTACTGAAAATCCAACCTAGGTTCAAACAAATTATGAGGTCTGCCTAAAGGATTCACAACATTTGATGGGATGTCTTGAAGAAATGAAACTTCAACTAGGTTTAGAAATAAAATACAACTAGCTGTTTCCTATCCCATGTTGGCAAAAATCCATCAAGCAACCTTTTCATTCTGCTTTAAGTCACTTGACCAGAAAGAAATGTCCTCCAATTTGGCAGAAACTGAATATTAGTACACATTTTGGAGGACATGAGAAAACAAACAAACAAACAATCAATCAATCAAAGGAACCATCGCATCTTATAATTCAAGAATACTGCCTGAATTCTAGGCAGTCATCAGTGGACCAAACTAGCAACTAATTTTGTCTTAACAGTGAAGTAGGTGAAAAAATAACAAAAATCAATAAGGGTAATATAAACTCCTAAAATGGTGCTTCCTACTGGGGAGAGTTCAAGTTCCTCTCCGATTCAGTTCATCCGACTGCCCAACCAACAAAAGAGAACAACCAATATACCTCCCAATTGTGGAAGGAATAATTCACTGTCAGACATCATCTACAACAGAACCAATATGGGAAGCATAAATTCTTGGTGTTGGAATGTTAATCAAAAATAGTCCTTGGATACCCTCTTATACAAATTGAGCAAATCACATTAAAAACCTACATTAATTCAAAGGCTAGATGACCATATCAGACACTGCCTTACATATTTCTTCTCGGATAATATTACAAGAACCAAAAAAGTAAATAATCAAAATAATAATGCAAAATTTCTTTGTCACTGAAATCCATCGAATCTCCCCATGAAAAGGCTTTTGACCAAGAAAATCGCATGTAAGAATGCATGATTTTATTCATTGAACTTATCCAGCCTTAATAACTTTAGTCTTTCTTCCCAACAAACAACGCACAGAAAACTCAAAATCATAAATAAACACTTACCTTGAAGACTGAAGTACGAGAGATGCAATTCAAACAAAGAAACTGCTTCAGGATCAAGCTGAGGACTACGCCCTTCTTTGCTGTACTGCACCATCACAAGCTTTATGGTCTCCGCCACACTTGAACCCAATTTAACCATAGTCCTAACAGGTCCCGGATTTCCTTCAACTTCCACATTAATCACCACCTTCGCATCCTTTTTGAATCCCTGAAAATTCCCACAAAAGTTTTAGGCTCTTTTATGGGGTTTCTTTCTCAGAGCCTTAATTGCTATCCTTCCTGAACACAAAGTCTTCAACATTCAAAAACCCAATAAGTCCCATTAGATAAACCACAATCCCAGACAACTAAATTGTGTTGATGTTATTCGGACAAAATAATAATAATAATAATAATAACAATGACCAAAAAATAAAACAAAACAAAATAAAATAACGCCGCATCGGATTTTATTGATTCCGCGTCCAGTTTTTGAGCAGAATGCCAAATTTTCGTTGGACGGAATTTAATCCTAAGTTCCTAAGGCACTCTCGAGTAAATCTCGTGGCATTTTCAAGATCACTAGATATAGACACACACCTACATGTATATTCATTCAATACATCTCTATTGCAATACATGTGAATCTAATGAAAAGATATAAAAAAAAAAAAATCAATAATTTGCCAATCAATCAAAATTAAATAGGAAAAAAATTGAAATTGCTAACTGAAACAGGAGAGACTGAGTTGACTGAGAATACCTCGAATCTTTGAGTAGACGGAGACGACGCCACGGTCGGAGACGAAGAGGTCGAGAAAACATCCAGACAAGTCTGAGGACGATAAAGCACCGGCACATCAGATTCCAAACTCCGATTATCTTCGTCGCCTGAGCCGCAGTGGACGGCGGCAGTACCAAGACTCAAAAGCGCGGGCTCCGAAGAACATCTATTGAAAATCTTGATGGGTCTGGAGAGTTTGGAAGATCGGCGATGATGACTCGTTGGAGGAGGAGTTCTCCGGCGATTCAACGACGGAGATGGAGATGGAGATGAGCGGTGATGTGGGGTTCCCGCTTTCCGGCCACTCACCGGAGTTCTTCGCCGGAGACTTCTCTCTGACATATACAAGTGGGTTTTGTAATGGTTTTCTCGTTTTACTAATCAATTTTTCCTCGATTTTGTTCGAGTTTGAAAGCTTTCACATTAAGTGCAATAGAGAGAGAGAGAGAGAAGAGAGAGAGAGAGAGAGGAAGGAGACAGGAAGTTGCCTTTTCTCGTATTGTGTTGAAGGGTAGTTGATGGTTTGCTTAGGGACATAAAAATTCTTGTCTCTACTGTACTTTTTCTTCTTTTTTAATCATCGTGTTCATTTACCTGTTCAAACACTTTTCCATTCATTACCCCTACTTCTTTCATTTAATTAGCCATTCCTCAGTTTTTTCTTTTACTTTTTTTTTTCCTTCCTAACGCAAAGGATAGATTCGACCTCAAAATTTTTAAGAGAAGAAAATGGCGACAATTCGCTGTGACTACTTTAAGGAAAGGGAACGGTGACAATTCACCCGGAACTCATTAACGGTGATTTCTCAGTTTCACCAAAACACTTCATAGTTATGAAAGGATTTATTTTTGAAAGCTTCCCTTGCACAAATGGATCACACATGCATGCATGGCATTAATTACAAAAACAAAATTGCACCCATTAATTTAATATTAATGGAGATCAAAGTTAAGAAATCAAGGACCCATTACTATCATCAAACTCACATTATTATAAGTGAATTTAACTGTCCAAATGTCCAAAAAATTCTGAAATTATATATATATATGAGAGTGTCTGTGTTTTTGAGATTTATCAATGCAAGGTGAATACAATGCTTATAATCAAACCCCCCCCCTGCCCACCCCGGCCCCCAAAAAAAATGTTTATTGTCAAAATATATAAAATAATAATTTAAGTTTTTTCTCTACAGATAATTATAATGTGACAATTAATACACTATATTGAAACAATTTTGAACTTTAATAATAATTTTAATTTATTCGGTGATTAAAGATAGTTAAGCTCCCATTATATATTTCTAGAATCACAAGTCTAATTAAACAAAAAAAATTAGCAATTTTCTATTTAAGAAGCATAAAAATTGAACATTATTAGATTATAAAAGCTAACATAAATTTAGTACTCTATTAGTCTCATAAAAGTTAAAGCTCTATGTTTACTCTAACCCTACATAATAGATTATTGAATGTATAAACCATTTCATTCATAATTGAGATAAAATTAAAAATTTATATGAGAAGCAAATTACCACAAGTATTTAAAGTACAAATTTTAAAACTATACGTATAATCTTTGTCTTTAATTTTTAAAGGCAGCTCCCACTCTTTTCACACTTGTCCATGGTTTGAGCAATGCTAAACCCCCCCCCCCAAAACAAAAAAAATAAGAAAAGGGTAATCCCAACAAATTGTAGATGACTTTGTTTTTTTTTTTTTTTTTTTTTTTTTTTTTTTTACCTTGACTAGATCACCATCTAGTATTCAGAGTTTTGTCCTGACTATTATGAATCAACCGCTATAGGATCCGTTTTGTGGAGCGGATCTCCTAATATTTGTTTTTTCTACTTCCACCCCAAGTCGAACCCGAAAGTGATGGAATGTTATAATCTCATTGGCCAGCCGTACCAACCAATGTTGGTTGTAGATGACTTTGTTCGAGACTTGTTTAGCTATTTTTTTATTTGACCATCAATATTTAAAAAATCAGATTAATTCAATTCGAATAGTTATAAAATTCAATTTAAAATTTAATTCTTTTGATATATATTTTTTTCATTTTCAAAACTTTAACTCGTAATTTTAATCATGGAGTATCATATCACTAAGTCACAAGTCATTGCTAAGATAACTAAAACAATTCCAGAGATAAGCACTAATCCTTTCAACAAAGCAATCGATGTGGATCAAAGTTTTTAACAATGGAATCCCAAGAAATAATATTAGTAATTAAATCCCATGATAACTAAGTAGGAGATTGTCCTTTTGCTTATCCAACCTCATGCCATTATCTCCATTATTAACATTTGTTTCATCTGAAGCGCCCTGTCATTGCATGGAATGAAATGGATAATGCTCCGCCATAAATCATATCATCTTAATCTTCCCCTAAATCATACTGTTTATTTTTTCTTTTCCATTTTTCTTTTTTATATGGATTGGATTGGGCTGGAGATCAATCATTTGACATATTGTTATATTTTATTTAAAATATTACTGCAATCCTTATGCTTTCCGTCCCTTTGATCTCTAGGATTATGTGTTGTTTTCTGTCAGCAACTTAGATAGATTACACCACTCAACGTTTGACTCTCTATAATTTTAAATTGATTAATATTATATAGAATAAATGAACTTTAGATAAAATTGATTGAAATGCTTGAGTTACACTTTATAACAATATATTTTAACTGATTAATAATAGTCAATTTGATTTATTAATTTTAATTTTATAAGTTGATTAAGATATGTTCTTATAAATGGTCATATAAAACTAAACTCATTTGAAATAAAGGTCGACTACTCTATCTCTTTAACTAGAGATTTCAAGTCTAAATCTTGAAGGAAAATGATTTGGGAGAGTCAAACCGTTAATAAATCTTACAGTATTTGGATCGGATTAATAAGAGGAAAGCTAAATATGGTTGATCCACTACCCAAATAATAATAATAATAATAACCGGTCATATAGATATTTGGTTTGTTTGTCTCAAAACTCAGCATTACTAAAAAAATTTCAAAACTCTCTCTCTCTCCCCCTCTCTCCTATGGCAACTAGAGATTATACTTGTAATTATCGATAACTACAAAAAATAAAAACTCGAAACATGGTCAAATACTTTGTTTTAAAGTTATGACAACCAAGAAGAAATGAAATTTTGTGGCTTTCATCTCATTTCATGATTAGTTAAACTTATCGGGATGACGAAAAGGTTTGCGGATGACAGCAACATATTTCCTTGTGAATTGCCAAAATTATCGTTTACAAAAACAAATACGACCTCATTTTAATAAACAATACCCCATGAAGCAAGGACTAAGACATAGACATCAATTTCATCCTATATCCAGACAGGACAACGGTACCATTACCATCAATTTTTTCTTTTCTTTCTTTTTAAGCCATCTCAATTTGATCAATTAGGTTTATCAGAATGACAGTTGACGGGGATGAATGGGGATGATGAACATCATTTTCCATTGTGGACCTTTCGACACTATGTATTTAATAATGTTTCTGGTTAATTTGGTTTTTTGAGGTAAAGTAAAAGCATAGAGTTCTACATGAACATGCAATATCGCCCCAGATTTTGATATTTTGGCCCTTCCTTTTCCTCAACCCCAAGAGGCACTTTGTAGGGAAGGAAAAAAAAATTTGAAATCTCTTTTGCTCATCTTAGGAGTGACTACTAAGTGCAGTTTTATTGGCACTAAAAGCAAAAGAAGAAAACCAAGTCATCACAGTGAAGAAAGAAGGCTTAAGTTAAAAGATTTTTACTCAATCCTGATCTTTGTGAGTAAATCAAAACGAGCTCATTACAGTGCCAGAAATAATTTTCAAATTAGAAACACAGGCATCCTCACGTATCAAAGACAATCTTGAGCAACTTATTCTCGAATAGGGTCTTAAAATTTAGCAATCCAATAGTTGTCGTCCATGACAGGGATAATGTCAAGGCAATACCAAAGATTAAAAATAGTAGTAGCAATTGTAGTGCTTCATTCATATCAACTTCAAGAAGCTCTAAATTTGCAAAATCTGTGGGATTAACTTCTCTCAAGTGTCCGCATCATACAGTATCAAAGGCTTGTGAACGTATGCACCTTGCTCACCATAAGAATAAATGAATAAGAAAACAATAAAACAAAAAAGAAAAATTTGTGTACCTGAATTACTCAGATACAACAATTTACGTGCCTGCAATGTTTCATGTTCACTACCATGCATAGGTTGGAGCCGTTTATTGCTATCAGTTCTTGTATGAGTGGCCAAACCAAGCATACTAAGTGCACGATGCAAGTTGATTGCTCCTATAATCAATGTTCAGCTGAAGCATAGGTTAACATGATTCCACCCAACTAGATCCAGGTATTTTGGCCATTCCTTTCTCCATCACCTTCTTTCTCAGCATCTTTGCATCATCCCACCTTCCAACGTCAGCATAGATATTTGCAAGAAGAGAATAATAGGCTGTTGTCTCAGGCTCCAAGTCAAAGCAGTTCTGAGCTGCAATCTCCCCAAACTCAACATTGCAATGCAACTTGCAAGCTAGAAGCAAAGCTCCCCATACTTCAGCATGAGGCTGCATTGGCATGCTCTTTATTAGCTTGGAAGCCTCTTCTAACCGTCCCGCTCTTCCTAGAAGATCAACCATTATAGCATAATGATCAGCTGAAGGTACAATTCCATTCTCCATCATGGACACAAAGCACCGATAACCTTGCTCAACTAAACCAGCATGATTATAGGAAGTTAATATTCCGGTGTAGGTTATCAAATTTGGGCGAATATGAGCATCCACCATCTCTTCAAACAAGTGGACCGCATTGATAGGCTTGCCATTTATGCCAAATCCTAGGATCATTGTAGTGTAGGCAACTAAATCCTTCTTTCTCAATCCATGAAACAACTCATAAGCCTTATCAATGCTTCCACACTTTGCATACAAATCCATTAAGGCAGTTACCAAATGATCATCCATCTCAATGCCAATCTTCCTCATATATGACTCTAACCAAGTTCCGAATCTCAAGTCTCCCAATTGAGAGCAAGCAGACAAAATACTAGCCAAAGTCATCTTATCTGGCTGAATATCAACATCCAAACTCAACATCTGGTTAAACAATTCAATAGCCTCTTTAGGCCTGCTGTTTCTCGAATAGCACGTTATAATTGCATTATACAGGTACAAATCCCTCTTGCCTATCTGATCAAAAAGCTCACGAGCTAAATTAATGTTCCCACATTTCGAATACCCAGAAATCATTGTAATCCAAGAAACATTATTCCTCTGAGGCATCACATCGAAAAAGCTCCTAGCCAATTCAATCTTCCCACATTCCACATACCCACTTATCATAGAATTCCAAGAAGCCACATTCCTCTCGGGCATATGCTGAAACAAAGAGCTAGCTTCCTCCATAAACCCCATTTTTGCATATCCTGAAACCATTGAATTCCACGAAACAACATCCTTTTCCACCATTTCATCGAAAAGCTGACGAGCTAAATCTAAATCTCCACAGTTCAAATACCCATTTAAAAGAGAATTCCATGAAACCACATTTCTTTCAGGCATTTCATCAAACACTTTTCTAGCCAAACCCATTTCCCCAAATTTACCATACATGTCGACAACAGCGGTTTCCACATAAACACATTCACAAAACCCATATTTAAAAACATGAGTATGAATCGAAACCCCACCAAGTTTGTGTTCAATTCTAGCACAGGCCTTGAGAGCGGAGGACGTAGCAAATGAAGAAGGACAAAGTCCCAAATCATGCATTTGAACGTAGAGAGAAAAGGCTTCTTTGAATTGGCCATGTTGTGAGAGATGTCTAATTGTGTAACCCCAAGAAAGGGCATTGGATTTTAGTGAACTTTGGAGGACTTTTTGAAGATAAAGAAATGTGGGTGTAGAGAAAGTTGAGGATGAGAGAAGGAGTTGATTGATCAATTTAGAGTTTAGCTGACCAAGTCCATTGGCAATAATTTGTGCATGGATTTGTTTTGATTGATTGACAGCTAAAGAGTTGATTAAAAGAGAACTTAGTTTGGAGACTAGGAATTGGCCCATCGTTTCTCCCGCATTGCGTGCTTCAGTAGAGTGTCATGTTAACTGAGTAACATTTGCCACTGCAATCAAAAGTGAAAGAAAAATGTATATAATTACATATAAATAGCAAATCTAGTGAAATCCAGTCGACAGTTGAGAGGCTGGCTAAATATTTACATATAAAATATAAATTTAATTTAATTTAATTTGTTAATAAGTAAATAAAATTTAAATTTATAGAATAATAAAAAGGGCCCCAGTCAGAGTCATTGCCTTGAAAAATATTACCAAATCTGTATAAAGTAGCAGCAATCTTGGTGATTATTGACCAAGGTTAGCAAACTCGGACCATATACATATGGTACTTAAATTAAATTTGCCATTGAATGTTTGGAGGGTTCAAATTTTGTGTATCCATGCTTCCTTGGTTTATCAAAACATGGTGATCTGTGTTGCAAGAAGCTTCTTGAGAAGGTAATTTTCAATTTATTTTATTAATTTGAAGCATTATATAATGAGATTTTACAGAATTATTTATGAATTTTAGTATTATTTGATTGAAAATTTATTCAATCACATATCAAAATGATTTAAAACTCTTAGATTAAGTTTTGTATTAATATTATTATCTACTTTAAGGGGTATTTTCTAATAAATTTTTCAGAGTTGTTGGATAAAAAAAACCTGAGAATCAAGTATTGAATTCAAACTCATATAAATTGTTTGAATTAATGAAAAGAGAATCAAATTTTAGAAGGGTTTTTGAAATTTAAATAAAAATATGAATTTTAAAAAATTTATATTAAGATTCTTACTTTGAATCTAATTCTAAATCTCGGATATGAACCAATGGCTGCCTCAAGTTATCAAATTTAGCTGATAGGAGGGTCAAGATCTGGCAAAATGAAGGCTCAGATGCCAAATCCTACCAAGCTACCGCTTGCCCATATTGCGAGTGCGACGGACTTTCAAGGACTTTGAAGCACTTGGCATTCATTCTGTGCTTCTTTTTTATACTAATACTAGTGTTGCCACGTAGCGTAGGGTCAGGGAGCTGGGCAAATTATTTTGTGCGATAGGCGCAGCAGGAACTACCCCACCTAAATTTTGAAAAAAAAAAAAAAGATTTATTCGCTCTTTTTAAGGCATTTAATAAAAATACCACCAAAATTTAAATAATATCACTAAAACTTATAAAAATATTAGTAGAGACTTTTAAAACGCTACTAAAACTTTTTAAAATGCTATTTATGCCCAAAAAAATTGTAATATATGCTCAAACTATCCCATATGTTATGCTTCACACCCACTAGAATAAATTTCTAATTTTATCTATAAACGGATCCATGTAGTTATAATAAATTAAATAAAATATTCTCATGATATAAAGCAAGATATAAAATATATATCATATTTACTGAACAGATATTGGGATGGGACTACAAAGGTCCTTCCGAAGAAATAATTCCTTGGGAGAAGGCTTTGAAGTAATAAATAAAAGATTTTGGGGGTTTCGGCGAATTTCACTTTGTGCTGCTCCTTACATAAGAATGGGCCCGATATATTGGGCCTGGGCTCTCAGCGTTGCATTAAAATGTGGCCCAACTCTAGTCCGGGCTTGTAACATCTAATTTTTTTTTTTTTTTGTCCCTCACTTGACCACCGCCTAGTTTCCAAGATTTCACAATGACTAATCTGAATCGATTCTCTGTCAGGTACACTTTTGGAGGATCTCGCAATATGATTTTTTTTGTTCCCATGCTTGCCCAACTCTAGTATGGACTTGTAACATTTAATTCACATACTGTCATAGGTTCTCTCTCTTTTTTAGTATTATACCAATCGGTATCTGGAGTTATCCTCCAATTAATCCGGTTCGTGATTTGTAGTGGTCTATTTAAGGGAATTACCCTCTTAATGTAGTCTGCTTTATACTCAAATTACAAATTGAACTCAGGATTTTGGATAAAGGATCTAGTATTATATCTCACTACTCTCTCTTTGGTACCTATCACCAGTATTTGAAGTCATATTTTGATTAATCTGTTTCGAGTATCTGTGAGGGTTTTATTTAGAGAACGACTTGGGTGTATGTGGGAGTGTTATTTATAGGGCAACTCTCTCAACGTAGTTATTTCTATTATCAAAGTTGAGATCATCTCAATTTCACAAAGTTATTAATTATTAGTTATTAGTTATTAGTTATAATAAAAACTAGAAATTGTTTCGACCAAAAAAATAATAAATAAAAACTAGAAATTGTTCAACAACCAGAAACTTTTATGGTAATGCCTCCTTAATAAAGGTAATGTTATTCTTGATGGCGTATTCAAAGGTAAGGTTAATTGGTTGCTTTGGTGATCTTTGCTACTTAATTTTATCGATGAACAGTTAGTATAATAGATAAAAATATTAAATCTGTTAATTAAATTTTAGGTTTAAAATTTAGAAATGAAAAAAATTATATAAAGAAAATTTTCTTTTAAATTGAGTAATATAAATCTCAAATCAAATTAATTAAAATATTTCAAATATCAATTAATTATTAAAAAAAAGATTGGCTCTCAATTTTTGAAAGCGATCTATTCGTTTTTAATGGCTACACAACACTCCTCTGTAATCTTGCATTTATGGTTGGGAAGGAGTTTGCTCCATTTTCCCATCCTTTTTAGTAATTTCGTGGGTAATGCCATGGCTCTATTCTCATCGGCTTTCACCTGTAAAAGCCACAAATAAAGCAAAGCCAACTTTCTCATTTTACAAGGATAACGTTTCTTTTCAAGTGATGCTCAATAAGCATTTGCCCCACGACTCCACCCGCTTCCTCCAAGTCATTACCTAAATTCAGCATCATTTGGTTGTTGTACGAAGTGAAACCATTAATTATTTATTCATGTTCTGAATCTCTCTCTCTCTCTATATATATATATATATATATATATAAAGATAACTCTTCTCATTTTATTATAAAATTAATTAAATATTATTAGAACTCCAACATGCTCCTTAAAAAAAATTATATCTGTTTATGTTAATTAACAATTTTTACTATGACCTTATTCTCACTATTTTTATAGAGTTTTTTTTTTCTTTTTTTCTTTCATTCAATAGATGATAAATTAAAATCATTATTAAAATTTGAATTCATTCCCTTAAAAAAAAAAACACTCATTGGTACATTAACAAGGAGACTATGTTTGTTTATACAATTCTTATAGAACGTGTGGTAAAATCCCTATTTGTTTTGATTTTATTTTATTTACTATTATTTCGTTATAATATTTTATAAATAAAATTAAACATTTATATTAGATATAAAATTCTAACAATTAATTTTTTACTTAATTCCAATAAAATTTAAAATCAACTTTTTCAATTTTTTGTAGCATTGGCTCTCATAATATAATTTGAAATTCAAGACGGAAATTGAAATGAAAAGGTCACATTTCCCTATGCATTGGTCTACGCACCACATCATTGCCATCATGCGATCACATAAACCAGACCCACAAGAGCACAAAGATTAAACATTTTGACTGATCAAACACAGTTAAAAAAAAGGAATGAAAATTTTGGGTCACCAATTATATCATCACAAGCCGGAAACCAAGAAAAGTCACGTAACCTCACCCCCACGTGATTAGATTTTTTTTTTCCTTTTTATCGATAGATATATAAATTTTATCGATGGATTCGATTTGAGACGAGATCTATTAAGTATTAACTTTTTTAATTTTTTTTATTATTATAATTTGAATACGACACTTATGATTAAAAAAATATAACATTTTATTAAAGTTTTAAAATTTCAGTATCTGAATTTTATTTGATTAATCTGGTTTGAATACTATAACGTTTAATTTAGGGGTTGGGTTTTTCAAATTTTTTTTCATCATTCTTATAACTCAAAATTAAAATTTTTTATTAAGAAAATAAAGTATTTTTTATCACTCGATCTAAAAAAAATTTGGTAAATTTCATTTTAGATTTTGATACGCAATCCTTGAGCCCTCCATTTCCTTTGAGGTAACGCCTTCTCAAAAAGTCTCAAATGTGTAGCGTTCCTTGAAAATGTCATTTTTTTTTAATTGTTTGGTACTATCAATTTTGGGGTTTTGGATTGTCAGTTCACTTTGAAGACCTATCATCATCCATACTCATCGCAAATGATTTTTAATTTTATTAATATAAAATTATATTTTTTACACAAAATTTAAAATTTTAATTTTCACAATCAGATTGCAATGGATTTGAACTCTTAGGTAAACCCAATGGAGAAGGTAATTGTCTTTAAAATTTTTTTTGAAAAAAAAAATAATAATATAAACCTACAGTAACATTTCATAAATACTATAATATAATTTTTAAAATATCATGAATAATGACAAAATAAAAATGACAATCAAATCTTTATTCCATTAAACGGGGATAATAATACCACAAAAGTTTTTAAAATATGATCAAAATTTTTTAAAAAATTATAATCCATATTCTCGTATGTTATATTTTAAAATTTGGCATTGTATTGTGTATGGTTCTGAACAATATATATTATAAATTATTGACTTAGCAGTCAAAAGTAATGATTGAAATTATTATAATAAAATTGATTTCATTAGGCGCAATGATTTAGAAAGATACATTATAAATTAAACTTTAATATTTTGATATTGAAATTTGAAAGCAACTGGACTGGAGCAGGACCAGGACTAGGAGACGATCAGATCTGATCAGATCAGATCCCTTTCCTTTTTCATGGGGATAACAATTGTCAACACATGAAAATGGCAGGCACTGAATAATGTGAACGGTGCTTAATTTTTCTGGGACGATATCAACAGTAAAATTTTATGGAAGTTACGAAAATTACAGACTGTGATTTCTGAATAACAAAGCAAGTATATTGAAACCGAGGCTTTTGTTGTTTTGTATTCTCCTCAAACTCCCCGAATGTGTGTGTGTGTGTGTGTGTGTGTGTGAGAGAGAGAGAGAGAGAGAGAGAGAGAGAGGCACTCTCAATAACTTAGCTTGAAATGAAAAAGCCTAAGCAGAGAAAATGTCAGTAACGTAGAGTTTAATAGGAGAAGCCTAATGATCCTAATTTCTTATTTTTAATTTTATGATCGAAAATTTGAATTTCACGTAATAAAAAAAAAAGGAAATATATAGATTTCGGTGCGCATGCGAATTTTATGTACTTTTTTCACCAAAAGATCCCACTAACCACCCAGCGGTGGAGTGGAGAGTTCAATCCTTTACTTCCATTGTTGTCATGTCAAAAAGGACAATTATACGATCCATTGCGCCGTCAAACAAAGGTGCTTTCGCAATCTCTCCACGATTTTGATTATGCACTGCTTTTTTACCTTTTTACCCCCAAGATCAACGGGTCCCCCGAATTACCTACATTGTTTATTTTTTAGTTTGTTATGAAGTTTTTTCAATTATCAACAAAAAGTTAAGTATAAAACTTTAAATTTAAGAAGTAAGATATCAATAAGAGTTAAAGAGCCAAACCACCAAAGATCTCCTCAACTTTGAAAATATCTACAAATATCATCTCAAAATTAAATTACAAGCAGTTAATTCTCTAATTTTATAAATAATTTTTCTTCCAATTTTGATGTTATAAAGGAAGACGAGGATTGGATTCATCAAATAACTTTAGTTAAGACTGTCTCATTTTTTTTCTAATAACATAATCCAACCATAAAAATAAGATAAGGTCTAAGCCATCTGTAACCTATTATATACCTTTCAATTTTAATTTAAAATGACTTAATTAAAACTTAAAATTTAATTTTAAATTTCTATTTCTGATAAAAAAATTTTTAATCTCGGTCGGAACTAATATCTCAATTCTCATGTGATCTACTTCGACAAATTTGGACAAACCAAAAATCAATGAGAATAGTATTACTTTAAACCAATGTTTATGAGGAAAAAAAAATATTTAAAAAGGGTATTTTGGGGGGTATGAAATTTCACTATTCTTATGATTATTAGATTTCAAGGACTAATGGCCGTTAAATCACATTTTAACAATTATTGATTTTTTCATATTTTAAATAAATTATTAAATAATAATTTGATAATTATCAGATTTAATAAATATTACCCATAAAAAAATACAAGAATGTGCGGTGGGTAGCCTTACTCGATTTGCATAGACAAGACGACAGAAACATCCTCCCAACAGGGACACCTCCCTCACCAAACCCCACCCCACCCTCCCCCCCCCCCCCCCCAAAAAAAAAAAAAAAAAAAACACATTTTGCATGTCACATGCCTCTCGGCTAACGTTGTTCCTCCATTTTCTATTAAAGGAATTACTTGGATTCTTGTCCGAAACCCAAAATGCTCCCACTTTTCGTCTTCTCATCTCACTCCCTGCTTCTTCCAAAATGCCTAAACGGAATAAAGATCATCGCTCGTACAAAAAAAAATAAAGAATCTCAACTCTCACGTTCTCATGACCCGAATCCATGATCCAAATACAAACCCCCCAATATTGTTTGGCTTGCTTAAAAAAAAAAACATTTTTCATAGAAAAACATGAAGTGAATATTATAGAAATTTTGTATAAGAAATTATATATCCTAGTAACCCAGTGTAATTTTATTATTCGCCGATGATAGCAAATTTTCTTATCAATTCTTCAAAAATTAATATCACTTGGGAACATAAAGTTAAGAATATAGTTAACAAATTCCATGCAACATAGTTATATTAATTCAAACAATAAAAAATAACTAGAGTTTTAATTTCAAAATTTAAAATTCATCGTTTAAGAAATAAACATAGAATTATTTAAAAAACAAAAAACAAAAAACAAAAGATAAACTAACAAACTAATTATTCATATTAACCTACAACGATAAAAAATGATTTAATTTGTTTTAATTCTTTTACGTCATTTTTTTCTATTTAAAATCATTTTTTCTGTTAACCCCTTGATCATCATATCTTTTCAAATACATTATATCCCAATTTTTAATAATTTATCTTGACATTTCATTAAATTTTCTATATTCAATCTCTTAATCCTACTAACCGGTTCGTTTTTGGATTTTCATTATATATTTCTAAACCACTTCAATCGATATTCTCGAATCTTCTCTATAATTAAATTCACTTCCAACTTATTATATATTTCTTTATTTCTAATTCTACATTTTTAGTTTTACTACATATCCATCTGACTATTTTCATATCAGTTATGACAATTTTATATTTTTATTATTATTTAATAGTCCAACACTCGATACCAAATAATTGTGCAGCCTTTACTATAGTTTTATAAAACTTCGTTTTCAAATACAATAGTATTGTGTGATTGCAAAGAACTTTAGATAGCATTCTCCATTTTATCCAATCCGTTTGGATCCTATAATTCACATTTCCATCCATATTAACATCATTTTGAACGATAGATCTAAAATATCTAAAACATTCGCTTTTTGGTACGTTCTACATTTCTAAATTAATCGTTTTTTATCATTATGATAATTATCACTAAACATATATTTCATATACTTAATTTTTGATCGACTCAATCTAAATTTTCTGAATTATAATATATCCTTCTATAATTTCAATTTATCAACAATACCCTCTCTAATTTTATTTATCAATACTATATTATTTACAAAGAATATAAACCATGGAATTTTATTTTATATACTTCTGATAATTTCATCTATCATTATTAGAAAAAATACGAGATTTAATGCCGAAACTTACTTATACCCCCGTAAGTTTTTATATCAGTAGCAATTGTCTCATACACATTTTTTATGAAATTAATGTATCTGATAAAAATCTCCTTTTTTTTTATTAACACCTATCACAATACATCTCTAAAAACCTTATTATATTTTTCTCTAAATCAATAAATACTATATATTGTATTCTAAATATCTCAATCAAATATCTTAGTAAGTGAATTGTTTCGGTAGTGGATCGTTTTAAAATAAATTCAAATTGATTTTAAGATACATTTATCTCTAATTTCAATCTATATTCAAATATTTTCTCCCACAATTTTATAATATGACTCATAATTTTAATTCTCTTATAATTGAAACAGTTTTGAATGTCTCCTTTATTCTTATATAGTGGTATAAGTGTATTTTTTCTCCATATTTGGAATATTTAATTGATTTGTCAAATTTTATTAAAAAGCTTTGTTAACATTACTATCCAAAATTCACCCAAATATTTTCATAGCTCAATAGAAATGTTATCGGATTCTATGATTTTATTATTTTTCAATCTTTTTAAGATTTCTTTTATTTAATGAGAGCGAATTTTATGTTCAAAATCTCTATTGATCTTTTTTATAGGTATCGTGATATTATTAATATCTCTTATACCCTCTACGTTAAAAAATTTATTAAAATAATATATCTAACAGTTTCTTATATTCTTATTCTTTACAAGTATACTATTGATTTCATTCTTAATACACCTAACGCCATTTGGATCTTTTTCATTTCTCTCCCTTAATTTGACAATTCTATAAATCTCTTTTTCTTCGTCCATAGTTTTCTGGTTTCTTGTATAATTCGCTATACACTTACTTTTTTATTCATGGATAATCTTTTTCATCTCTTTTTTTGCATTCTTATATTTTTCAAATATATCACTATTTCTCTTAATTTAATATAAATATATATTCCACATAATTATATTAATTATCATAAAAAATACTTCTATTATAATACACTAACAACATTATGGATATAAGTATTATTAATTCTTTCACGCATTTTTTTCATAAGTAATATTACTCTAAGAGTTTAATATATATATATATATTTCTTAAGTCGAGTTTTAACTTTAAGCCCAAAAAATATATATGTTAGAGCAATGGTAAGTGTAATTTTTATTAATAACAACTGAGAAAACTATTTTAAATTAATATACATTCGCGTATGTTTGTGTGTAAATATTTATGGATATATTCGGGTCCCTACATAAATAATGATATGAAATAAAATAATAATGTCTGAGTTACATAGTCCCATGTCGGCAGCTTGGTACTTTGAACATTAAACCCTCTGCACTCTTGCAGAGAACAAAACTTTAAATTTCTAAATTTATATTAAAAATGTTAAATAATATACAATTAAATCACAATAAATTAATGCCTTTAGAATTATATATTTTTTTAAACTACTCAATGTTATGTATTCATACATATTAAAAAATTATCAATTCATCAAAATATATGCTTTTACTTTTCTTTTTTACAATAACATCAAACTCAATGCATATATGCATTGAATTTAGTGTAAATAAATGTATATTTTTTTTTATTTTTATTTTTAAGATATTGAATTTAAGCAAGAATAATACATTAAAACTAATAATGTATTAAAAAAAGATTAGAAATAAATCTGATAAGATATTAATTTCAAGAGGCTGCAGCCATGTTACTTTGATAAGGCAATGCTTATAAACGTTAATGATTTATATTTTAATTAATATTATTTTTATTTTCTTTTATAAAGACCACAAGTTCGAATTTCTTTATTTTATATATATATATATATATATATATATATAAATAAAGGTTCGCTCATAAACGACTTTTGCAAAAACATGCTGACCTGACCACCAAGTCCCAAGCCCAACAGTGATACTTTTCAGACTGGTCCTCTATTTTGAATAAATTACACTTGCGGTCCTCTCTCGTTTCCCGCAAAAGTTAAAAGAATATTGTCATTTTTATTGTCGAAAATTGAAACCACAAAATACAAAGCCGAAAACAAACAAACTTTGCCAGCGCAGCGCATGTCCACGCACAAATACTGAACAATCAAAAATCGTCCCACTCGCTCTCATTTGCAATTGCCCCCCGTCCCCCTCCTCCCCCCACCCCCAAATTGTTCTCTTTCTCTCTCTCTCCCCACAGCCAATGCTGCCGTACAAGACTGTCGCCGAGGCCGCGACGGTGCTTGGTCGACCACTGACAACATTGGAGACAATCTGGTTAAATTACTCGGCGGATAAATCTGACTATTTCCTCTATTGTCATAACATTTTGTTTTTGTTTATAATATTCTCCGTCGCGCCTCTTCCTCTGATATTCCTCGAACTCAAAGTCCCGGATTCTGTTCATCCTTTCAAGATCCAGCCTAAAGTGAAGCTTTCGTCTTCTGAAATTTTTAGATGTTATAAGTCTGTAATGAAAATGTTCTTTCTCATTGTGGGACCTCTCCAACTCGTCTCCTATCCTTCTATCAAGGTTGGTTTGTTTTTTTTCTTCTGTTTTTCCCCCTTAATTTTGTTTTGTGAGAATTGGGATCAGGGATTTTAATTCCATTTTTAATAAGTTTGGTTGAATCCCATGTTTGATTTGTTTTAGGGTTCCGAGTATTTTGGATTAGAAATTTTATTCTCATTTTGTCTGCATGCTAGGTTATCTTGGTTGAAATCCATCTTTGATGCGTTTTATGGTTCTTGTCTGATTTTTCTAATGTTCGGGATTGGAAATTTCATTCCATTTAGTTTAGTCTGATTGTTTGTTTTTGGTTGAGGTTGAGATTTGGTATATTTTCTTGATTATTTTTGATGATTGGGGTTCGAAATTTCAGTTCCATTTTGGTTCAATTTTGTTTGGGTTTGTTTTATTTTATTTATTTGCTATGCGTTTTAGGATTTGTCATTTTGGGTGTGATTTTACTTACATTTGGGTTCAATTTAAGTAAATTTAATTAATTGTTTTTGCTGTGTTCTGATGTTTCTGGATATTGTTTTATTTATTGATTTTCAGATGATCGGGATTAGGACAAGTTTGCCATTGCCTTCAGGATGGGAAATTGCGATGCAATTGATGGTTTATTTCATGATAGAGGATTACTCCAACTATTGGATTCACAGATTATTGCATTGCAAATGGGGATACGAGAAAATTCATCGTGTTCATCACGAATACACGGCTCCAATAGGGTTTGCCGCCCCATATGCGCATTGGGCAGAGATTTTGATACTTGGGATTCCCTCATTTCTGGGACCGGCAATAGTTCCAGGTCACATGATTACATTCTGGTTGTGGGTTGCTTTGAGGCAGATTGAGGCCATTGATACGCACAGTGGGTACGCATGCTTAAATTACTCATCTCTCTTTCCGTTTGGCTTTATGTCTATCTTTTGTTGTTAGCATGACGACTGTTTGCTGATGATTGTGAGCTAATGATAGATTTTTCTACTGCTTGCTTTTTTATGTCTTTGGTTTATTGTTTGTGGTCTTTATGAATCATGTGGATTGGTAGAAGGATTTTCAACAGTGGATCGCTTTTTGCCTTATGGAGATAAAGGATCAGAAGAGTGATCTTTTTCTAGCTTTTTGGCATGTCATAGTTATCTTTTCTTTTTAATCATCATTATCTCTTTTCCTTGCTATCAGATCACATGAGATTCTTGGTTTAGATTACAACTTTTTCCTTTTTGTTAATGCTCTTTGACTGAAATTTAGCGGATTCTGTAGCTGACAAGGTCTCTGCTTCACTACCACTAACATGTTGTCCAGTGAAGACATCTTCTATACCATTAATAAATAGGATTCAAAGATCACTTGTTCCATCATAAATATGCAACTGCTTACAAGATGGAGATAATAGTTGACCTTTGCTTATTCAAACAATTGAAAATAAAAATTAAAATATGTAAGAATTCCCATGTTGTGAGCAAATAAGGTTAATTTGTTGTGCCAAGCACAAAGAGGTGTTCCGCTAGTTGTTCCTTCAATAAGTGCATCTCATTATGTTTGGCTATTATTTGGCCTCTTAGACTTTCTTCTTAGGCATGTATGCCATACAAAGGTAAATCTGGGTGGCAAAAACTCTTTCTACTTTTGGTCAAACATCCTTGTTTCGAAAGAGAACAAAAATTTTTATCTATTACATGAGAAAAGCCTCCCTTGTCCTTCAGATTACTATTGACTAGTGGAGTTCAAGAAGTTGAGATTAAGCTTTGAGATTTTTGTGAGTCCACAGTAGCACCTCACTCTTCTCCTCTGTATTGCTACGGTGAGATGGTAAATTTCTTGTGCCTGCCCTGGCTTTGATAAATTACCAATTTTATCAGAACAATTTTCTGTCCTGGCTTTGAAGCTCAAAAACCGCCTACATAAAGATATCATCTTAAAACAGGATAGCCGAACTCCTGAGATGAATAATAACTGTTCAAGCTGCAAATAAAGCCTTCAGACACAATTAATGGCTTAAAATTATTATGTTTGTTTTATCGGTAAAGTTAGTCCATCTTATTTTGCCCCATAGTTCACGTAGCCTCACATGATACTCCCAAGATCAATCTGGTGCCACGTGAGTTAAAATTTGTCAATGTAACTCACATTCATCTTTCAGAACTTGATTTGACATCACATGAGTAAAAGCAGAAATCTCTAAGAGGTCATGGTTTGCTTCAAAAGCACTTAGTCATTCTATCAGCATCTTCATCTTGAACCTTTCTCTAAAAAATGTAAAAACTTCAGTTGGGAAATGATGTGGACCAACTAGCGATGTAGATTGATTATTTCATCTTTGATCATAAAATGACAGAACTCATTAGTCTAAGTGGGGGCAATCAACAGGTTCTAATTAACAAGATTGTTGGTATAAGTTTATAAAATTATTGGAAATCAAGAGAATTACGTCTTGTTTTAACTCTCATTCACTTATTTTTCACAAAGGAGTTAAGCTGGTTAACAGAAGTTAGTTACTGCAGGGTGATTAATATGAAAAGGCAATGGCATTATTAGTCTGTCAAGCTAATGTTTTGAATTTTGAATGTGAAGAATGTCATTAACTTACCATTATTAGTCTTTGGTTTGGCTATAACGATTGAAAGATGAGCACTTGAAGGACTATTGGGGCCGCCTCCTGTACAATCAAAAGAAGAGAGCAGATGGGAAACTGTGATGATCTACCTCTGCTCAATTACATTTTTGGAGGACCGTGATTAAAGCCATTGACATTCTATACTGTAGCAGTGCATGAATACACTTGGGAAACATGCTCAATTTTTGGTCCGGCTATATCCTCTTTGGTCTTTGATTTTTCCCTTTTCCTAGAATTAATAGAAGAATTTTGTGCTGTATTTGTCTCATTGCTCTTGATTTTGGTGTCTTCCGTAGATTGCCATGATGCTGGTTAGAATTGCCTTTGTTTTTATCCTTGTAGGAACATGCTTCTCTCCAAGTTACTCATAATTTACACACTACTTTAATGTCTATTGTAACTTAAGATGATGCATCATACAGGTATGATATTCCATGGTCCCCCACCAAATACATTCCATTTTATGGTGGAGCAGACCATCATGATTACCATCATTATGTTGGAGGACTAAGCCACAGTAACTTTGCTTCAGTATTCACTTACTGTGATTACATATACGGAACCGATAAGGTGAGAAATCAGTGCATGATCATTGATGCTAATATTATAATTTACCACCTACGTTTCCTATATTCATCATTAGAGAGCTAACTGTGAATTTATGCTTCGTTGGTTTATTAAAACAGGGCTATCGATATCACAAGAAGCTTCTTGGCAAGGTAAGCTTCTATTCATTTTGTTGATGTGAGATATTTATTTGGAACCTGACATCTTGAAACTCCTTATCTGGTTTCCATGTTATCATGAAGACTAGATGAGTTGTAGGTCTAATAGCTTTGCTTTTGGTTTGTAGTGTGTCACCCATAAATTATTTCTAGCAATATCATTAATATCATTGTACTTTAGCATGGGCAAGGTGGACCTTTTAGGCCCAATTTTGAAATTTGGCCCAGCCCAAAACTTTTTTGGGCGGGGCCAGGATTAGATTCCTTTTATAAGCTACCTTGGCCCAAAAATAGGCCATAAAGCCTCATCTGGCTTTTATTTCTCAATATGCCCCATAGGGCCAGCCTGCCCGACCGATTATCAAGTCTAACCATAAGCCCATGTTCTAACGATTCCCATTTTTTCTTGCATTCAGTTGAGAGAGGAATCGAGAAGTGGCAAGCAAAATGAAGGCTTGAATGTCAAATCTGACTAGTTACTGCCGCTAGTACAATGTTTTGCCGGGGGGGGGGGGTTAATGCCCTTACATAGCTTGTTGCTTCTATGAAGCCGTAACTCAGCTGAAATTGTTGGACTCTTGACGTCGACTTTCATCTGGTGCTCTTAGTGCTGTGAGGTAGGGGGTTTTGCAAGTCCAGGTTTTGGGGGAGAGGGAGTTGATTATGTAGTTTGCTGTAGTTTTGAGGGTTGGATAGTTGTCTGTGAGCTTGTGAACCCAACCCTTTGTTCATCTTGTTTCCAACGACTTTGGGGGCTTTTGACTGTGAATGTGATGACTTTTTTTTTTGTTTTTTTGCTATTTTGATTTTGTGTATTAATGATATGGGGAGGGCTTTTCATTTTTATTTAAAGCACTCCGTCTAATGCATTCTCTGTCAATGCATTGCTCGTTCTCAAAGGGATAGTTTAGTGGTACAAATCCTCCTCGTAAACGTGATGATTTTAATTTCAAATTCTTATAAAAAAAAAAATTCAATGCACTGCTCCAAAAAAAAGGGGGATGGCTTCCAAGCCTGGAACTGAAGCGAGTAGAAGCAAGCACGCATATGGGCAGGTCCAAATGCGGCAGGCGTTAATTTGTTTGTGGACAGGGGCAGGGTATTTTTTAGTCGAAGACAGACCCTCCACGGCTCAGGGTGGATGTGCCCTTGTAATGTATCCCAGATCATCATATTCTTATCCTCTAATTGTTGGGCGCAAGCGAACAGAAGGTTGGGCTTACATCCGTCACTTAGCGGCACATAACGATCATGCCCATTAAGTTATATGTTCGGCTCGTTCAATTTCCCTCTCTTGAAGGGCGTCCTGAAAATTTAAAAAAAAAAAAATTCAATTAACCAGAAAATTGTAGGCTCTTTTAATAAGGTATTAAAATGAAGCCAGCAGGCCCGTCTAGCTCAGTCGGTAGAGCGCAAGGCTCTTAACCTTGTGGTCGTGGGTTCGAGCCCCACGGTGGGCGAACGTGTGTTTGCGTTTTTTGTGTATTTCTTTTTTAGGTTTTATGGGTGGGCCTTGGACCTCTTGAATGGGCTCAATTGGTAATGGATTATGGGCCTGAAGTACAAGCATTCTGCGCTTTTTTTTTTTTTTGGGTGAAAATTCTGCATTTTATTTTAATGGAAGTCGTACCATAGTCTCATACGTTCCCTTTTAAAAGTCTTGATCTTGATAGCTCCAGTAGTCAAAATGGGGTTGTCTGTCCTCATATTTCTTCAGTAACCGTTCATTGTGAATGGTCCACTGGTAGTCTACACCTCTGTATCATCCCGCACCAATTGAAAATTTTCGTTATCATTGTTTCCCCCCCCCTATCATTACACAAATTCGAGCAGAAATAACATGTACTCGGCCTTGTTTGGAGCTATACAACTTTTTATATCTATTTATAAAGAACGAAATTTAAAAGTTTTGAACTTATTAATTACTAGTAAAATTTACTTCTTTACATGTCAACAAGGGTTCCTAAAGCTAAACATGGTGTCCTTGTTTTTTTTTTTCTTGATGACCATTTTGCACTTGACCAATCATCATGGTCATCTCGATCAACTTCACCTACCGATATGTGGTCCTTCAAATTTGATCTTTTGATTGTCCAATCAAACTTGGGTTCAGTAAATTGCCATGGTGGAATTTGAAGCACCCACAATTTTTTTGATCTACTGTGACTACTTGTGGGGTCCAACAATTCAAGGGAAATGATCAAGGCCAGCTGTTAAGAAAATAAAATAAAACAAATCCCAGAATGTATTTTCCCAATTTTCGATATATTTTCCTCATTTGGGCCATACTCTCATTCCCTCCCTTTCACTTTTCATAAAGAAGAAATATGAGAGAGCAATGAGCTTTCTCATTATTTCCAAGCACTTTATGGCAACTCTTTTTCAGGGCATCATTGGGGCCGAAAAGAAAATTTGCCATTTCTCTTTTCTATATTGCCATACACGTCCTTTCCCTTGGAACCCTATGATGCCTCAGAAACCTCCCCCCCAATTTCATACATCATTTGAAAATTTGGAATCTACCCCTCTTCATCAAATTATAGTATTATATGATTCTGAGGATGAAGCCATAGATTTATATTCTTCTTCTGGAGTGGTCCTTTTTTCTTTTGTACGGACCAAGAAAACGAGAACTCTAAGCATTAAGCATGATTAAAAAAACATCTAAATTCTATGCGAAAAAGATTATATGGATGATTATACAAAGAAAGTAATGAGTTTACACAAATTTATCCATATTGTGTGTTACTTATAAACTATCTGTGTGTGTGTTCGATATATTTACTGATTATACTAAAAAAATTTTTGCATTCAACAATTTATAAAAATTGTGACAAACTTTGTGATTTTCAATTTTTAATTTAGTTTTGTTGATATTAATCGAGATTGTAACAAATCTCTAATGTACCAAACTCTTGTGGGTGTAACTATAGGACACTGCACTCTCTTAACCAGAAATCTCAAGTTTAAGTCATGGAGATGAAAAAATGAGATTTGAGAGAGTCAACTCCTTAATAGACCCCATAATACTCTGACCAAATTAGTCGAGTGAAATTTGGTTGGTGATAAAAATCCATTACACAAAAAAAGCAAATGTCTAATGTGGCATATCTTGGATTGGATGGATTTTTGTATTTTTGGGCGGGGGGGGGGGGGGGACCTTGCTAATTGAATGATTTGAGAGAGTTTGGTTTAGGTAAATTTAAAACAAGGCTTCAATATAACTCAAACTTATAAGTGTGATCCCTTCCAAGTGGTCGTTACCAAACCAATTGGAGAGCTTGAAAGCAATAAAACTCCCCCCCCCCCTCCTCCCTCTTTCTCCACCATAGGCATTATGATTTGAATGATCATCTTTGGCCGTAGAATTAGGCTTTTAAACTGTGTCTGATTTCTAGGGTTGTTTTCTTTTCTTTTGTTTTTTGGTTATTGCATTGTCTATTTCTTTGTTAGTTATTTCAAATGCCTTTCGCTTCATTGTCACAAAATTGGGATCACAGGGTAGTTAACCTTGAATTTTTTTAAAAAGAAAATATTATATTTATGTATATATGATATTAAAATTATAATATGAAATATTATTTTTCATTAAAAATTATAATATTGCCCCTTTAAGTTATATCCGTAAGCATCCGTCCGCAAGCGCTTGATGGCCCCTTTCGAGCTATGAGCCATCTTCATCTTGCGAGAGAGCAATCTGCATCAGAATCTTGAATCTTGGAAAAGAAATATTTTGTTCAGTTAGGTGTTGTCTACTGTTTGAAGTGTTTCTTTGATGATTTTTTTTTTTAAATTGAATCCGAATTTATGAATATAAGTTTGGTTGGTAGTCTGCGAATAATGTTGCTCATCTCTTAGTAAGAACATGCATTTTGAAAGTTTGAAATTTGGAATTCGTCCGCTCCTATCATTATTATTGCACTTCAATGTAATTATGCTTTGATCTATTAAATTATATTTATATTTTATTACTAATGCTTGTTGGTTCAGCGATTATGTACTGATACTTTTTAAATAAGATTTTAAATTCAAATTTTATGTATGACAAAAATAGATGCAGAGAGAGTTTTGTCTCTTAAACTTCAATTATATTCAAATATGATTCAGTTAGATATCGAAAGAGTTTTGTTTTTTAAAAGTCTAACTCAACCCAAACCGAATTTAGTTGGGCTCGGACAGTTTTAACCTTTAAACATGCAATTAGACTTGAATTAGATTTATTTAGATCACCATAATTACTGAATATCGGTAATTTATAATAAAAAAATTATATTCCATTAAAAAACATAATTTCTGATTTCGCTGCCTCACAAACACTAACACCTTTATTGATCATTTATTGTTATTTTAGTTTTTTCTTTGGTTTATTCAATATGGACCACACGAGAGGGAATGATTCTTCCATTACAGACAATCAGTGTATAAAATTCAACAACCAAGTGACATCAACGAGCATAAAGCCTGATAAATCATAGGCACTAGGTCTAACCACCGCAAAATTATGCCCAAAAATTGGCGAAAGGATTAATCCTCTTGACCTCATTGGATGGATGTCAATAATTCTTAACCATCTAAGTTTACAAGCTATTATTAAAGTAAAGACTTCTTGATCATAGGTTTTAAAATTGTGATGTCTCGTGAGATGCAAACGGAGCTTGTGGCAAGTCTACTAACTCTTGAAAATTTAATTTCGTTGTTGATGAGCTAAGGGAAGCTTGGGACAGAAAAGGTATGAAGGTCTCTCCATGTACCCTTCCACTTGGTTTGAGGACCTCAAACCATGATTTTATGGCTATAGCTTGTGCAGATTTGTACAAATCAAAAAACATCAAGTGGGTTTTTTTATTTATTAAAGGCAACTTTCATTTTCTCCTTTTTGATGCCACATTAGTGCATTTGCATTGCAGGTCTTGGACACTTTGATACTAAGACCTATCCCCATCTCTACCCCCCACCACCACCATTTATTGTCACCTCAGTATCCTAAGTGGTCGTGAGCAAACATAAATCTTGTAGTTATTATTCAGTGAGTCGCTTTTGTTAAATTAAGACTGTGACTTTACCTCATTTTATTATATATTTATCGTGAAGCACATACGCTTACAGTCGTTTGCTTGTGGCATCTGTGTCCAAGCTATTAATAAAGAGAGGCTGGGGATTAGTGCTGCTACTTTCTTTGGGAGGGACCATAAGAGTTCTATAGGAACTCCATTACCATAACTCCACTAACATGTTAAGAAAGGGGTATACCCTCCACGCTCGGTGGTCTAAGCGTATTTTCACAAACGATCTTCTTTGATTAGATTTTGAACATATGACATTATGATTTTAAATTGAATCCTTATTCACTTGGACAACCACCACCAGATAGTAAGTATTAATACACTTTCATGATTCCTAGTTATCATTCATAATAAAAATATTCAAAAAAGAAAAATATATATTTAGACCAAAACTAATTTTAAGAAATTTCATATTTTGTATTGCTTTAGAAGTTTGAAAACACAATCAATAAGTTTTAGCTAAATATTATTTGTATCTCAAGCCTATGTTTTTAGATCTATGTTGTGAAGCATCTCTCTTTAATGCTCTTCCATATTCATTTTCTTCATTGTCTTAACTTTTTTGGACACTAGACATCAAAGAGGCTCCCTAGGTCTTGACATTTTTGTGGACTATGGTAGTTGTTCGTTGTATCTTGTAATAGCTGCGAAGTAAGTGCTATAGCTATTTCTCTCCATCAAAAGAACAATTTGGGCAAAGGCATAAGCATATTTGTAGGGTCAACAATGCCAAAATCTGCAACTCCTTTTTAAGTACGTTCTCCTAACACCCCTCCTTCTCTCTCTCTACAATCCTCCCAATATCAAGAGCTTCGTACACCCTGCTATGCGCAAGATGCCCCCACTTCTATTTATTAATTTTTTTTTTCTTAATTTCATAAACTTGTGCTATTTTGCTTATTATTGTAATCCAACTGTCTATTAAGAGACAAGGAAAAATCCACTTATTTTAGTTGGAAACAGATATAACCAAGGGACCAAAAACCTTAATGCAAAAGGTTTGTGATGAAGACCAGATTCCTAACAGACACCATAAGCTTTGTGAAAATGACAAGCCCAGGACCCAAATTTTCCTTTTATATCATATACTCCAAACTGATGAAGGAATTCAATACATCCTTTTCATGGTTTGAAAATGTGTAAACCTGATTTTGAGTAATTTCATCAGTAATTCTGGCTAAAGATGTCTCATGTGCAGACGATCAGCCTTATAAAAGGTTATCGGAAGGGTTTGTATTGGTGGGGCTCTTAAAGATTTTTTAACATAGTCGATTCAATCAAAAAGTAAAATTTATAATTCAATCCAGATGATCTATCTCATGTGAAGGTTTCATAGTAGTGGTGAAATCAGAGGGTGTAGAGGGTAACTACACCTTCAAATTTTATGGGAAAAAAACCTAATCTGTATACCCATTAGCGTAATTACCGCAAAATTATTAAAAATCTCAAAATATCATTAAAAATTATTTTTTAAAAAAATTATCACACTACCTCCTTTATTTCCTTAATATAAATTTTTTAACTTCACCTTTTGTTTTACAGCATCTCTAAAAAGATTATACCTATACCACTTGCCTCTCCCTCAGCCCCAAAAGATATATTTTATATGCAGACATATGTAGCTAGCCATCAAATAAAGAAGACATGATTTTTGATGATTTCCCCCCCCCCCCAAAAAAAATGCTTATGGTGGCTCTCCTTCACTTATATTTTTGGTTGTTGCAAAAACGCCCTTAGCACATGCAATATTTGTTTTTTTTTTTTTTTATTGTATAAGAATTTGAATCTGAAATCACCAGATTGAGAGACGGAGATTTGTATCGCTAAACTATTACTTGTGGACTCATGCAATATTTGTTGAGAAATACATCTTTTAGCTGAACCTAGACATTGTGTCTTATTTACGTTTTCCTAAGTTGAATTAGTTTTACATTAATGTTTTTAATCCGTCGTACTTTACACTAAGGCATCCACTCAAAATAAATGAAAACATGGGAAAGGTTAGAATTATGAAATTGAGCCTGCCTCCTCAATATCTTTACCAAAATACAATAGTATGTTTTTGACCAAGTATGCCCCCCATACTTTTATTTCCTAACGTTTTCAACAAAATTTGGCTTGAAGTTTGTGTTGCCTTTGCACCTAATTCCCACATTTTTAATTAGGAAAAACATATTTTTCATTTTTTCAATTTGGTGTGAAATATGTTAATTAAAATGCCTTGTGACTTTTTCTGAAAACTCTGTTTAAGGGGTCTTCCTTGGACCTTGGGAAAGAACATGATGATATGTTTACATTTGACATGTCTTAAGGCACAACATGGTTAAATGATTTCATTCAAATTATAAAAGATTTTTCTTAAAAAAAGATAGAATTTATCATTTTTTAACAAGCACTAAGCTCATATTCATTATAATAATAGGGAAAACGTCGTGAACTGAAAAATAGCATACCCTACATTGCTTATAAACATCCATTTATAGGTAGTAAATCATTTGTCAAAAGTTTGTATCCTTGGATCATTTGGTTGAGATGACAATACAGTTAATACTAATGGAGATCTATCTGTCTATCTGCATCAACGTCCCAAGGCCTAGATTTTATTACACTTGCACCATTTATCACAGTTTAATAATGGGTGTTTGAATAGTTAAACAAATAGAAACTCGCTTAAGTTCTTTTGTTACGTAAAATTATAAAAATTATGAAAATACACTCGTTTATAATATTTTGAACATTAAATTTCGATTTTGAGAAAAACATTTAAACAAAATTTTTTTTTTTAATTTTGATATCCCTATTTTTTTATTACATAAATATTCAAATCTTGGATCTCAGAGTTAGGGGAGGAGAATTGTGACCACTAGGCTATCTCTTTGGGGACTTTTTGATATCCCTATAAGGATATAGAAACTTAATGTTGTGAGCTGAGAGTTTCATTTTTCAATTATCATGGTGTGAGGTGAGTGTGACTTGTACAAACTCTATGCCAACATGGTTTAAGATATTAGGATATATAATTGTTGGATTTATATGCACATACACATGCGGAAGCGTGCAAAATATTTCGGAATCATAAAAGAATAGGATTTTCGGGCATACCTCAAAAGTAGATCGCAAAATCTGGGAACGACGAACCTCGATCAATCGACCTCGCAGTCGGGATGATAACCACAAAAGATGAGCTATCACCGCAGCACCACGACCCCTCAATCGAATCCGGTGACAAATTCTCTTCGCAGAATTTTTCCCTCTTTCTCTCAATTGTCTCCTCACAATCTTTTGCAATGGTTGTGTGTCCTAGGGTTTTGCCCCTAGTTTCCATATGTCTCCTTCACCACAAATGGTAGGGAATTCAAATCCCATAAGTTACCATTTGTGCATATGGAAAGTGGGATATTTCCTTTTTCCAAATAAGGAAAGATGCCCCACGTGGGCATTCATTCCTTCATCTCCCACTTGCACACGAGGGCATTTACATCCATCACGAGATCACAGCTCATGCGATCTCCTGTATCACCCTTCTGGATTTTCATACTAGATTGGGTGTCGTGCGACTGGCGAGTACACCTGCAAATAAAGACTTCTCGATACACCTGTTAGGATGTTCGAGGAGTCGTCGTTAATAATAAAACATCTCGCTGTACCCCAGACTCATCACATTTACATCCTTCGAGTCACTTTCCTCATCGAAAGTCATCCCCAATATATCCTCGAATGTGTATTCACTATTACGTTTTTATCCCAACGTGGATATACGCAACAGACCGGTCGGTGAATACTACACAACGATGTAATGTAGATTGGTCTTCCTTTCCCAAACTCGAATCTATCGATCTCAATTCAGCTGCTTTCCTAGACCTGCCCCTTAGACCTCAATTTATCTTCCGGGCCATAGGTAAACAGACTAAAGTAGCAAACACTGAATCAAGACTTCTAGAGACAGTCGAAAGTAAAATAAGGGTACTAGAGATCCCATCCAATGGATCTCGGGTCTCACACAGTGGGAACGGGGATCATAAATAGATCATCGTCTCATATAATTGCTCCCACTATACCTAGTCGTCATCACACACGGTATGAAACGCGTGCCACAGTGTTAATCCCTTATTTCTCAAAAGGGCATATGTCAGATTTCTTAACACTGTGCAGATACGGGACTCAGTCTACACATAAGACTCTACCCAGAGATCTCAGAGAGAGTGTCTCAGAGACAATATCACTATCGCAGGTGATTTCTGAAATCTCAAATCTGGCTACTCACAGGCAACATGGATGTGGGTATTTCCATGTCGGTCATATCCCAAATGACCTCATCCTGAACACGTATCAGGGCGACTTTTGTTCTAGTTGGGCCACTCTCAATGCCTCTTACGACTAGAAACTGTCTCATCTCCACTCACTCAGAGTTGGAGGTGGTCGCTCGTGTGAGAGAGTCGACCTCACCTGCCTGACATATATTTTATCACATCAAATATACATGATATAAATAAGTGCATTATTTAAGAAAATATAAATGTGACTGAATAATGCACAAAATCATATATATAAAAATATAATAAGCATCACATCGTCAGTTTAGTACAATGAGAAAAATCAAAATATTCCCAAACCCAATGACTCTCTATGTGCTATAAATGAGTCTCTAGTGATGGGTTTGGTGAAGGGGTCAGCCACCATGCAATGTGTCGAGATGTACTTGACGGTCACTTCACCCTTCTCGATGATGTCTCTAACAAAATTATATCTGGTGTCTATGTGTTTGGTCCTACTATGATACTTAGGGTCTCGAGTATAGGCGATAGCAGCCTGATTATCACAGTAAATCATCACTGGCCTCCCACTATCAGCCACAACCCCTAAGTCATCTAATAGTCTTCGGAGCCAAACACTCTCCTGAACTGCGACTGAGCAAGCCACGAACTCAGCCTCCATCGTAGATAAAGCTACACAGGTCTGCTTCTTGCTGCTCCAAGAAATGGCACCGCCATTGAGCAAGAAGGCAAAACCTGATGTCGATTTGCGCTTATCCAGATCACCGCCCCAGTCGGCGTCTGAATATCCTATGAGCCGCAAATCCCCTCTCCCATAACACAAGGAGTAGCTCGCAGTTCCCTTGAGATATCGAAAAATCCTTTTCACTGCTCTCCAGTGACCCCTTCCAGGATTTGATTGATATCTACTCACCAGACCGACTGCGTAACATATGTCTGGTCGTGTACACAACATCGCATACATTAGACTTCCCACTGCGCTGGAATAAGGGATTTTACGCATCTCCCTTATATCTTCCTGAGTTTTCGGGCACATCTCAAGACTCAGACCATCACACTTGGCGATTGGAGTATCAATGGGATTACAATCACTCATCCCAAAGCGTTCGAGAATTTTCTTAATGTAGGTCTCTTGTGAAAGAGCCAACATTCTTCTCGATCGATCTCTCTGGATCTTAACTCCAAGGATGAACTCAGCTTCACCCATGTCGATCATGTCGAAGCTCAATGACAACCAAGCCTTGATTGTCATCATATACTGAATGTTGTTCCCAGCCAACAGTATATCGTCCACATACAGGGACAGGATCACAAAAGAGTTATCAGATCGTATCAAGTAAACACAATGATCCTCCTCGATCATTGTAAAGCCATAAGATATCACCTCCTCGTGGAATCTTAGGTACCACCGCCTGGATGATTGCTTTAGGCCATATATCGACTTCCGAAGTCGACAGACCTTGTCCTCATGACCTACTAGAACGAACCCAGAGGGCTGCTCCATGTAGATCTCCTCATCCAGATTTCCATTAAGGAAAGCGGTCTTTACATCCATCTGATGCAACTCTAGATCCATGCTCGCGACAATCGCCAAGAGTAGACGGATCGATGTAAATTTGACTACGGGGGAGAAAGTCTCCTCGTAATCAATGCCCTTTGTCTGTGTGTAACCCTTGGCTACTAGACGGGCTTTGTATCTTTCTACCGATCCGTCGGCCTTTCTTTTGATTTTGAGAACCCACTTGTTCCCTATGGCCCTTCTATCCTCAGGTAAGTCAACTAGGTCCCAGACCCCGTTGACCCTCATTGATTCCATCTCCTCTTTCATGGCCTCTAGCCATTGGTCCCTCATAGGACTCTCGAGAGCCTTCTCAAAGGTTTGAGGTTCTTCATCATCCTCAGGAGTCACGATGAGGATCTCATCCTCTATCGGAAAATGACGTCGGGGTACATGTCCCCGACTACTCCTACGAGGAGGAGGAGCCTCCTCACCTCGAGATGGGTCACTCCCACTAGGACCAAGATCCATTGTAGGCTCTTGGGTCCCTCCCCTGGGCTCATTTGGGCCGTCAGGCTCACCCATCTCATAAAAGGTGAAATCCTGGTCAATTTCGCCTCTCTTAGGGAAATCCTTTTCCAGGAACGCGCCTCTCTTAGGGAAATCCTTTTCCAGGAACGTAGCATTACGAGATTCGATCTCGGAGACCGTGCCATCCGTACGTTCACCTAGGAACACATGTCCCTTAGAATGTTCAGAGTACCTTATAAAGATACATTTCTTTCCTCGTGGGCCTAACTTGCCGTGTGGGTGCGAGGAATCGTGAACGTATGCGGCACAACCCCATGGTCTCAAATGGCTAAGGTCAGGCTGCCTCCCTGTCCAAAGCTCGTATGGGGTACTGACTACGGACTTGGTTGGAACACGGTTAAGCACGTAGGCGGCAGTCAACAATGCGTCTCCCCAATGGGAGATAGCCAAATTGGCCTGCGCCATCATCGATCTTACCATCTCCAACAAAGTCCTATTCCTTCTCTCAGCTACCCCGTTCTGCTGGGGAGTAGCAGGAATAGTCAACTGTCTCGTAATGCCCTTCTCGAAACAGAGCTCTTTAAACTCCTCAGACAAGTACTCGCGTCCTCTATCGGTTCTGAGAGTTTTAATTCTCAAGTCTAACTGGTTTTCTACCTCGCTGATATACCTCCTGAAGCAATTTAATGCCTCAGACTTGTGCGAGATAAGGTAGACGTAACCGAAACGCGTGTAATCATCTATAAACGTAATGAAATACGTGGCTCCGTTTCGGACTCTCACATTCATAGGTCCACAAATATCGGAGTGGATCATTTGCAATGGGGTCCCAGCCCTCATTGCTTTTCCAAATGGTTTCCTCGTCGCTTTGCCGGCTAGGCAAAACTCACATAAGGGCAACTCGATCCGGGTTAGCGGGCCCAACAAGCCACTCGTAGCTAACCGGTTCATTCTCTCTTGCCCTATGTGTCCAAGTCTACTATGCCAAATTGAAACATCATCAACTACGCTATCAGATGTATACGCAATAGAAGACAAATCAGAAATTTTATTAAAGGAAACCAAATCCAACGCATAAAGTCCATCATGGACTAAACCAGTACATAAAACAGAGTTATCGTAAATGACAGAAACACTCAAATTTCTGAAAATGACAGAGTATCCTAAACGATCTAAACAAAGGACAGAAATGAGATTCCGCCGAATCTCGGGAGCATACAGCACATGATGCAGGTATAGGACTTGGTTACTTGGCAGCATCAGCTTGCATGTACCAATCCCCTTCACAACCACAAATGCTCCGTTCCCCACGTACAGCCTCCTCGCTTGGGGACTCAATCGGCGGAACTCCACATATGCGCTCCTATCTCGAGCTACATGGTCGGTGGCTCCTGAGTCTACAATCCACAAAGGAGAAGAGTTAGTAAGCATCACAGTGGATGAAACATAACTCATACCATGTATAGAAGAAGGACATACCTTTCGCTCGCCACACTCGCGAGCGAAGTGCCCAGATTTGCCACAAACGTAGCATCGGACTTTGCTCTTGTCGAGCTCCTTCTTCTTACGTGTCTGCCCTCTATCAACGGTTTTCGCTGATGGCTTCCTCTTAGCTTGGCTAGGTTTCTTGTCATATTTGCGCCATTTACGCTTGACGCCCTTGGAGCCCTTACTCGACTCCGCCACATAGGCATGACCAGAAACCGACCTAGCCACCTCCTGGCGCTCCTCCTCGAGCTCACAATGCCTACGCACGTCCATGAAAGTACGAATACTCTCAGTGTGCGTGAGGTAGGTCTTTACAACATCCCAGGAGTCAGGCAATGACTGGATTACTCCCAGTACCTGAAGCTCATCAGACATTGGCTCCCCCATGTTCTTTAGAGAAGCGATCATACTTGACATATGCATTAAATGCTGTTTCATGCTATGATCGGATCTCTTCTTATAGGTGATAAACCTATAAGTCAGCATCCTCAGCTTAGGAGCTGACCGGGAGCCAAGGTGCTCTCTCAGAGCACTCCAAACCGACATCGCAGTAGGATACTGCTCGTACACTGGAATCAGATCATCGTGCATACTGCTAAGGAGGATGACCCTAGCTTGGCCATCCTTCTTCTTCCATGCACGATACGCCTCCTCATCCAGTTTCGCCTGAGGCGTATCACCCACCCCGGGGTCTGTCATCTCGTGTAAGAGAACCTCCGCTAGGTCCTGCTCCTCGAAGACAAATTGAACTTTACGGTGCCAAATCTCATAATTGTCACCGTTCAACTTGTCTCCCTTAACGAGATCAAGTACGATACTCTTTGTCGCAGCCATTGTCTCTGTCACACAGAAAAAAAGAGACATCAGTGACTAATAATGCTTATTTTCATAATTTCGTACACCCTACGAATTAACAATCCAAAATGAATCGAATATTGACCCCAAAGTGAGCATATGAGTCAACGGACACCATACACCACAACCCGGGACCTCATCTCATCATCCGGACTTTAATTCGGTGCACAAAATCCCACAAATAGTCACATATATGCACATAGGACCCCAAAAAAAAATTGAAAAAATCAATTTTGGACGACCTGACGCGCCGCCGGGGTTCCCCACGCGCCGCCGCTCGCCGGCGGTGCACTCCACGCGCCGCCACGCGCCTCCACGCGCCGGCGGCAGCCCTGCTGCACGCGCCAGACGCGCGGCGCGCTGCTCACGCGCTGCCACGCGCCACGCGCGGCTCGTCTCACGCGCGCCCAGTCGCGGCGCGTGGCTCACGCGCCTCACGCGCTGAGCCGCCCCTGAGCCGGGGTCATACCGGGTCGGTCAACGGGTCAGGGTTGACCCGACCGACCCGGTCAACGGTCCGGGTCTGACCCGGTCGGGTCGGAAGCGGGTCGGTCCGGGTCAGGGTCCGACCCGACCGCCCACCGCCACCCCGCTTCACGCGCCTGTGTGGCGCGTGCATTGCACGCGCCTGCTGGACGCGACCTCTGGCGCGTGCTCGTCACGCGCCCGCGGGTTTGGGCTTCTCCTTCTTCGCCCGACGGGTCCTGCAACGGGTTTTTCGACCCGATTCTCCGAGAACCCATTTCCGGCTAATTTTTACGACGGTTTCTGCTGGAAAATATATTTGGACTTCCCACAAATATTTGGAACTCGTTTTTTTTGAATGGTTCAAGCCCTAAACACGGCGAATCATTTGTCCAAATTTTGGCCCTCCGCGGCCTCGCTGGAAAACCCAGTTTCCGGCAGCCAATCAATGCATAATGCATGTCAAAACGTAGATCAATGCACATGGAACACTAATATGCCATTTATTTAGATCAACAATCCCTCTACATGGATAGATCTAGGTTTTTAAGTTTTGGGCACCCTTAGGGCCGAAAACTTCAACTTTAATTTTCATGGCTTAAACATGCTCCAAAAATTCAGAAAAAATTATATTTGCGATCTACGTGACTTGGGTAACGTCACGGTATATTCGGATTCACGAAACTCATCCGTGATCCGAAACCCATTTTTGCAACCCCATATTTTTATACCCGAAAATATTCCGAAAATAATTTAATAAATCCAACCCTACGCTCTGATACCAATGTTGGATTTATATGCACATACACATGCGGAAGCGTGCAAAATATTTCGGAATCATAAAAGAATAGGATTTTCGGGCATACCTCAAAAGTAGATCGCAAAATCTGGGAACGACGAACCTCGATCAATCGACCTCGCAGTCGGGATGATAACCACAAAAGATGAGCTATCACCGCAGCACCACGACCCCTCAATCGAATCCGGTGACAAATTCTCTTCGCAGAATTTTTCCCTCTTTCTCTCAATTGTCTCCTCACAATCTTTTGCAATGGTTGTGTGTCCTAGGGTTTTGCCCCTAGTTTCCATATGTCTCCTTCACCACAAATGGTAGGGAATTCAAATCCCATAAGTTACCATTTGTGCATATGGAAAGTGGGATATTTCCTTTTTCCAAATAAGGAAAGATGCCCCACGTGGGCATTCATTCCTTCAATAATAATGTATTTCGACAATACATATTAAGAATTACTAGTTATTAAGGTTTAAATGATCTTAATCTTGTTCTCATATTTTTAATCGGAATGATCCGGTTAAGAAAATTATTATATATATATATATATATATAGAAGATTAATTCAAAATTTATAAAATAAAATTATTTTTGGTGTGATAAATAATAATGTCACTAATAACAATAGCACGATACAAGCAAGGAGTCTAGCACATAGAGAAAAAGAGTGACCTCGTGTTGATCATATACTCCATCACCGCGTACCAACTCCGGAGGCTCTTGAAAACTCCCAAAGCTTCCATTCCACCCCTTCTCTGTTTGTACAATACAATGCATTTTGATTTGCCAAGCCTTTTTCAAGGCAATTCCCCACAATCCCCCAAAAGTCCATCTTGGTCAACACTGGCCCAATAAAAGCTGGTACAAAGTTCACTCAATTCCTAGGTTGCCCTTTTAATACCCACTAATTGTCAATGTAACCCACATGAATCTCAAGGCTCAAAAATAGGTATTTAAAAAAAAAAAAAAAGTGGGGCAATCTCAAAAATCAAAAAAATACATAAATATTGAAAATAGATATTCTAAAAAGAGAAGACAAACAAAAAAAAGCTCCCCCATAACAAGACTCCAAGATATGAAAGAATTCACGCCCACAGACACAAAAAGTATTTATATATTATACATGAATAATAATAAAAAGTGCCCCAAAAATAGTCCTTTTCAAAGCGAGTGAAGGGTACTCTCCAATCAAAGGAGAGTAAGAGGTGATGTCAGGTATGGTTTTCGTACGTGGGGGGTTGTGGTGCCACCCTCTTACAACCAGCTTTTTATCATTAACCCATTTCACTTGCCCCACACGCACACACCCGGCGAGTGACTAACGCGCGCATCACTCACTCACACGCACACGACATTAACATTAGAAAAAACACGAGACTCTCTGACTAAAACACACACACACACACTCTCTCTCTCTCTCTCTCTCTCCCCCGTTTTTCTTAAACACAACTACTCCAACAGTGAAGTAGAGAGATCGGCGGTTGGAGCATGGAAGCACGTCGGAAAACAACTCTCCAGCCACTGGAGACGGCGTTTTCCGGCTAAATGCAAAAACCCAGAAAAGGAAAAAAACAGAGCAATCTGAGGATGGAGAAAAACAGAGGAAATAACGGAAACCCACCCAAATGAACAGATAAAAAGAAAAGATAGAAAAAACGAAACCCACAAAAGGTCCATCAAAACGACGTCGTTACAATGGCAACAAACGCAACAACAACAACTACGGCGACAACAGAAACAGCTTCAATCTCAGGCAACACCACAGCAGAAGAAGCAACCGCAAAAACAGTGCATAAGAGATACGAAGGGCTTCAGATGGTTCGAACAAAAGCTATAAAAGGCAAAGGGGCTTGGTATTGGGCTCACTTAGAACCAATTCTGATCCACAACTCTGAAACCGGTCTCCCCAAAGCCGTCAAGCTTCGGTGTTCATTATGCGAGGCAGTTTTCTCCGCTTCAAACCCTTCGCGTACCGCCTCTGAGCATCTCAAGAGGGGCACTTGCCCTAATTTCTCCTCCTCTCCTGTTCCCAAACCCATTTCCTCTATTTCTCCCATCCAACACAACCACCGGAAAAGACCCCCTGCCACTGTATCCGGTGGTGTATCGTCGTCTGGGGCGGTGGGTCAGCCTTCTTTTTCGGTTTCTTCAGTCGGATTCTGCTCTGAAATTGGGTACTCTGGAGCTATTGTTGTGAGTCAACAGCAGCAGAATCAAAGTCAAAATTTGATTTTGTCAGGTGGGAAAGAGGATTTGGGAGCTCTGGCGATGTTGGAGGACAGTGTGAAGAAGTTGAAAAGTCCGAAAACTTCACCAGGGCCGGTTTTGAGCAAAGCCCAAATTGACTCTGCTTTTGATTTTTTGACAGATTGGGTTTTCGAGTCATGCGGGTCTGTTTCTCTCTCCTCGTTAGAGCATCCCAAGTTCAGAGCTTTTCTGAATCAAGTGGGTTTGCCTTCAATTTCGAGTAGGGATTTTTTTGGGAGCAGATTGGACGTGAAATTTGAAGAGGTAAAAGCCGAGTCTGAAGCTAAAATCAGAGATGCTCTGTTTTTCCAAGTGTGTTCTGATGGGTGGAAAGTGAAGAACTTTAGTGGGAATGAAGAGAATTTGGTGAATTTGTCTGTGAATTTGCCAAATGGGACTAGTGTTTTTAGAAGAGCTGTTTTCACTTCTGGGTCTGTTCCTTCAAAGTATGCAGAGGATGTTATGTGGGAGACAATTACCGGCATTTGTGGCAGTGTTGTTCAACAATGTGTAGGGATTGTCTCCGACAAGTTCAAATCAAAAGCATTGAGAAATTTGGAGTCTCAGCATCACTGGATGGTCAATCTCTCTTGCCAATTTCAAGGATTTAGCAGTTTAATCAAAGATTTTAGCAAAGAGCTTCCAATTTTCGTGTCTGTTGTTGAGAATTGTTTAAAGTTAGCTACTTTTGTGAATTCCAAGCCCCAAATTAGAAACTGCTTTCACAAGTATCAGTTACAGGAGTACGGTCACGCTGGATGGTTGCGCGTGCCACGTCATAGGGAGCTTAACTTCATGCCTCTGTGTACAATGCTGGAGGACGTAGTGTCCGCTGCCAGGGCACTTCAGCTATTGCTTTTAGATGAGACTTACAAAATTGTGTCAATGGAGGACCCTATTGCTAGAGAAGTCGCGGATATGATCCGGGACGCGAAGTTTTGGAATGACCTACAAGCTGTTGATTCAGTTGTTAAGCTTGTGAGGGAAATGGCTCATGATATTGAGACTGAGAGGCCTTTAGTAGGACAATGTCTGCCTCTTTGGGATGAACTTAGGTCTAAAGTCAAAGACTGGTGTGCTAAATTTCATGTCCCTGAGGGTCCTATTGATCGACTGATTGATCGTAGATTCAAAAAGAACTATCACCCAGCTTGGGCTGCTGCATATATACTTGATCCGTTGTACTTGATTAGGGATACAAGCGGTAAATACCTGCCGCCTTTCAAGTGCTTGACACTCGAACAAGAGAAAGATGTGGATAAGTTGATTACAAGGCTTGTGTCGCGAGAAGAAGCGCACATTGCCCTAATGGAGCTAATGAAGTGGAGAACTGAAGGGCTTGATCCGGTGTATGCTCAAGCAGTGCAGTTAAAGCAAAGAGATCCAATTACGGGGAAGATGCGGATTGCGAATCCGCAGAGTAGTAGGCTTGTTTGGGAGACATATTTGAGTGAGTTTAAGTCATTGGGGAAAGTTGCAGTTAGGCTTATATTCTTGCATGCTACTTCTTCTGGATTCAAGTGTAATTGGTCTGTATTGAGATGGGTTTCTTCCTCTAGAGCTGGCTTGGATAGGGCTCAGAAGATGATCTTCATTGCTGCTCATGCTAAGCTAGAACGCCGTGATTTCGCGAATGAGGAGGAGAAAGATGCAGAGTTGTTTGCCTCTACTGACGGTGAGGATGATGTGCTCAATGAGGTTGTTGTTGATGCATCTTCAGTGTAACAAAAATTCTTTTTTCTTTTTATTTTTTAGAAATTTTAGACTCTTTTAGGATTTATTGAATTCTTTCTACTGCCTTCTTTTTCTTTCAACTTTGTGCACTTACACTTTAGATGATATATTTGGGGGGCTATGGGATGGGATAGAGAGAGAGAGAGAGAGAGAGAGAGGGAGAGGTTTTAATTCTTATCATCGATGGAGGGGATGAGTATTTTTTTTTCTCTGTATTTTGTGCACTGTATGTCTGGTGAACTAAAAGTGCATTTATTGCTTCCTCTCTCTATGTCTGTCACCCCAACCCATGATTTTGGAGTTGTTGGATTTGCAGTAACAGTGTAACATTTTAGTTCCTAAGGTCTTGTAATTTGGGATTAATAATATTATTTATGAAAAGGGGAGATGTTTTTGGTTTCTCCTTTTGTTTCTCACTTCACATTCTGTCTATAATTTTCTTTATTAATTTATAATCTTTGTATTGATCATTTGGGCCTTGCTTGCTTATTGTAAATTTTCAAGATCGATGATTGTGGATCTTCTACGTAGCAGATAGAGTGGTAGAATAAATACTCATCATCCAATTGGGGGGTTAGGGTTACTGCCGGATGGTTAGAATTTGTCCTAATCAAATTTTTGTGAGTGTCGATATCTATGAAAATCTATGAATATCGTAAAATAGATCAGACGATTGAATTAAGGAGTTGAATCTTATACTCCCTTCTCTCTGATGCGTGCAGAGGTATCAGTTGCTTGTACTTCATTTTTTTTCCCCCTTAGAAAGTCCTCTGTTTTTCTTCCTAAAAGCTGAGTATAAGATTTCAGGTATTGTTCCAACATTCAAGAGCCAAAAAAACATTAGCACAGACATTGAAAAGCAAGATAGGAATCTTCGAATTTACTGAATAAAACCTGGTCAGCAGTAATTAGTTGGTAGTAGTCGTTTTCATCTGTTAAAAGAACTTTCATCACGATGATTAAAGAAAATGATGATATTCCTCTGTTAGTTCCAATCTGCAAGTGAAATTGAGCTTATGATGTGGGGTGCTGAAAAAATGTTCCTTTTGTTTTGATTGCAGAGTCATTTAATGAAGACATCGTTGGACTCCAAAGGTCGCCATGAGAAGGGTTTTGATGATAACCAGAGAATTTTATTGATCCTACAAGTGATGATGCAAAAGGTCTTTCAAAAAAAAAAAAAAAAAAATCCGAAGAAAGACCTGATTTTTTTTGCAGGACACGTGTCTGAGGCTACTTCGAGAAAAACCGGTTCAATGGCGGCAAAAAGAACCGGTTTTCAAAATGTGGGTCAACCTTGGAATAACTCGCACCAAATCTTTTCTTGCTAGACTGCTGGAGGGAAGCAATTCTCACTGGTTTTTTTCTGTGATGAATTAATTCTATCCTAAGGTTTCTGTCTTTGAAGAGAGCGTAGCCCCACCATAGAAGAAGTGGAAGTCTATGTCTGTGCTCCAGTGTCAAATTTATCAGAATAGTGATCTCCGTACTGGTTAATGACAAAAAAAAATTAATATGGCATTGAAAAATAAATCTGATATAAGTTTTGGACCATATAAAGTTTGGCATTTCTAATCTCTTAACCTTTTTCTACAGTGTGTAAGATGTATGAAGACAATGAGGCAGGATCGAAGGGAGCAAGGGACCAACTACTCTTCCTAAAATTTAAAAAAGAAAAAATTATAAATATACTTTCATATATAATTTGACTCCTTAAAAAATTATAACCTTTTTTTCAATATTATTACCTTAATATATATATATTAATATATATATATATATATATATATGTTATATTTTATTTTTGGCCTTTTTACCCACCAAATCATCTCACGGGGTGAGGGGTAACTTCTGTTTTAAACATTCCAAAGCTCTCGTGAGGGTGTTCATGCAGAGTCATTAGGTGATGCTTCTCATGATTGCGAAAAAGGTTTTTGAGAAGAACCCAAAGCAAAGGAAGACTGTCGGCAAGAAGCAGCACATGAGATGCCTTGATAGTGATTCTACAACGAATTCTAACTCATTTTGTCTCTCTCTCTCTCTCTCTCTCTCTCTCAACAAATTGAAAGAAACTACAACCTACCATGTGAAACTCTAGTTGATATTGTTGGTCTAATCCCCATTTAGTCATTATTTTAATCAAATGATATTGATATTGTTTGTCAAATGAATGATTCATCGTTTTGGCTCATGAAGCACTATGGCATCATAAGGTTTGTATCTCCACATAATATTTCTCTTTCGCTATAATTATTTTAATCAAAATTGGTCCAAACAAAAACATTTTAAAAAAATAGTATTTTTTATGACATAACTTGTTATAATAATTTATTATTTGAATTGTTTTGTAATCACTAAAAATGGAAAAAGTATGTAAAAAACCTAATACCAGAATTAACTCTAGAAAAAAAAAAAAAAACCCTATTACACCTTACTCAAAGATAATGAATAACGTTTCTCTAAAAGGGAGATACTCTACTATCTCCAATGGGGATAGTGTCTACCCAAAATCTTTAAATTTTAAAAACCCCTATAATAATTAAATTTTAAATGATCAGAATTTATTTTAATTACTATAAAATGGACACGTGGACTTATAATTCAAATCTCAACCATGAGAAAGAAAATAATCTCTATTTGCAAATAATTTGTACCAAACAAAACCAATTACCTTCGGATGGGAGGTATTGAAGGTTGCATGGTTTTGCATAGTGTGCTCTTCATGGTGGATGATTCGTACATTGGTAGGAGAGAAAGAGAGCTCTAGATAGAGTGAAAAACAGCATTGATTGAAGGGAAACAAATAAATCAAAAGAAAGGAGATTGAGGATTTTGAAGAGGAAAGCAAAGAGATCATAAGTATTCATTGAAAGTAGATTCGGTCATCCATTTAACTTGTAATAAAGAAAGGTGTTCCACTTATGGAAAAACATCGAAGTCCTCTCTCTAGATATCTTTTAAATGCTATACTCAAGTGTACATTTATCAAGAAATTGATTATCTTCATCCTTTCATCTTATCATACAAACCCCGAAAGGCAATTTCAATTTTGCCTCTCTCTCTCTCTCTCTCTCTCTCTCTCTCTCTCTGGTTGAGAATTTCAGATTCACCTCACCCACCTCCACATAAACAATGAAAAGAAGATGAAAATCAAATGGTCTCTTACTTTTTGGTGTGTAGGAAAGTAGGACCAGAAATGAAGTATACCATTATTTTACCTTTTATTTTTTCTAATTACTCTTTTAGTGGGGAGACAAAAATTCTTGTCGGCAGGGCTTACTAACACTGACTGCTTACCAACTAAGGGTGGACTTATGGCTCGCTCGCTCGCTCTCTCTCTCCCTCTCCCTCCCTCTCTCTCTCTCTCTCTCTATGTTGTTTTAAAACTTTAAGGTAAGTATTGTATATATGCTTCACTCCACTCATGTCGTTGTAAAAGGGAAAGAAGGATATGATGATCGAAGTATGAGGCAATAAACTCCCTTTCTTCAAGAATCTTTTCTCTTCCAATGCTGCCTATAGTTCAACTTTATTTTATTTACTTTTTTTTTTCCCTTTTTCGTTCTCTATATTGTTTTTTTATGACTTTTTAGATCGAGTTCTTTATATCAAATTCAACTTTTTGTTAACTTAATTCAACTTAATATGCCATTACTACTAGACGATGGGGTTTTGTGGAAAATGCAAGATTTACCAACTACGAGGCAAACAAGTCTAGATTATGTTTTGCATTTTTCTTGCCAGAAAGTTCCAACATGTGTCCGTCAAGGTCTAGGGTACCCTAAACAGTTTTGCTTGCTCTTGAGAAATACTTCCGAAAACATCAAATACTCTCTACCTCTATTCACGTTCCAAATTCCTTTTGCTAAATGGTAGAGGATTTAGCACAAATGTGTGTGTGTGTGTGTGTGTGTGTGTGTGTGTGTGAGAGAGAGAGAGAGAGAGAGAGAGAGAGAGAGAGAGAGAGAGAGGAATCTCCATGCAATGTAGAGTGAATTTCACACGACACGGTGGGTGTGGATGCTTGTGCATAGAAGAAATTTTTTGAGATTACATCTTCCTTTTTCTTATGTGCTAGTAAATTAATGTACCATGATTAACCTATGGTGCTTTCGTGATATCACATGAATCAAAAATTTTGACCGAGGTACCAAAAACATGTGGTGCGCCACTTACCAAACTTATTGTCGCCATTCATGGTACTATAAATCAAACTTATAATTACTTACAGACTTGGTAAATTTCATGACATATTTATGTACCATTCTTTGACTTATATGTGGGGTGGCACCGGAACATCATCTTGATCATCTTTATACCATATTGCTCATATGATGGACGACCTAATCTTGTGAAAATTCAAGGGATTTTTTTTTTTTGGGTACCAATGTCTTGGACACCGCTCAGTATTCGGGATTTTACTCCGATTAATCCAGACCGACCGCTGCAGTAGCTCCTTTCCGAGGGTGGATCTCCTAAGGGGGAATGTTCCGTTCACATAAAGGTCTGATACTTTCAGCAGGAGTCGAACCTCAGTCATGCTTAAGGTACTCAACTCCACATTCAATTAAGTCAACCCACGTTATTAATTCAAGGGATTTTGAGTGATCCACATTATGTAACTAAATATAAAAGTTCCTAATCTCTTAAATTCATTTTGCGAATTAAAAAAAAAATTACGTAACTCCATATTATTTAGTCACAGAGGAGTCTATTTGTTATTTTTTTGTGTATACATGTGTGCGTATATATATTTATGAAGATAAATGTTATTCTTCAAATCATTCATAAGGCGGTAATTTCCAAGTACGAAATAAATTTCCAGGAGACATTTAGAGTATATAGCGTAAACATTCTCGTTTGATTAATGGCCATTGGACCACCCATTAGTGTGTCTAGCTACTAGTACCTCGAAAGCCTGCTCCCTTCCCCAGGGTTCCCCTTTTCACTCCAAGACGGGAAGTGAAATACTTCATTTTGGAGGGGGGAAAAAAAGTAAAGGAAGATGCTCTTCTTTATTTCACTATTCTCTCACATGTTAGACCCCCTCGTCTGCTTTGCGCCAACCAGTTATATTACTTCATCTTTGAAAACCCTACCCCCACAAAAGACTTCCCTCTTTATGCCTCTTACTCTACGCAATTTCGTTGCGACAAGCATATTCTTATGCTTTATATGAAAGTAAAAGTCGGCAAACACATGTCCTCCAAAAGCTAGCTCTACCAAAGTTGTGAGTGTGTGCGTGTGAGAGAGAGAGAGCTGAGGCTAATAGACGTATAAGAATACCTAGTTGCAAACAAAGAAACGTCCAATATAATGGTGTATTTTCTACTAGACCACATAGTTATTAGTTCGTTTGATAGCTACGGAAGACGTTATTGGATCAATTGTTTTACTTAAAGGGATGTAATGCTTTGTTTGTTTAAGTTATAAAGCAAATGCACTGTTTGCATTAACTATTGCGACAATGTTTTATGCTAACCTAAGTAGCTAATCAAAATTCAATCTCATCATTTTGGGAGAGTGACATTTGCTCAAATATTAGTCCAGAGATTTGTCCCAAACTATATCATGACACATCTAATTGCTCCAAACATTAAACCAAAAGATTTGTAAATAACTACCTTAATTAATCACAAGTTGCCATCTTACGCCCGTAACAAGGTATGACCAAGTAACGTTAATAAATGACATTTCTTACGGTATCATCTCATTTAAATAGTGAGTTTAAATCTCACTAGAATCAGAGTTGAAGTTTAGGGGCAGGGAACAACTCACTCTAGTGTATTCATTCATCACTATATGAAAAAGAAAAAAAAAAAAAAAAACATAATAAAAACTTTTTTAAAAGAAAGAGTCTCCAAAAAAATAAAAGAAAAAGGGTAATGGGGTAAAGAAAAAGGAGGGGCAGGTGGCAAGGTCAATAATTTAGGGATGAATATGATGGATGATGCATGTGGAATTGGGATCATATTACCACATCTACTTATAGCCAAGATTGTGTGGTATAGGGCACCACATATTTGTACATTTTCGTCCTTTGAGGAGGACTCTGTGCCCTTCCTTTCAATTTCAACACGTTGGCCCCATTTACCCTCCTCCCGTCTAAATCGACTTTACTCCTACAAAAGAAAATTTGGGGACCATGTGTACGGCTTCGATCACCTTTTGATCGTGTATTTCTTTGCCCCCACCGCAATCTCATCATAAAAAATGTACTCTTTAAAGTATCCAACTCCTATTTATTCATGAATATATATACACATATGTATGTATGTAAACGTATGTACGAAATACGGTTGTTTTGTTTTGTGTGTATTGTTTCACTTTTGTCATTAAATTTATAAGGCTCATACTTGTACTCTTTCTGAGAACTTGGACCTGGACTCTTCCATTATTACGTCACTTGCTATGCATTATACAAGCTTATTTAAAAACACATGGAAATCTCATATATATTTGACAATAGTAGATAGCTTAATTTTCTAACTCTTTTTTTTTTTTCATCGATCGGTGTCTAACTCTCGTCAAATAAATTCAATCTGAAACTGTATGACTCATTAAGGAATTGATTCTCTCAAATCTCACTCCTTAATTTTCATCGAATCCAAAACTTGTACAAAGTCGATCAACGTTTTGATTTTTTTTTTAGTATCGTATAGTTCAATTAAATAGTTATTGTGCATGAATGGCACTTGCATCCTTTCATATTTCAATTTTTTCTCTCATTCTAAAATATTGATTTAAATTATAATTATTATCTTTATCTACTAAAATTTTAATGCATTAACTTGATTATTTAATCGAATTATAAATCATGAGCTCGTGATTATGCTCAAAGTGTGTAGTAAAGTTAATTGTTTGTGTCTTCCTTCTTGACAGGAAAAGAAAATGCGAATGACAATTGGAAGGAATAGCTAGGGGCGTTCTACATCTTAACTTTGTTCTAATCACCTAATTCGCATTGAAAAATATGAAGGTTTAGAAATTAAAAAAAAAAAAAAAATTTGTTTTGTGGAAATATGTTTTTGAAATGGCAATAAATTTCTGTTGCTGACATGTCAACATTTTATTTGTTAATAACCAATCGCACAACTGTTTGTCACGTGTTCCACCAACGTTTGACCAGTCCAATACCGAGGAATCCATCCCGGTCAAACATTCTGAACAGAGCTGACAGCACTTTCCCCGATGTTTATGTCATCCGACGACAAAGATGACATCGTCATTGGCTAATAGAAAAGTCCAGTCGCCACGTGGCCAACCGTGAATAAAATATATCGCAAAACGCGAGATTCCTTCACGTGAACAGCTGGAACGTATTCTATAAGGTAGGGAAGGCTACCTCCATGGTATGACGAGCGCAGAGATTGACGATAATCATCGTAGTGGAGAAGTTTAATGGACAATGAATTGATCGAACGGCTCGAATTGAAAAATACATAGAAGGTGTTTGATTTCTCCCACGTCGCTCTACAGAAGTTGACACTTGTGGACGTAAGACACGTGAACAGATGGAATCTTATACGACATCACTCATGGCTCAATGCGGGAACGAATCGCTAATGGTGCATCTCTCTCTCTCTCTCTCTCTCTCTCTCTCTCTCTCTCTCTCTCTCTCATCCTTTTTTCCGTTTCCTAGTAAAAATCTAGCATTTCATTTGAAATGCTCCATTTGACTTAATTAAGAGAAAACCCACATTGATATTTGGTTATACGACGTATACGTATAAATATATAGTATAATTTATAAATAATGCAAAATAAAATAAATTTATATCAATCTTATTAAATAAACAAATAAAATATATTTTATATTACAATCCCAATATCAATAACAATATAAAATGGTGATGAAAAAATCAATTTCTAAATTAATTTTTACGATACTCAAACCATATTAATTCAATAATTCTAATATCGATAGATCAAAACCCCAAAAAAATATAAAAGGACTAAACTAAGTGGTCATCTATATTTCAGCTTGTTTATTCTTTCTGTTCTTTCATGATTTTAGATTTTCGTTTCAAAGTTTACTTGTTGTATGATTTAATCATAATCATCAACATTAATATTGACAAATTCACCAAAATTGTTTTAAGGGTGAAATCGTCAAATCGACAATTATATATAAAGAAAGGCATGGGGTCAATATGCAATGATATCTATTATATGAATTCTCTCTCTTATGTGGGGCAAGAAAATTTTCTTTTTGAGATTCAGTTGCAACTTAGCTTTCGAAAACAATGAATGGAATCATTGTGACCATCCTCCCCCCCCCCCCAACTCATTCCATCTAATTGGCCATAATTAATTTGATTAGCCATTTTAATAATCTTCACTTGGTCTTGACACATCGTACTTCAGATTTTTTTTTTTTAAGACTAAACATCTCCATGACTAACATAATCTTTCTCTGATTTATTGTGTTTCCAAGACTTTATAATTGGACCACGAATAACGGTCCGCAACCATTCAAATATTAGTATTATTATCATTATTAAGTGAAAGTGAAAGTACTAACAACTGATGACTCAGTTGACTTATTGATACCCCTTAAACATAGTCGGAGTTTTAATCTTTATGGACACGAAAAAACTAATATTGGGAGACCTGTCCCCTTCGGATCCTGTAACGATCGGTTTAGATTAGTCGGGATGAATTTTTAAATATCGGGTGATGAACAAACCAAGATACTAAAAAAAAAAAAGGAAAGTGAAATGGTAGAGCAAAGAAACAACTAACAAGTGTTAGTTTAAAGAAAGATTGATAATGTTAGAGCTATGTGATCATTCTTAACACATCCATTAAATAAATCAGAATTACTATAACAATGTCTAATATAATAATTATTAGATTATATCTATTTGGGTGTTATATAATACTTAGTTTGAACAATAGCAAAATAATTTTATTATTATAGTTTGATTGAAATGCTAAATAATTAAAAATCTCTTGAAAACATCATAAAATTTTAAGACTTAATTTTGAATAAGTTTGAACTCAAGATTTTAAAATCATAAAAGTGTTCGATAGGTATAAATGAACAAGTTTCTAGATGATCAAAATATTTTAATTGTTGCATCAAGAAATATTGTAATTTTATTCGAGTAGGTTGTATGATGAACTTTAGGTGTAGGTTGAAAATGGCAGGATATGCATTTGGTGGTTTGGTGGGGTTAAGTCTCCAATTAAACATCATTTGACTCCGCATCCATCTAATTTTACTTTTTCTTTTTGTCCTCTTTTTAAGCAGTCAATCATGCTTTGGTTAATAATTATTTTTTTTTTCCTTCTCGGGAATAATGTAAGTATTCGCGCACAATGATTCATGCAAGTGTGCTGTAGGATGATGAGTCCACCGTTTTGACCCACTTTTGCTCATCAAATCGATTTTCCAATACTACCCTAACTCTATGGGGGTTAAATTTTGTAAAACAAGGGCATTTTTGTCATTTGAAGTGTTTGCCTAACACCTGTGACCCTGTATTCTTAAACACTTTGCATTTTTTTTAATATAGGTAATCACCTTTTGATATAATTAAATTCAATTGAAGTTGAGTTTTATCCTTTGATATTTGTTTTCTTTATACATAAAAATTAAATTAAAAATTTTATTTAAAAGATATAGATACTTAACTAATAAATCAATCAGATACTTTGCTTATAAAATGTCACGTTTGCATGTGTGTTACACATGAAATGAAAAGATACGAATGATCAAGGCATTATAAAACTAACGGATAGTTGGTGTAGTGGATAAATCGTTATATCCTTTAATCAAGATCATGTATTCAACTCATGATTTGGTTATAAAATCGATTATATTAGGAGACCTCTATCCCTTAAAAAAGATCTCAGTTGGGTCGATAAGAATTAATCGGAGTAAAACTCCAAATACCTTGTAACGGATTGAGTTCAAAGCCACAAAAAAAGGCAGTATAAGTAGGAGATATTCAAATCAAAACCAAAACTCACGGGTGTTTTCTGCAGTACAAAACAGAAAAAGGGTTTCTTCTCTTCTTTTTGATTTTGGATGATTTTAAAGAGTATTAATTTGTCTAATTTGTTTGAACATGCCACGGATAAAAATTGTACCAGAGAAGATAACCGTGAATACATTTTTAAAAGGAAAAAAAATAAAAAACAGATTTGATCAGAATTAAGAAAAAAGAAAAAGGGAGGGAGGACACCTAATATATCAACCATAGATTTTAATAAAATATTTTATTTGAGTCGTAACTGTATCATGTCTTTAATCATGACCCAGCAAATCCATAAGACCAATGGTAGTGTTGTTATTAAACTTTAAATGCTTGAATGATTAGGTTTAAGGGAAGAAAGGATAAGACAAGTTCTCGGTGAGAAACATAAGATGCATACAAAGGAATCACCTATATGGTCGAGGGACAAAGATCTTGTCGCCGACACATCGTATCATAGAACTGTTTCAAGCGTGTTGCATATTCGTTGGCATATGGAAAAAAGGATTGAATCTTTTGAATTTGAGGACAAAACGAATGTCAAAAGTCACAAGTTGATCTTCGTTATCTGTCTTCAGGAAGACAAAATTTGGCTGAATTATGAAGAAACACAACTAGTCCTCATGTGGGGAGGTGCGAACATTCGGCTGGAGATCTTTCCTTTGCAGTTACCTTTGATGTGGATTTGTGACTGAGTGTTTGTTTTGTATCAAGATTGAGATCTCTTCTTTCTCAAACCCACCCTTGAAAATCTTGTTTTGACTAATGTTTGATTACTTGATAAAGGAAGGAGCTAACTCAAAGTTTGTTTCAATTTTGAAAATCCGATAAACTGGGTACACTGTTTCTGCATTCCAGGTACGATCGGTCTGTCTTTGACACGCCCATGTAATTAGGCTGCGCATATCTTAAAAACACAAACACCTTTCCCAGTAAACTTATTGCCGTATGTTTCATGGGCAAAGCAAATGTTCGTAAAGCACTTCCGGAGATAACAATTGTGGGAGAGGAAAATGAGGATCTTTAAATTTTTTTTTTTTTTTTTGGATATAAATGAGGATCTTTAATTGCCTATTCTTAAGAAAGGATTCTCGTATCTAAGTCAAATTCAGATGGTTTATTGGGTCTCAAGGTCACATGTTTATGTCGCCATAATCTATAAAACGTTATTGAACAATTTCTTAAAAACCTAAAGGAGGCATAATCGTTTATTAAAGAGCATTGAAAAATTTTGTCCATCAAAGAAAGTATATAATAATACGAATTAGTCGATATATAATCGGTTCAATAACTTATTATTAATATCTTTTAAATAAGATTTTATATTTGATTTTTGTGTATGGAGAAAATAAATATAGTAAAAATTTTATCTTTTAAGAACTCAATCGGTTTTGAATTGGATTTAATCATTTCAACGTAATTATTTAATACCAGTGATTTATCAAAAAAAAAATAATATGGGTTAATAATAATAATAATAATATACTCTCGAGTTGAGCAGAACAAGGAGAGCTCCTTTGAATGGGTTCTTATAATTTCAAACTTCCCATTTTTCAAAAAAGTTACCCCACCTTTGTAACCAGAAAATTGATTATAATTAGCCATCGGAATATAGTCTTTCATAATATTGCATGTCGAGGGGGAAAAATGCGCAGGCCATTCATCACGCGCTTAGGGAAGGAAATAAATGCGCGGACCATCTTGCTTCCTAGGCCATAGTAGCAGCCCGGGGTTGAGGGAACTCTCCGACCCCCCCTCCATCCCTCCCAGTGTAATTTCTTGAATGAAGACGCTGAGGGCATTTTCTGAGGCCTGTCCGCAAGCCCCACTCTTGTAGGCCCAAAGGTCTGGCCCTGGGCTCCTACTGTCTTTTATCTTTCTTTCCCACCAAAACATATATATTGCATGTCGAGTGGGACCGTGGATTCACCCCCTTGGTCTGATTTGGGTTTTTTCCCTCACCTCGAATGCCCGGGCCAACTAGGTCTGGTCTGGGCCGGTCAAATTTCTCCGACGCTAGGGGGGGAAAAAATGAACGCTCAAAAAAACTTTTATTTGCGAACTGTGACGCAAAGAATGCTTATTTTTAGGGTTCGAACTTCTACTTGCGAACTATGATGCAAAGAACCCTGAATCTTATTTTTAGAGATAGCAGATTTAGTGAAATGGAATATTAGATATCTTAATTAAGTATATAGTTTGAAATTTAAAAATAAAAAAGATTATATTAAAAAAATCGTTTCCTAAATAAAATTTTTGTAAACATTTTTATCGAATTAATTGAAATATAATTTCGAATATCAATGATCGAAAAAAAAAAAGAAAGATTATTTTCTTTTTTGGTTGATGATAACCGAGGCACAAGGAGACCAAAGTACTTTTTAACAATTATTTTTACTAGTAAAATAACCCTTCCGAATGTATATAAACAGTAAAACAGGCATAATTGGACAGTGCCGGCCATTTGTAGCAATTTTATTAAGATTTTTGTACAGGAATAAATAAGGTTAAATGAATTAAATAAATTATAAATTAAATTTTTTATAATAATTCAAATAGACATATTAATAATTATTGAAACCAAATTTGGCTCAACGGTAAATTGTCCTTTTGGTTTGAACGGAGAATCGGTGATATCATGTCTGTTTGGTTATTTTCGAGGAGTAGATTTGAAAAAAAACCAGTCAGAAGTGGTTTTGGTGGACGAATATCTGACGTTCACGTTAAAAGAGCAATAAAGAGAAACGAAATACCGAAAAAGTCTAAACCCTATATAATCTCTCTGCACTATATGTAGAGTAAAATGTGATATCTAACCAGTTGTCTTTACATAGTGTATATAATATGTTTGACAGGTCTCGTATGCATTTAGAGGTATAGAAATCGTACATGCTTTGTAGAGAGATCATTGGAGATTTTTTGAAATTGCAAGAATCATAGTTATAGGCTTCTTATAGATTCAAAATCTTCTGACCTAGGAAAATTTTTGTTGTTGTTGCGGAGATCCAAAAAAATTAGAATTACTGAAAAATTTACTTTTTTATCGAGAGAGATTATAATAAACTCATATCAAATTAATAAAACTTAAATTTGTTAAAAGTTTTTTTTCTTATAGGATAATTATGATTTAAACTCATCGCGTAACAAAAATTACTTTTATAATGACCGAAAAGACTAAGAGGTCGGAAGATCAAAAGAGAATGACTGAGCAATACATGGAAAGAAGTGAGATAATGATCGAGAGGGTTTCACCAAGTGGTGGCCTAGATAGATAACGATCGAGAAAGCATTACACCAAGAGACTTAGGTTAAGGGAGAGATTTCAACCAAACATAGATAATCCGTGGGCTTTGTGATTATGGGGCTTGGTAATGGGTGTCAAATTATGTACTATCAATAATTATATTAAAAATTAGTTGTTTCATGTTAATTTAAATGGTTACATAAAATCTAGTACTATTTAATTTATATATATTATTACTCCAAGGTAATTTTAAATAGATTAAAATAAATTTGGATTTATTATTATTTAAATTTAATTAAATATATCAATAATTTAATTAAGAACGAGTGGATATGTGGCATGAGATTTAGCCCTGTCCGTACTCCATGATTTATTTGATTTTTTTTTTGGTACAAATGATTTATTTGATCTGCGTGACATTATTGTCCGCCTATTGTTTGAAGCACAGCGAAACCGGGCTTACCGGTTCGGCTCCGTTTTTTGTAATTCAAAAACCGGGCAAACCGAACGGATAAAAAGGTGGCAACGATGTCGTTTCTAACAAGTCTTGTATTCCTGAGCACCCTCTCTAGGTTTTCCCCCTCTATTTTTCTTAGGAACTCCCCCCCTCCCCCCAAAAACAAAAAAAAAATTCTCTCTCTCTCTCTCTCGAATTGCTTCACTTTCAGCAAACTTATAGATTGTTGGCGCTATTTTGATGTCAACACTGAGGCCTTCACGACCAAAAGTGGGCAAAGACATTCAATTGGTAGCGCTTCTCAAATTTTGCTGAAAATCTCAAAGTTCGAGTTGCCCAAGTTTGGACGACTCTTATGAAACCCATGATTCATTAGTTTGAAGACGCGTTTTAAGGTTTCTCTCCTTCAATTTTCGAGGTATCTACTTATATCTCTTTTATTGTGTTTTCTAATGCCCTATTGCTAGGGTTTGTCGAAATTCTTTACTCAACTTTAGTTTAATTGATTTTATTGGGCTAAAGAAAGTTAGAATGGAGTTTAATGGTACTAGGGTATGCTCCAGATGTGCCCTTAAACACCTTCCCATTTTATAACCTAGAAAAATTGTGTGATCATTTCAAGATTGGTGATTTTTGGATTGTGTTTTCATTTATCTCATGTCTAATATTGGTAATGGCTCCAATATGTATGTATGTATGTATGTATGTATGTGGAGTGACTCTTTAAGGATGAAACAAATAGGGGTTGTCTCATTTATCTCATGCGTAATATTAATTTTATTAATGGTTCAGATATTCGTTCGTCCCTCTTATCTATCTTTTGTTTTATTTCCAAGAATTTCTTCTCCTTAATTTCTTTGTTAGTGAGGTGTAGATGGTGGGACATCTTGGACTTCTAAACCACCACTTCAGCATGGCACTTCAAATTCTCTCCAGGAGCTCTATTTGGCCCTTCTATAATCTTTCGTCGGCCATGCTGGGCACCTCTAAATCTGTTCCAAACAAGCTTTGGGCTTAAAGTGGTTTGAGGGTTTGTGCAACAAATAAGAGAGCATATAGGATGCCCCTTTTAGCCTTTTCTTCTTGGCTTGAAGGAATGCTATAGGAGGATTTTTTAGGGGGTTAAAAATCTTGTGGGTTTCTTGGTAAATAGTCTTCTAAAGAATATTATTATTATTCTGGTTTCATTCTAAATCCTGTCATGCTGCTAAATATGTTGCAGATCCTAAGAACTTTCAGTTTAGTAGCTTTTGTGCTTGGGCATGTCCTTCTTGCCTTTTTTTAAAATAAAATGTTATCCTGTTCCGAACAAATAGAAGGCAGGCCCTGCAAGAACTAGAAAATTGCATTTGTAATAATTAATACAAATCTTTCACATAACAACAAGGCATTAGGTCCTGCTTAACAAAAGGGCTGGCCTTGCAAAACTATTTTCCAGTGCTGACTCTAAGTAGCTACAGACCATTTGTTTGCTTGAGCGGTACCCATAGCCCGTGAGTCTTCAAAGTTTCTGTGCTACCTAAGTTCCAGTTTCTTTTAATACTGCACTGAATGTTGTCCATTTTTGTTGTTTTCTATCAGGTTAAATTTTGTGGGAGACTATCGTTTATAGCTGTTCTGTATCCATTCATAAGTTGATGGATCGCCAAGCCCACGATTATGCAGCTGCTATGGCATTTGCTCAGCAGCAACAACAAGCTGCTAATATTCAGCAACAGCAGTTTGGCTTTCATCCACAACATCAACAATTTCCTCCATCAATTCATGGTCCTCCCTTTCTACCCCCACATCCTTCTCTCCAGCAGTATCCTTTTCCCCGCCCCTTGCAGCAGCAACCACAGCAACTTTATCCTCATGCTCCTCCCCATCCACATAATCTGCATATTCAGCAGCAGCAACAGCCGCCGCCAACTTTTTCTTCTCATCTACCTCCTCACCTTGCTTCTTCACCTTTTCATGCTCCTCATGATTCTGGCCCACCTCCAGCTCCTCCTGCTGACCCTGAGCTCCACAAGCGTATTGATAAAACTGTAGAATATGCCGCCAAGAATGGCCCTGAATTTGAAGCCATGATCCGTGAAAAACAGCAAGACAATCCTGCATATAGTTTCCTATTTGGTGGTGAGGGGCATAGTTATTACAGATACAAGCTTTGGTTATCTACAGTGCCCCCAGGTGGCCCCTTCAACCCTCCTTTCCCTGCCTCTTCTATGTCTGGGATGCATCCTCCTCCAAATCCTATGATGAACCCTCCTTTTAGTGGTTCACCTGCTGGTGGAGCTTTGGGCACCCCTCCAATGCACCAACCTTCTTTCCCACCATTTTACGAGCATCAACAACATTCTCAGCCTTTTCCTGGTTATGGTCGTCCAGACTATGATTCATCTACCAAGTCCTTCAAAGGTCTTTCTGGACCACCACCTTCTGATGTTGCAATGGAGTTAAATAACATTCTCAGTAATCTCAGTGGCACCAAAGAGTCCATTAAAGGTGCAAAGATGTGGTTTATGCAAAGGTCTCCATTCGCACCTGCTTTGGCGGAGGCACTAAGAGACAGGGTCTTTCTTATTGATGATTCTGAACGACAATTGCATATTATATACCTTGCCAACGACATTCTTTTTGACAGGTGAGTTTCGTGTTATTCATAGTACCAATTGTCATTTCACGAAATTATGTTTTGCTTGGTGCAGTTTTTATTGTTCTCGGTTACTTTTCTGCAGCTTCTCTCTCTTTCTCTCTTTCTCTCTTTCTCTCTTTCTCTCTCTCTCTCTCTCTCTAAACATTTTTGTATCACTATTTATTCATTGTAAGTGGAACCTTATTGCCATTGAACCGGTGAAAATTTTTTTTATCATTATTTATCTCTCTTATGTTTACTTATACATGTTATGGTACCAGGCTGGGCCTGACACCATGCGTGAGTTTTCCTTAGGTTATATTTAATCCCCCATCCTCTTTCTTTAACCGGTAGAAATCTTGCACAAGGAAAGAATTTATTAGTAGAAGAGAAGTATTATGGGATGCTTAGATTTCTTTTACATTAAAGGCAAAGAATAGAGGGGGAAAAATGCAATTTAGTTAACAAACAAAAGCTTTCTAGTGGTTAAATGGTGTACAACTGCCATTTTGATTATCGCTTTTCACCAACACCAATTGAACAACTACTCCCAAAAAACAATGATGCCCTCCCTAAAGATCACGTGGGAACATTTTTGTTCTAGAAACCAAGTCGCCCAGTCAACAAGGGTGCAATTATCTTCAAGTTAGCTTCTTAACTCTAGCAAATCTTTGGGACCCCATTGATTAGGTAAAGAAGAAAATGCAGGTGAGACAAGAAGATTATAAGAGACTGAAAAAGGCATACTTCAGAGAATATTTGTTATTCATAAGGAATAAAAATTATAAAAGATCATAAGAAATAATATTCTTCCAATTGTGAGGAAAGCATCAATTGGTTGCTAATAAGATAGTTTTGTGTCACAATAGCTGCTGAAGGAAACAACATCCCTTCCATTTGTAATGCAATATTGGCAGAACTCCATTGATTGATGGAACAGGAGTGAAAATATGGTTTGTAATTCTCGGAAAATCTAAGAAAGACAGACCTGAAACTGGATTACTACATTATTTATCAATCTCTGAGAGTTCATCTGTAGATTTTTTCAAGTAATTCCATTCATAAAAAAGGTTCTTAATTTTTATTTTTATTTATTATTTTATTTTATTTTATTTTTTCTTGCTTTGGCACCAGTCTGAGCTATATATGTATTTCCAGAAACTGCATTTGCATCACTCCTTTTATTTCTCCTGAAAAAGTATTGCTCATGGGCTTAAAGTAATTCAGGCTGGTCACCTTTTTTTCATGGATCTTTGACTTCAATATTGCAGCTTGCAAAGGCGGAGCAATCCCCATGACCTTGATAATGAGGCCCTTGCATTTAAACCTGTTCTTGGGTCCATGCTTTCAAGGATCTATCATAATCCTCAAAACAAGGAGGAAAACCAGTCACGATTGAAGAAAATTTTACACTTTTGGGGTTCAAAGGAGGTTTATGACCAGGAAACCATATTTGGGTTGGAGAATGAAATGATTGGTGGACCACAGCCTGGTGCTTACACTGGTACTCCAAAGGATCCAGCTGCTGCAACTGCAGATAGCCATAGCGGTGGAGGTAGCTCATTCTTTTTTCTTTTTATGCAGTGTCATGTATTTGTGATTCTTGTTTGCCTCTGTGTGGGCTTGTTTTGCTACAGCTGAATGATCTACTGCAGTTTTCTCTTTCAAGCACCTGAAAGGTTTTCATTCACAGAAAATTTTGCCTTGTTCATTCAGGATTGCCACAGCCAACGGTGCATCATGGCATCCAAAAATGGCAGCCTGATATGCAAGTCTCCATGCCAAGTATGTCAGATCAAGAACAATCTGATAAACTAGGACCACCTATTCCTCCAATGCAACCATCTTTAGGATCCCAACCATTTCTTCCAAATCCAGTCCCAGGTGGCGCATATGCTGGGTCCCTGCCCATGCCTTCATCTGTTCAACCAGGCAACCAACCGCCTGTGCTGCATCCGGTTCCATCTCCTACTGGCAACTCTAGTGAAAAGTTACCCCCATATCCTTTATTTCCACCTGGTCTTATACCTGGGATGGTAAGAAAAATGCAAGTTGGCAGTGGGGTGCCTTACTCTCCTATGAGCCCATTGGACATTCCAACCATGATACCACCTTCGACTGTAACTCCTGCAGAGATCCTAGAACGTGTATCAAAATTTTTCAAAGCCATTGGTGAGGTCAACCCTTCAGAAGGGCCTATGAACCCAACCAACTTAATAGATGAAAATGATGAGTATGAAAGGGAGCCTCCTGTTCGCAAAGGAGGAGCTTGTATACCTCCACCACCTAACTTGCAGGCAGAGCCAGATCTAGGAACTCTTGATGATGGAAGTGTAGAGCATAAACCGGGTTCAAATAGCTCTGGTCGGCTGGGACTGGGAGCCTCGGCTAATCCAAATGAGGCAAGTCAATACGATGATGTCTATACGTCATATAGGAAACAGAGAAGCACCACCTACCATTCATCCATGAGTGCAAGAGCTACTACTACTAGTAGTACGAGGTGAACGCATCTGGATCGTACCACTAGTTATATGATTTTGATAATTGAAGGCCCTGAATAAGGTTGGTTCTTTCAGGTCTTTCTCGTTTATAGCTGGTGATGTAGAATACAGGAAATTTGTGGTACTATGTTGGAGCAGTCAAACAAGACATGCCAAATTATAGCCATTTGTTATTTGTAGGGCATCTTGCTGAGTTTGGCTTAAGTTGTGTCATTCGATGGATGTTTTGATCATCTTTCATGGTTTAACTTCTTGTAGCTTTTCCAATATACCATTTTGATTTTTGGTAGCATTGCAAGGCCGGTGGTGATCACAGTTGTCTAAGTAATGGAAATGTCCAATTTTCTCATGGATGATTTTCGTTAGATTCTTTAATAAATTGCGGCCTTTTGAGTTTTGAGTGTGGATTTCAGGTTTGCAAAATCCTAGGATGCCTGCCGCCTATGTTCCAATTTTCTTTTCCTTTTTTTTTTTTGGATATTTTTGTGTTTCATAATGTTCTATTTATAAGTATCTTGAATGGGAATAACAATATCCGATTAGACTGAACGGAAAGATAGGGTGAACGGAAAGCTGCTCCCTCAGATTCAATCATGTGGAAGAACGGTGTCCAGGCCAAGCAAATAAGGTACTCGATGGACGATTGGCAATGGCAGAAAGACAGGTCTGGTTTGACAATTGGGTCAACCACATCGTCTTATCCAAGAGGCCCAGTGGAAGTCCCAAAAGGATGACTACCCTCAGTTGCGGAGAACTCAAAGAAGCCACTTGCAGAAAGATCCCGGCCATCCGTGTAAACTCTAAAGGAAACCACTGTTGACTTGAAGTAGAAGAACAAGAACAAAGAAATTGGCAAATTAAAAGAGCTAACGATCAAATACCCAAATAGGAAGGGGAGGGGGGAAATAAATGTACTGTAAAGAAGGTACAAGGGGATCACAAATCCATCTTTAATGGCCTCGTCAAGCTCTATCAAGTGTATTGAATGCTCTCTAGCCCTGAAAACCCTTAATTTTGGCTCCAATGTGTATTACAAGTGAATAGGGGATATAGGTATTTAAAAAACCTAGACATGAAACACGAGTGGGTCATTGCCATGGCAGTGTGGCACCGCCATGGCAATGGGCAGCAAGCAGGTAGCAAAAGAGCAGCTTCAGAAATTCCACTGCCTTGACAGTGCAACTTTGAACTCCCTCCTGTATCGCCACGGTGCAGCACCAAGAGTTCTCCCCCGTTTTCAAGCACCAAGCTGGGGAATACCTAAGATAAATGGGAGACCATATGGAAAACTGATTTACCCCTAGAGCTATTACATTTACTTGGAAAGTTCTTCATACTGGAGTCCTATCGAATGAAGCTCAAAGGTAAAAGAAAGCTCAGAGAGTCAGATTTCTGTAAGTGATGCGCCCGTAAGCGATGCACCATAACCACAGAAACGTTAAACCATATACTAAAGAGAATGCTTGCTCTACAGGAATGTGCGGATAAACATTGCCCGACCAAGTTGATGGAGAGCTTCAAAAAGAAAGAGCGAATCTTGTTCCCTAAAAGTTAGCCTTCAATTTTTATCCAAGCTCTCTACAGAGTTAGGAAATTCCCTAACGAAGTAATACTCTCAAGCACAGAAGTGGGACCACAAACAAGTAACATAATTTTTCGTGAAAAATGTCGAAGAATATGGAGCTGCTAAGCAAACCAAAATCCAAAGTCGAAACCGGAAGAACATCAGATGGACTCCTCTAAAGGGTCAGTGGTCATGACAATAGAACTGCTGGGAGTTTACTTAGGAAAGTGAAAGGCCTTTTCTGCAAACTGGGGCTACGCTCAATACAAAATGCAGAACTCTGGGCTCTAAAGCATGGCTTAGGATTCTGAAGCCAGGAACCTTCTGATGGAAATGGTCTCACAAGGTGTAGTTCAGTTAGCAAAGATGGAGCTTCCGAGCCAAACATAGCAGGTCTGGTCAAGAATTGCAAAAGCCTAATAAAAAAGGAGTGGCAAGATAAAACATGTCTTTAGGGAATCCAATCAATCTGCGAACCACTCAGTCAACTCATAAGAAGCCTTAGGTCTTGAGCTTCTCATCCAACCCTGCAACTTTCCATATCCTCTCTTACGGCGTGATGATGGGGTTTGGTAACCCAACGTTTGCTAATATGCATAGAGATGAAGTTTTCCTCCTTGGTTCGACTTTCTCTCTCTCTCTTTTTTGGTGTGAACTCTATCTCTCTCTCTCTCTCTCTCTCTCCGAGTAATCTCGGCAGCAGGGTGGCAAATAGGAGCAAGCATCAATCCTACAAACTCGGCCCAACCCGATCTGCCTATAAATTCCCGCAACCTATCAGTTACCACTATTATGTAACAACAAATTCAACTCGTACTGATTTGCTTATAAATTCCAATAACCTGTCGGTTGACACAATCATGTAATTCGTGGCAGTTCAAAATTTTGCAGCTTGCCTACATTCGGTTTGACATGCCACTATCAATGTATTTAAATATATTATTAGTTTTATTTTTCTTAATTTATAAAATGAAATTATATATAATTATATATTATGTATTTTATTATAAATTTCTCATTTATAGTTGTTTTCTTTCTTTTTTCATGTAATTTCAAATAAATACTTTCCGGCTTTTGTTGCAATATAAACTTGAAATCTATGTTATTATTAGAGATGTGGCCTGTGGTCTGCACGTGAAAGTGGCCTATTGTCCTTCATTGAACTTCACCATGGGTTCAATCTATGAGTTTCGTCTCTAGATGGTGGCTGTTCGCCAACTTGAGGGTTCGAATTGGCTCCGGTGGCTTCTTTTGCCCCGCTCGGTGATCTTTGCCTTCTACATTTTTCATGCATTCTTAGCCTCCTGTTGATGGAAAAGTTTGTTGCTTTGGTTATTGCCTAGTTGGGCTGTGTGGCTTGGTTGTTCTCCTTGCTTCTCCCAACCTAGGTTGAAAGAAAATATAAACGGAAAAACAAATATGAAATGATACCAAAAAATACAGAACATGGAAACTCGATGGTAAACGTATAAATATAAAAAATATAAGTACTTTTATATAAATATATGTTATTTTATAAAAATAATATAATAACTGTATTTCATAATAAAAATTTTAAATAATCAAATATATAATTATTAATCATAAAATAATATAAATAAATAAATTATTTATTAAATATGAAAAAATACGTAAATATAAAAAATATAAAAATACTTAATTGGCGGCGGTCGATTCGGCCCGCCCTGGCCCATAGTTCGGGGACACTATATTAGGTTGTATTTCAACGGGCTAGGCTTGGGCTCGGACTCTTGTCGGGCCCGCCTAGTGGTCATTTAATTGGTAGAAATATGAGGAGACGTCGCACGTTAACTGCATTCTACGTGTCTCATTTTAAATCCACAACTCAACTGTTTTAACTTCCCTCCATTTTCCTCTTCGACCTCTCTCTCTCGCCCCTAGGGTTTTCCTTTTATGTATTTGGCAAAAACATCCTCTTCTAGGATTCGCATTTCTCAATTCAAATCAATGGCATCAGCAAGTGTTTCAACCACAGTCCAATCGGGTCGAATTAGGGTTTTAAAGGAAGGCTCACGACCGCTTGACCAAGCCCACGGCCCGGTAATCTACTGGATGTTCAGAGATCAACGGTTGAAAGACAACTGGGCTTTGATCCACGCCGTCGATCAAGCCAACAAAGCCAAAGTCCCTGTTGCTGTTGCCTTCAATTTGTTCAATCAGTTCTTGGGTGCCAAAGCTCGTCAATTAGGGTTCATGTTAAGAGGTTTGAAACAACTTCAATACGAAATCGAGCAAAAACTTCATGTCCCTTTTTATTTATTTCAGGTACTTTATGTTAGTACTCTTTTTTAATATAGTTAACATGTTCTTATCTTTTCTAATTTTTGTTTCTAAGTTTTCGTATATATTGCTCTTATTTAATGGGGAAAATACAGCTCTTTCACCTTATTTTCGTGAATAGTTAAGGTTATATGTGCCGAATAAATCAACTAGCGAAATACTAAATCTAATGTAGCAGGATTTTATGTGTTGAGAAATAGTAACCTCTACTACTATGAATTCTGCCAATATTTTCCGTTGTTGACCCTTTACGTAAATGCAGCATTACTTTGATTTTCCATTTCCATGAAATTGTCCATTACACGATTTAGAATTCCTGAACCTTAACTGGTAAAGTGTTGGTTCAATGTTGTGTTTTTGAGTTATTGTATTCATTGTCCATGTGGATGCTGGTTGAATAGGGAGAAGCTACAGAAACGATTCCAAATTTTGTTGATGAATGCGGGGCGTCATTATTGGTTACTGACTTTACACCTTTAAGGCAAATTAGGAAAGCAAAGGAAGAGATTTGCAAACAAGTGAATGATTCGGTATCCGTGCATGAAGTTGATGCTCATAATGTAGTTCCTCTTTGGGTGGCATCTGAGAAATTGGAGTACAGTGCGAAGACTATACGTAGTAAGATCAATAAACTACTTCCCGAGTATTTAATTGATTTCCCAGTGCTGCAACCCCCTAATGAGAAGTGGGTTATGAAGATGCAATCTGTTAACTGGGATAATCTCATTGAAGTTGTTTTACGGTGAGATATTTATTGATTATGTAAAGAAATCACTATTTTCAATTGTTTGGAATGAGATGTTTATATGGACTTCTTTGCTGTGATCAGTGAAGGGGCTGAAGTTCCTGAAATTGAATGGTGTGACCCAGGAGAGAAAGCTGCCATGGAAGTGTTAAAGGGAAGTAAGAATGGGTTCCTGACAACTAGAATGAAGAATTACCATACAGACCGGAATAACCCACTAAAACCTAAATCCCTCTCTGGTCTCTCTCCATATCTGCACTTTGGTCAGATATCTGCACAGCGTTGTGCATTGGAGGCATGTAGCGTCAGGAAAAGTTATCCTCAGGTAATTGCTTTGAATCAAAGCTTTGATTTAAGTATCTGTTGAGGTGATTTTGTATTGTAGCATTGAGAAACTATGCAAGGCTGCATATTGCTGGTGGATATTAGGATATAGCTTGCCCCGATTTCTTTTTTGGTAACCTATTTCTTTAGTCATTTTTGCATATAGCATATCTGATGTTAAATCTAAATGGCAAATATAAAGGAAGTCGATGTGTTCTTGGAGGAGTTGGTCATAAGGGGGGAACTGGCTGATAATTTTTGCTTCTACCAGCCTCATTATGATTCAATGCGTGGTGCATGGGAATGGGCACGTAAGACCTTGATGGATCATGCCTCTGATAAACGAGAACATCTTTACACGTGAGCACAAGTGTTTTATTAGTGGCTCCAAATGCTGATTTTTCTCCTTTTCTTTTTAGTGAGTGAACTCTCAAAAATTTATTAATGATTATTGGTTTGCAGAAGAGATCAATTGGAGAAGGGCAAAACTGCTGATCCCGTAAGCTAATGATTTTGGTCATGGGATTGATATACATACCTTGCTTTGAACATTTGTTGCTTTATTCTCATTTGCCTTGATGAATATATGACAACCTAGTTCTACAACTTTGCATAATTCTCAGTCAATTTCCAAATTTCTTTATCATTTGCATATTTATCAATTGAGATTCTACAACTGTCAGCTATGGAATGCATCACAATTGGAAATGGTTCACTATGGGAAGATGCACGGTTTCATGCGGTAAGATTGTTATGCCTTAAATCATTATCTCTTGATCTGCCATTATTCTGTCTGTTTATTTATGAGTTCAAAGCTTAAGATGGGTGACATTGTGTTTTTCGGGTTGGACTACGTTACAAATTATTGGTGTGTAATACTTGACCAGTTTGTCTCACTTCTTATTATAATATATGCGGGGAATATACAGATAATTATAATTTGGTATAGTTCATGGTAGACCATCTCTGCAGTAAGATCTTAGTTTTTTTACCGTTCTTTGTTGTTTGATGGTCTGAGTATATCGTTTTTATGCAGGATGTACTGGGCAAAAAAGATTCTCGAGTGGACAAATGGCCCTGAAGAAGCCCTTGCCATATCTATCTATCTTAATGACAAGGTAATACTATTCCAGTGACAGCTATTCTTAATCTGTTCGCAAAAGTCTCAACAAATTTCTGTCTGCTGCAGTATCAAATAGATGGGAGAGATCCTAATGGCTATGTTGGTTGCATGTGGTCGATATGTGGTGTTCATGATCAGGTCTGATTACTTTTTATTCTATTTGATGTTCCAATGATTTTAATAAAGAAAATGCCTTAAGGGAAAAAAAAAAAAAAAAAAAAAGAGGGATTCAAGAGGCTTGCTAGATCATTCATGTTCCAACCGTTCAAAATTGTTACACTCAAATGTGTATAATTTATGTTCAACTGGTTTTCTAGGGTTGGCGAGAGCGACCTGTGTTTGGAAAGATCCGATACATGAATTTTGCAGGCTGTAAAAGGAAATTTGATGTCGATGGCTTCATCGCATATGTTACGGGCATTATACCTCAACCAAAGAAGAGGAAAGCTGAAGATCTATGTAGTGCAAAAGCCAAGGAATCTCATACCTAGCTTAAGAATATAAGCCAGATGTATAATGACCCCAAACCACAAAACTATGGGATAAACCAGGACTCGTGGATTTTGTGCTTGAAGGGCATGCTGATGGATGTAAAATGGATGCCTGCATTATTCACCCACTACCACCAACATAACTTGGGTTTTCCACTAATACTGTATCGAAACAGTACAATCTTGTTCATCATGTTTCATTGCGGCAGTTATGAACATAGTGGGATATGTTAGGTTCCTTAGCATTTTGCTCGCTCATTAGAATTTCAGAAAGATCACCAGATGTGTCCACCTTGGTACCAAACAACCTTTGAAAAGTGAAATGGCGGCAAACCAAGTGGGAATGTAGTCAGTTTCATTTTCTGAATTTTCATTTCGGTGAATTTATCAATCAAATAATATACAGATCATGAGTTGCTCAATGGCTTTGACGTCAATTACAATGCCAAGCCAACAAGCAAAGCCAGCGTGACGCATCTGGAGAATGCTTTGACAGTCTCTTACAAGTGACTGCCCACCTACAAATTCCATGGCAAAAAAATAGACAAATTGTTGAAAGAATTGGAATAAAGAGAAGACATGTGAGCTTATGATTACAACAGGGGAGCTAACTAAAATTCATTTTTTCTGCTACCAAAGCCACATTGTTATATCTGAAGATCATCCAGGGAAAGTTCATGCGCTGTCAGCAGCTTCAATTTCTGCAACATATATATATATATATATATATATATATATATATATATATATAAATGGCCAATTCTAATAAGCAATAACCCAAATTCATGAATCTTATAGCGCAATGCAGTGGGCATGCACAAAAGCAAATGGTGCTAGTGATCCTAAAAAACATGCACGATCTTTGAGTCAAGGGAAACAAGGGGCAAGACACAAAACTTAAATATATATTATTAATTCCCTAACACAGGAAAGCAATTGGTACCAACCAGGTGACAAGGTCGTCATTTTTTTTTTCATCAATTTTCCGTACCATGGTTAATAAGGGGGAGAAATCATAGTTGTCAACGAATCCCCAAGCTCAAGTCAGGAGATTCCATGTAACACTACATCGCAAGGGCAGGGTGGGATTGGGGTGGCTAAGCTATTACAATTTATCCAAAGATTACTAGTACCGATTCAAGGACAAATACCAAATGGCAAGCAAAGCCTATTTCCAAAGAATGCCAAAGGCTTGATTGCCAAAAGTTCCAGGGACTGATAGATTCCAGAACCGAGTCCAAATGAAGATCCCTTAACCCCTAACCCCTCCCCCCCAACACAAAAAAAAATAGTAAAGTTATTTGAAATATCTAACTCCCTAGACCATATATTTGCTGAAATTTCCCTCTTTTTTCATCATGCCATGAATTTCTCACATCGGTAAAGATTCAAAACCAGATTAATTATGGTATTAAGACTCTTTGTGTTCCAAGAGCATGCAGGCATATACAAGCGAGCTTCAGTGAGTACGACAAACTCCTACAACCCTATCAAAGTCTTGAGCCAATGTCTTTTTTTTCTTTTCTTATTTTTCCTACTTTTCTTATAAGAATCCCCGACAACTGCCACCTTACAGATTTGTCCACTCTTCCCCCCGCCCCCCAAAAAAAAGAAAAAAAAATGTTATTAATGACAAACAATAAAACCAAGTGTGTGAACTGTAACAAATTGTAAAGGGTTGCACATGAACCAATAACGATAAAAAAGGTTACCGTTATGAATTGTGGAGGATCATCAAGACTAGATGAGCCAAGTACAACCTCCCTCTTCAGCTTTGAAGTTAGCTTGTGGCAGACCCGAAGCTGAGGACAAGTAACCTTTCATGAGAACTAGCAACCCCAAAATCAGGAGGAAAAAAATGTGAATCCATCCTATGCATCCAAAGAACAGAATAAATATTCTTTATACCTCGGATCTTGTAGCTCCACCTACAATAAAAACAAAAATACGTTGCCCCATCTTCTTGGGATCACTGGAGGCATGTCTCAAAACTGAATCACTGCAAAAATGCAATTAAAGAAAAATAAGATTGCCAGTAGAAAGGAGATATGAGATGGAGAGAGGAATATCCAAAACAATGGCAGAAAGAAAGCAACTGAATATTACACAGGCTGTTTGCATTAGATCTTAGAAACATGAAAGCTGATGAGATAAACCATTGACCTGTGTAACCTAAGTACAGTGGCAACTTGATATATGTATAGAAAAAAAAAAAAAAGCCCGACACATCCATGGTCCAGAAACATTTGCAGTGTGATTGACTCACTCTGAGGTATCTAGACTACTAACCTAACCAGAATGAAGCATTTGTCATCTGCTTGGCTCAGTGGAAGCATGGCCAATAGCAAGCAGTAGCATTTAGGAATTTTGTCTACTATTTATGTAATACAAATATGACATTTTTATAATTTTTCTTTTGGTCCTCCTCAAACGAGGGGCGGGGTAGACTTGAACCTTCGATCTATTCGTTAGAGGGGAACCGAGAACATCTAGGCTACAAGGCTGGTAACATTTTTATACTTTTTAAACAAGAGGCTCCTTTAATTATCTTGACCAATACAAGCATTGAATTGTATTAATAATACTTCCATAAAGTATCTCTAAGTGTCAGAAAAATTTTATGTAAGTGCTCAAGAACTGCTTTTGGTATCCAATGTATGGGAATAATAAAATTTTGTAGATGCCACATGGAAAGTTCGACAATTTTCCTACAAGAATATGATAAGTGCTGTGTCCAATGTTTTGATGGGAATCCATTTTCAAAGGGCCAGCCAAGGCTGCAGATGGCAGCTGAGACAAACAATCCATAGAACCAAGAGATCATAATCTTGCAAGTATCATACTGCAATCGGAAAAGAAAAGGTGCAGAAGGAAATATAAAAAAAAAAAAAAAAAAAAGAAAAAGAATAGGAAGCATAAGGCAAGTGTTGGTCGTTGGCTCAAAGCAACTGGTTGGAGCTATTAGCTACAGGTGTTACCTTGAATATCCATCATCAGAATTTCGAGGACGAGCCCATGTTGGTGTCCGCCTTGATCTCATGGAATGAGGAGTCGGTTGATTGTAGTCTAGTGATGCTGGATGGGACGTCCCATGAAAAGTTGGACTCGGATCATTCATGCAAGGGTACTCATTCTTAGGCAGCTCACTTTTACTAAGCTTTTCGACAAGATCCTGCAAGAACAAAAACCTTCATGGATAATGCTGGTGCAAGAAAGCAGCTGGACCATTGACATGAAGTTCGAATTGATTATCTGGAAAACTTGGACATGTAATTTAAGGTATTGTATATTCACTCGGTCATTGAACAACATAGTTATCTATGTGGCAAGAAACAAAATTCAAAATATGATATAAAATTAGCATGTGGATATTAAGTGCTAAAATTTTGGCATGAGAAAATTGATTTACTTTATACTTGAAACAGATTTAGATAATGATTTGATATAGAATAATATGAAACAATGAACATGACAAGTGTAACAAATATAGCTTATTTAATGAAATTAACAAGTACTATTATTAAATAAATTGATACAAATTTCTTAACATACCACAGCTGAAAATGCATTATAACATATTCATTGATCCTAGTGCAAATCACAGGCCTTCTGATGCCAGGTTCTTGCAGACCAAAACTTCAAGATACAAATATTAATGCAATTTGACCAGTTTTTCCCCCAGCAATAACGTAAAGATCACAAACTATGGAATCATTTAAGTTGGGCTTGATCAGCTTGCCAATGAGAAATACTTCCTCATGTAAACTAGTGGAAGTATGTAATGGTCTAGTGGGATAAATTATTAACTTTTCTCTCTTTATTCATTATCTTCCCTCAAGCTCAATCGGTATGAACCAACCAGGTGTAGCATCCTAGGATTGGAAAAGCGAAAGCATTACACAAAAGAACACCCAAAAGCTAAAAAATTGTGTACACTCCCCGCCCACGATGAATGCATATGGTAGACACTCATACAGAGAGGGGCATGAAGACAGAGAGAGAGGAAATTGAAATTTATCCACGACAGGTACAACTCAAGCACAGCATTTGTTGAACTGGACTGGAAATTTGGGAAGAGAGTGCACAACTAGAATATAATGTGTGGTGAGATGTTACCGTGCCAATAAAGTAACACAAAATGTAGGACATATTGGTTGAAAGGGGATGGGAAACTGAAATTTAAAGTATTATAAGAAATGAAACTAATGAGGTATTTTATGTTGTGAACTTGAGAAAAACCATCTCCTCACACAAGCATAGCTAGTATAATGATGTCAACATCAACATTAATTGGCAGAAATGTTCTACAGACCAAAAAGAACAGCAAATTAGTTCAATGGAAGGGGAAGGGCACATCAACCAAACCTGCAGCAGCATTATCAAAAAAGCTGTGTAAAACAACAACAGTCAAAAGACTTAAGAAACATAATAGAAATAAAGTTGGTAACACTGCTGCAGACAACCAAAAGTTGAGCCAGTTGAAGTACAATAGTCCAGCTTTGAAATTCATTAAGACATCAAGGGGAAAATCTGGGCCAACTTGGTGACAAAAAGCTCAGAAGCTTCCACCAACCCCCCCCCCCCCAAAAAAAATCCTACTTTTTCAATTTTGGTTCAGCCAACTTTATTTAGTCCTGTTGTGCCATAATTAATGGCTAGATAGTTATCTAATTTTGAAGCAACAGGGTGTGAAGAAAGTCAAAAAAAAAAAAAATGAAGGGAGGCCATAAATTAGGAGTTCAAAACAGCAGCACTCTCACAAATAGCTGTAGCTAAAAAGAATCTTTAGTTATCATGGGCCATAGTTCCACGTATAACAAACATCAACAAACTCATTAAGTTCAATGCAAGGCAAGGGAATCATACAAATTCCCCATCCTTTCTGAACCTAATTTCAACCACAGAACACGAGAGACAGAGATTGTAATAGCAAAGAAATCAATAGTAAAATGAAAATAAACTATGGCTCGATAAAAGAGACATAAAATTTTTTTTTATACATTAGAACTTATTTAACCGTATAACTTTCACTTTACTTTTTCATTACCTAAAAGAACAAGGATGAAAGATTTGAACACAATAAGTAATTATAACCTGAGATACGAGCAAGTAATAAGTATGTCCCAGTCACTCTTACCTTTTATGACCTCTAGTAAATGTCAATTTGGAATCTTTAAAACTGCTCCGGTATATTAAAAACTATACAACTACATAACAAGGGCAGCCTGAGAAAAAATCTAATTGGAGAATATCCATTTGGAAATTTTTAAGTAATTTATGTGAAGAAGCAAGGAAAATAATCTCAAATGCACCTCTATCATGGGGTAAAAGCGTGATAGTTGCCATGTTTCTTCCTCACCACTACTGCGATCCTTTCTTGCTGCATGTTTTCGCTGAGAGAGAGAGAGAGAGAATTGTTAGAGAGAGAGTGAAGTTTCAATGGTTGATATATCCACTCTCCCCCCAATATACCTTATGGACATCAAACTTCAAAGTAAAACTTCCGAGCGAACTTTTTTTGGATTCTAGGGTTCCTTCAAGCAATCTCATATTACTTACAGCATTCATATCGTCGGGCAATAATCTGGCCAGCTGGAAAAGAAAAACGAAATTTAGTCCAGACATCACCTTAAATTTGTGCAAGGATCAAGGTTAGAGAGAAAATAAATAGATTCAAAGCAAGCCCTTATAATTAGGAATTCTGAAAAGGTAGTAGTGGTGTATAAGCCTATTCAGACGGACAAAAATTATTAAGTCCCAAACAATCAAACAAAAATAAACAATAAGATAGTTTGATAACATGATATTAATTAATGGCATTGTGACGCAGACAAAATACAGAAGTACGCTCAAATTTCTCCAATGCCTCCATCAAATGTGCTTTGCACCAAAATTGATGCAGTTTTGCACCAAGTTTCAAACCATAAAATTTAACACCACTGAATAAATTTTACAGAAAAAACAACCATGATAGTAACATCCAGTAATGGGGATAAAATTGAGTAATTTGAGTGCCAACCCTATTGTACAAACCCACCACACGGATATAAGCCCTCTTCTAGAATGTTTTTTATGGAATCCAAAAATTCCATGGTGGATCAGGATGTATGAATTCCATAGTGGATATGAGCCCAATCCTAGTTGGCCACGCCAAATCTCCAATGTAACCCAAAAGTTTGACTTTCTGCATGCTAATTGACAGATCTCAAGTCTAAAGAACCGTGATAATTAAATAAGATAAGACGGTTACCAATATCAAAAGAAGATTGAACTCTAACATTAGGTTAGCAGTTGTAACAGTTATTTGTTCCTCAATCCAAGCAATAGTCCTTTGCATACACAGGACTTGCAAGATGCAATTACAAGGACAGGTAATTAATAGGCCCCAAAGTGATTCTGCAGCAATAAAATGATCTGACATAAAGCTATGAATCAGAAATGCCAGCATAGACTCTGAAGTTGAAGATCTCAATCCACCAACTGCTGATCGAAAAGAAATAATCATAAATATACACATACATATACATATAGACAAGATGGAGCTTATGGCCAACATGCACCATAAACAACTACATGTTATAGCACCATGGACCAACATATGTGTCACATAAAAAGATGAACTTCCTATCAAAGTTTGTTGCCCAGAGTACAGACATTCTAATTAGATGAGTCCGGTTTCAGTGAATTAAGAGTCCAAAAGGTGAAAATATATATATATGCATGAGGTCCAATTTGATGTGTATTTAACAGTTTTGATATAGGACAAGCAAATATGACATGCCAAAAAATACTACAGATTTTATGGATCTTGACTATATATTTAACACGAACAAATACATCTATACATATACTCAAATTGCAATCAGCCTCAAATCGAACATAATATGCAAGTCAGTTAGAATTGAAATGAGGACAAAATAAATTACCTGCATCAGCTTTGAGCCTTTCTCACCCTCAAACTTTTCCGGATAAATGGCTGCATAAATCATTAACAAGCGCAACTTATTTTCCCGGGTTACATCCTGCATAACAAAGACACTTTTGTTTTTCAATTATTGTGCAAAGTTGTAGGCACCATTTGTTTTGCTGTCATGATTTATCACCTCTTTTGCTCTCAAGAAATTTATTAATTCCTTTGTTCCGGCATCTCCAAAGACAAGGTCCTGCTCCAGTTGCCCAATTTCTCGAAGTCCAAGCTCCCTAATGATTCGATTGATTTTGCCTGCTATCTGCACCAACAGATTCAGATCCAATGAAGTCAAAAAATATTCAATCCAATATACCTTTCAAAAGGTTGAGGTATTTTTAATGCACGCTATTTATCAACAAATTACACCCTTTCTAGCCTTCAATCATTGTTTAACACTCAACACTTATCATAAGCTCCGAATACTTTCAATTATCTTTCATATTTCTTTGACATCTTTAAAAACCCAGAGATCCAAAAAGAGGCTATATTAAATCTAATTTTCATTGAGAAGACAAATGCCCTTGATGATACAGAGTTGGTTTAATTCTTTTGTTGAACAACAACAAATGATGATCAAATCAAATAAAGAAAACTGAAAGCTTGCTTCTGGTAAGTATACGTGACCATATTATTGTACTCTAGAGCAACGTGAAATGTTTAAACTTAGAATAGAATTCACAACTTTGAAACTCAATACTGAAACAACAAATTCCACCATTCAAGCTCAATGGTTTGTTTGCAATGCAGGCAGAAAACAAGGGGATCCATGATACCACAAACTACTTCTGTTTAGTCAAATTGGCATCAATTGAGCCAACTTACACAAAGAATTCCCAAAAAAAATTGTCATTATTACTAACCAAAATGGATTAAGCCACAGTTCAAACCATATCCAAACAAAATGCTGACACGTTACAATTCATTATATACCTCACAGTTGTTAGAGATGAGACTATAAATATGCTTATCCAACTAAAAGCATGCAATAGATGACAGCAAGAAAATTTGTACATTCTTGTGCCTAAAAAGAATGATGAAGGTTAAGAGGCTATATGTTACAACTTAAGAAGCTTGCAAGTGCATTGTAGTAGATTTGCATGCCAAAAGACATGTTGCAGGTTGCTGTTTCCTAGATGTTAGCTAGAAACTTGTTACAGTCTCTTGTCTAAAAGAGCAGAGATAGAGGTAAAGATGATGTAATTAATTAGTAGATGCACAGGCAGAAACACGTGTTGCACACTTTTGTCTCCTTTGTCACCACGATAACACATAATTGTAAGCAAAAGATGGACAATATGACAGAAATCTAAAATAACCATCCGACTTTCTGCAGGTTGGATGATGGCATCCTATTCTCCAGAAAGATTTTTAAGTTTTCAAACTTAGGGCAGAGAATAACAAAAACACACATATAGGAGCAAATGGCACATCAAACAGAAAAGGAGAGAGAGAGAAAAAAAAAGGATCAACGAACCTCGACATGGAGGGAAAGCTTGTCAATCTGTTCACTGTATTGGGGTAAAGCTTGGACCATCTTCTGCAAATCCCGTGTTGAGAGCTCACCACCATCTCTTTATGAAAAAGAATGAGATATGAGAAGCAGATTATCGAATCAGATTAGAAAAGAGAAACTCCAATCAACTAAGCCAGAAAAAGCACCAAGAAGGTGCTTCATAATCAGAATATATTTGCAACTGGTGAGATCAGCAACCAGAACAAATCCAGTGCAAAAGGCACAGCTCTAGAAATTCATTAGCACCTAAAAGCCGATCAGAACCTCAGATGGCAGTTTTAATCTGAACCTCATAATTCCACAGACTCTCAGGCCCAATAATGACAAATGCAGTGGTAAAACAAGTGATTCAGATTAGCATCAGATATTTTTTGAACAGATAACAATTGTGGGAGCTCATTGGCAAAGATAAAGTCATTCCATAGGTCGTAAATTCAAATCCAAAAGGTCATCCCATCACTTGCGAAAAATAAGGTTTCACGCATCTATGCGCCAACCATAACAATGACAAGGGCTTCATGTGCTGGTCCTGCTTTTTTAAGGGTCAGGCTGGTTTGGTTCATGGCAACTTCCTCTCCAGATAGGCAGCATGAAGAAACATCTTCCCACAATTTTTCAAGCAAATGAAAATGCTGCCCCAGAGATCACAGAAGATCTCGCTATTATATATTTTTGGTGTCTAGATGAACCCTAGTTTGTTGTTGTTGTCTAGATGAACCTTAGTAGTTAGATGAGACCATTTGGCACTACTTTAGCATCTATTTTCTATGTTCACCAATCTAGAGAAGAGGGAAAAAGCAATTAAAGAAGTGAAAGGATTTGAAGATTAAAAGTATCGACTCAAATGGTCAACCGAATGACTCAAAACTGCTTCATGTCATAAAGGTCCACGGTTTAAGGCTTGCCCCCTCCCCACTGCCAATCTAGAGAAGAGGGAAAAAGCAATTAAACAAGTGAAAGGATTTGAAGATTAAAAGTATTGGCCCAAATGGTCAACCGAATGACTCAAAACCACTTCATGCCATAAAGGCCCATGGTTTAAGTCTTGCCCCCTCCCAACTGCCAAGGAAAAAAAATGAAAAAAAAAAGAAAGTATCTGAAGATTAGATCCAAGGAGATCTAGAGCTATAGAAACAACCATTTGGATCAGATGACAAGACAAAGATATGATGGTTGAGCTCAATCGATGACTAGGAGCAAATTCAACAATTTGGGAAGTTGGAGTAGTGTATACTTCTTCTTCATTTAAAAATATACATATTCATTATACTAGAAAAAATAAAATACATAACATGGCATAATACATACTCAAGAAAAGAGAGAAACATATAAAGACAAATTATAGAGACGAGAGATCACGTAATGATAGCTCTCTAGTCTTTTTGTATCACACACAAAGGAATTGCGTTAAACAATTCAGCTGCTACAACCCAAAGGGATTCCCAAAAACAACTACCAGCTCTCTAGTCTAATTCCCTATTCGCAGCTTTTCGGTTCTCTCTCAAATATTTATTCCATATTTTTCCATAGACGCACACATTAGCATATCAAGCATGCACTCCTTGAGATAGCTTCAAAATCTGATATGAAGGATCACTGGTTTGTGGACCACTGGCTTGTGGACCACTGATTCTTGAAAGATTCTGTTAAGGATTGAAGTGCCTAATAATTGAGTCTTAACAATCTTTTATCATGACATCATTTAAAAAGTCTTTATTACCCCTTCTTTTCTGGATCAGAAAAATCAATATGGACACTACCTACTATGAGTTACGTGTTTTTTGAAAACAACACAACAGCATTTTCTAATTTTTTTTTCCAAAAAAGGACACAAAATAAAAACTCAGATCAACCTTGAACCATGATGGATTTGCGCAGCTTTATTCTTCGATATGAAGTTGGTCATCTTCTCATGTAGCCTTTCACTAGCCTGAGAAGCCATTTAATGATTAATTAGCTTCATTACAATTTATTAAAGACATAAATGAATGCAAAACTGAAACTTACATCTGCTATATGGGCATGCCGAAGCTCAAGCCAGATTGGATCATGATCCTCCAAAAGTACCTCTTTTTTTTCTGGGGGGCCACCTGTTCTGCTTGGAACCTGAATACCATGATAACTAAATATAAAACAGCCAAAAGTAACTCTTAAGAAAGATTGACGAGCTTAAGCTTTCAATTTGAGAAACCTACCTCATGCACATATTTGTTTCCCTCCATATTTAATAAATCATGGCAGATAGCATCATATGTCCATTCATGAATTATAGGAGCAATCTACCAAACATAGGGAAAGCATACTCAACAGTCAACACAAACCAACGCAAAAGTACATGACAGTAAAATCATAACCAAAACAAACTTAAAACCTGATCTACGGATCTATCAACAATGAGCAACTCGCATGTTTCTAACTGGGGAAAATTCGGGATTGTGGTTTTATATTTAACAAGACAGTTCCAAACTGCAGCAGCTAGCTTTGTGGGAATTAGATCACGAAATGTTGTCATTGTGTTTGCATCAAGAGATTTAGCAGCACGGTAGCGCACTGAGGGAAGCTCCTGAAAAAAACAGAGTCTCACATGGCATAGAAATTTTTTCTCCAACTTCAAGATTATCAGCTTGAATCCATTATTAACATACCCGCAATGAAGCAAAAACTGTAGCAAGCCGGGTGGCCATCACTTCCAAGCATGCACTAGCTTTGTGAGATACTTCTTCACTTTCACCAAAAAGATTCTCTAAGGCTCGTTCATTGTCCGTGATAAAGCCCTGGACAGAAAGTCACAAATATGAAAATATTAATCATAAAAGCAGCAAGAAAAACAATAGGCCAGATTCAAGAAAAATGAAAGAGTACAACAAAAAATATTGAACAGGAAAAATGTGGCTCTGGGCTGCCTACTAAGCAGAAATTACAGTAACCTGCAGTCAATCATAACACATAATTGCGGATCAGCTTTCTGACCACAGCAATTTAAAGCAACAGCAAAGTTCTGGCCATGATCCCATGATTCCATTGTTGAGCATTGATTTCTAATTTTGAGACACAACTTATTTCAACTTTTGAAAATGTTCTCATTAACGGAATTCATCAAACACTCGTAATGGCTGTCATTCCCCTGATACAAGGGTATATGCATATGTATTCCAATATATTGAATGCATGGGTCCAAAATTGGCCCATTCAGGCAATGTTTAGAAAAGTGGATTAGACTTCATAGCTTATCTGATTGTTTGGCTTTCCAATTTTACTTTGGATGTTTATCTTCTTAGCGTCCGTCTCAAACAAACAAATAACCCTGATGAAGCATCTGCCTCTATATCCAACTTCTTAATGATTTCCATGACTTGAGAATCTATAAAGTATAACCAAAAGGTTGACGGAATTAACAAAAGCCGCATGGTGTACCTGGCTGTCTATGGGGAAGTACTCCAAATTCATCTGCATTTTAAAAATCACAAGAGTAAGAATATCAGAGGCTAATTGAAATCTACATAACAAAAGCAAGGGGAACTAGGAAGCACGTAATTGATACATATTGTCTCATGGCAACAACGCATCAAGGAACAACACCTAGATAGAAAGAGAATAATTGACCTCTTTTAATGCACCTATGCGGGGTAACACTGTTGAATCTTTCTTGATGTGACTAACCAACTCCCTCGAAACGGGTGAACTGAAGAAAACAAATGCCCTGCAGAGATGGGCACACAATTCTCAAGTATAATCAAGAAGAAAACACTATCAAACAAGTCAAAAGAAGTATAGAAGAAGAGATGATAGGGGCATTCTAGACATACTTCTTGTACAAAGGTGCTCTTCCAGCCATGTCAGACAAGAACATTATCACACTGCAACATAAAGGAAAGAAAACTCAGAAACCCATTTTTTGTGAATGTTCATATAATTTTAGATTTGAAAACGACGACGACGACGACGACGACGACGACGACAACACACTGTAATCAACCAATGGATTGGATGCAACTCTTTTCTTTTCTATAATTCCACCGGATGACAACTGCAGAGACATGAAACACACACCATCATTCATACACCACCAATATTCTTGAAAATTTTTCAGTTTCTAAAGCTTCACTCGTGAGCATTCTTGTCATAAAAAGGGAAAAAAAATGTAACACAACTGGAACTGGAACTTGTCATAAACACCTATATGATCCTCCTTAAGCAATAACCTCATTGTTTCACATTTTCACCTTCTGTAATTTCATTTCTGATGAGCCAGTACAAGAAGAAACAAGGCAGAATAAGAAAGAATAGAACAAGGAGAGAAAAAAGATAGAGAAAAAGAAAAGATGAATAAGAAAGAAATTGCAAGAGATTGACAAAAATGGAATAGAAAAGGACAAGAGCAAGAGGCTTAAAACTAGCGTATTTGGACAAAGGGAAGAGAAGGAAGACGATAGACAAGGAATCCTTTCTGTAAGCAAATAAACTGAAATCTAAATCAATCGCAAGGACTCAATATGGGACCACATTATCCAAGCCAATCGATAACGTCATGATAGAAAATAATTCTAGGTTGCAGCCGGAATTTACAACAGGATCTCATCTTGCTAGATATGCAAGGGTATCGAAGTTAAAAGAGCTTCTCACCTTTTTTAGAGTTAAAGTGCAAGTACATGCATATGTTCCCATACAAGGGTCATATGCATAAGGCTTTTAACTTTGTTAGACGATCTTTTCCTACAGATACGAGTTATTTTTACAATTGTGGCAGTAAGACTAAACTCAAAGTGACTCCACACGGAAAACCCAAAGACAGCATTAAATCCTCTTCGCTACAATTCAATGCCACCAGAATAACCCAAATACTTCAATACCACTAGGAATTGGATCCTGCAAAGCTACCTATTTTCCTTTAAGACCAAGGCCTTATGCATAGGAACACATCTCCAAGTCCATTTAGTAATTTAGAAGAGGAAGATGCTCTACCCAAAAGGCCAAAAATATCAAAAAATATCAAACAAACTATAACTTCAAGAAACATAGATGGGGGTACATTCATGTAACTGGGAGGAGAAGAAAAAGCCTAAAGTAAGAACAAGTTTTTTTTTTGGGGGGGGGATAAGAGTTTTAAAATCCCATCCTCTACTGGTTCTGCAATCATAGCATAGCAGAGGAAAATACAAGTTAATATAAATGAAATCATTTACAGAACAACAACATGAGAAACTGTAGCGCCTTTTATAAGCTAATGCGATTTCTAATCAGTTCTCATCAGCAGATTGTAAATTGGAAGGCTCAACAAGTTGTCACATGCTAAAGGGTAAATTCAACTCTCTATGCTAATTCCTGTAAAACTGAATGGCTGCAAATGGCGGGTAGAAGAAAGAACCTGACAAAAAAAGGCACACCCCAACCAAAAAAAAAAAAAAAAACCATGCCTGAACCAAAAACCTGAACTCAACAAGAACAGCAACAAAATGAAAACAAGTTACTTTTCTTTTGTTGGCTGGATAAAGTAAATCGCTTCCATCTGTGGCATTGGCTGCCTCCGCCTGTATATGTCTTCAACCACTGCAAGGAAAATGGAGACCATGTGACTCTCCTTCACACAAACAAATTTGTGACAGCTTGAAACATTCAGGATCACCTATACTTGAACATAAATTGTAGCGAAGGATAAACTAGGCTTTGAGAGTATGTTGAGAGAACCTACTCAGTATTCAAATGAGGAAATTAGAATCATAGATGATCCATTAACACCGTTATGCTAGTCAAAACTTCTACACTGTCATGTATGTTAAAGATGAGGCAAATGGATCTTTTCTTTTATAGTGGGAATATCCACCATAAAACTTAGTTTGTTGGCCTTGAATGTGGCAAAAACCTCCATGTAACAAACATGTGCAGTTCAAAAGTCGAATTTAAAAATCAGTCCGGCTGTTATGTAACCATATGACCCACTACCTTGAACAATATAGCCCATCATGCCCCACAACAGCCAGAAGCAGCTGTTGTAGCTGCACATAACCTACATGCAGCTATTACTGGCTGCGAAACTGCCGTCCTACCTCCATAAAGTGGAAAAGCTCAATGGCATCCATAAGCTAATACTCTTTACAAGGCACTAACCAGGAGGCAGGGCAGAATCAAATGCACCAGGCACCTGCACTGAACCAGTGGTGCAAATTTACAGAAGGGCACCCTCCACATTGTGGCGAGGCCCATCTCATTGTTGTTAACAAAAAAATAAATAATAAAATAAATCGAAATGTTGAAACTCAATGCATGATAGTCAGTGCTAAGCTGCTAGTTAACAACAGATTAGTGTGTGTCTAACTTCTTTAACCAGCAGGTATAGCCAGAACATCTTGAAATTCATTCCTCTGAGTAGGTTGTTGACTAGAATTTTTCAGTTTGCGATTGCTAATCAATTACGGTTTTGAGAGGAAAGATACAGAAAAAAAGAAAAGCTGAAACATGCAAACAGAACAATCAGAATAACTATGATCGGCATTCAGACACGAGAAAAAGAAATGGACAGCTGCCACATCTTGGTTTCTTACATGAAACTCCTTCATCAGTGATGTGAGCCAGTTTACATGAGTAAGACATTATCTTGACTGTAAGTTTGTCCATGATGAGCACCTACAAAAGAATATGCCCACATCCATGACAAAATATCAAACTTAAAAATGTCATAGAAAATATTCTACTATAAGCAAGAAAGTAAAAATACAAATAAAGAACAGGTAATGTAGCAGAAGTGAATGCCTCAACTCAGCTGTATGCTGTATCGTTATTCACCAATGTCAACATAAATAAAAATAACATCACCATGCCACTAGTTTCGAATCTAGATGTTTAGCCAATCAAACACATAAGAGGATTACTGTTCATATAAAGAAACCTAAATTGGTTAACACCGAGCAGATGGATTTAAATATCAGCCAATACATGGCAGTCACATTATGGTTTTGGTTACTAGTGTTGCCGTTATTGCCCAATAAGGTGGGTGTCATAGCCATTACGCCCGCGATGGCCATTACAGCCATTACAGGCAGAATGGGGAGTGAGAGGGCCATTGTGACCATGACACCACTACAAAACCACAACAGGGTGGAAATGCTCGTCAATCTGCAACAAACAGCTTCAATTACATTATGCCTGTATTGCCCAATAATGTTATAGACATAACCACAACTTTGGTCCATGTATTATCTTCTTGAAGGTTATTTTCTAGAAAAAGAAGATTTTTATTAGACAACTGTGAAAAAATAAAAATACAAAAACAAGAGGATAGAAGGAGACAGGAAAAGAGGGCCTGAAAGAGAGAGAGAGAGAGAGATCAACCAATGTCCACTATCCCATTGAATCCTTATCTGCAATGAATCCCATAAGAGAAAAGGCAACAACAGTACAAGAGTTTGTTCTTATCTCCAAATTTGGCATTAGAGATGCTTAAGATAATGAGTGCGAAAGGCCTGAACATCACAAAATCTACGCAAGCAGCTCCAATATACCGTATACTAATGTCACTGATAAAGAAACCAAGGTACAACATTTCTGAAATTTCAGGAGTTTTGATGCCAGTGATAGTCTTGGTCAGTAAGGGCCATGAGGAGGCATACAATTTGAGAAGGCCACATAAGGTCATTACAGAAAGGGCAGCATAAATGGTTGTCACTTATACAATTTTCAAGGTTTTGACAGGAAAAAGTGTGGCCATCAGAACAAAGCAATGGAACAGACATTCAAATTTTGTTGGTCAGTGACAACCAGTAGCTAGCTCATGGATAGAGAAGGAATTTGTTACACCAATTTTGCAACAGATGCTATACTTGAATTATTCTGATTTAAAGATATCGCAATTAGAAAGAATAGAATCAGTAGTAGGAATGGAATTGGGGGAGACAGCATCACTAATTGATACAGCAAGTAAAAAGCCAAAGAAATGGATAAGATATTGAACATTCTGCAAGTACCTTCCAAGTTGATTTGTCACCCTTTTTGGTGGACCGAAGCATTTCATACAGTAATCCTGCACATGTTTAGAATAAAAGGATGAGCATTTCATGGGAATGCATAAATTTTGATGATAGGTTCAAATAAAATTTGGAAGAGGTAGAAAACATAGTTCGGAAATTTTACAGAAATGGAGAGTCTTCACAAAATAAAATAAAAAAAAAAAGAGCAACTTGAGTTGATTATTATTTCTTCTTGGCCTTGACATACAAATACAACACAACCCAACTGGATTTACGAGGCATTTGGATATGCTACATGAACCTTCCTATGGCCAAAGAAAGTACTTTTGCCTTATGAAGAGCATTTGGGTGGCACTGCTAAGATCTGTTTTGCAGACATACTGTATAGGTTCAGCGCACCAATATTTCTGTCACGGTTAACCTGATTTATCAATCTTTAAGATGAACTGAAAAGCATATCCGCCTATTCTAAAGTTATTTTTGGCCAAAATCTGTACAGATTGAAACACATTTTGAGTATCATAATTACTATGCTTATATCCTTAGCCTCAATCACCACATACAGTTACTTGGAAGAAAATATCAGAAACTACTGAAGCTCGTGAGTATCATCATAAAAGGATCAAGTAGGAAGCAAAACAAAAGCAGTCTAAAAGGGAAATGGCACAGCATTTGTCACAGGCTATCAAGTTAAACATGTTCTGGATCATTAACTGTTAGTGGACCAAGTGAAGAAAACCAAAGCTCCATAGAATCATCTGCATATGAAGCAGATATGGCACATGAGACTAGGGAGTGTATGAAATGGATAACCATCAGGGGATATAGTGTTATGTGAGCATAGTGTGTCAACTAAATCCAGAGAAAAATTTAAGGAACTGCAATGAGACTGACATTACTTTGTGGTAGAAGTAATGGACAGTTTAAAAACGATACAAAAAAAAAAAGATTTCACTCCACAAGAATGTAATCAGTTATGCAAGAAAAACTAAAATTCAAAAATCATGGAAATTCAAGAAATTTTAAAAAGCGTTCTTAAAATGTCTGACATCTTACTAAACAGTTGAAGAACCAATATCGCCTTAAAAATAGTTGAAATCGTAAACCAAAAGCAGATTCAGATGGCAGACACCAATTAGTGTGGAATGGAAGGCTTAGTTGATTTGAGTGGCATTATTTTCGAGTACAAGTCAATAAAGTACACCAAAGGCAAAGCATACCACATAGAATTAGTAACACATGGAACTTCTCAATAGTTTGACATTAAAATGTAGCATCAATTCTAGATGAAGTGAACATGCCACTGCTGAGCATCATACAGCAGTCTATTGAATAATTGTACTCGATAAAATCTCACCCAGTGGCCAAATCCCTCCTGGAGTCATTCTTCAACCCCCTAGTAGCATCCTCTTCATACTAAGGACCGTGTCATGAGCATTTTCTAACTCAAAAACTAGCCTTGAATCAGTTCCTAATACTTCTCTAACATTAGGCCTCGACATAATAACGGGCCAAGGCAGAAATTTATATTGGGGTGGGGGGGGAACATTGGGGTTATAATTTTAGGAGGCAAACGATATCTGGGGTTATAATTTTGAAATGATATATATATATTGGGCGTGGAGGCTGCCCCTCCCTTCGCCCACATGCATGATATCAAAAAGACAACCCTTATTTTCAAGGTGGAACACATTGATCCAGAAGTTCATACATGGAATAAATGAAGGAGCAACATATAAACAGCCTACTGGGACAACCAAGTTATAAGAGAGATATGCAATTTCCATTTTCTGGGTCACTAATTGCAAGTAAAACTATTGCCATAATAGCGCAAATCCCAGTCCATCACTTTATGTCCTCAGCACTAGTTTCGAACAAGAAGTAGAATCTATAATTACAACCAACCCAACACAGCAATAATCAATTGGTGTAAGTTCAAAAACCTAATAAATAACTAAATAAATAAAGCAGGATCAATATTTATTTTGAAGAAACCCCAAAATCAACCAGGGGGTCATATCAGAGTTGATTGCTTAACAAACAGAAGTCAATTTGCACATACATATGAGAGAGAGATCAGAGAGAGAGAGAGAGAGAGAGAGAGAGCATACGGTCACGAGTGACTTGTCTGAAGTTCTTGTACTCGCCGGCATTAGATGAAGAGTCTGAATCCGACATAGACATGATTGCTTGCTTCTCTAATCCTTGTCCGGAATGGCAAGATCGTCTTGAGAGTAAAGAGGAGCAGATCGTATTATCTCTCTATCTGATCGAACGCCAAAAGTTGAAGAGAGAGAGGTAGGTTGGGCGGTGGTCTTGTGGGGTTTAAAAAGAGGGGGTGATTATTGGGTGGAAGATGACGTGTTGACGGTGAACGTTGAGGGGATTTGTAAACTCGCCTCTCTCTCTGTCTCTCTCTCTCTCTCCCTCCCCCCGAACAAGTAGATCGGAATAACAAGATCGTAGCCGAGCCGCCGTCGATTCTCCCGAAGTTACTATTATGTCCTCGGCATTTCGTTAATTTTTTTAAAAAACTTTCCTACGTGCTATCCGATGGTATTGGGCCCCACTGCCCCATGAGAACGCGCCCGTAGGATGGAATTTTCTAATATGGTTTTCCCGGTCATGAAAAAGAAAACTTCAACACGGGAAGAAAATTAAATTACAATTAAATTTTCAAAGCAGTTGACAGAAGGCAACGAAGGAGATGTCCTTGAAATTAAAAAATAATAATAATATCATTATTATTATAATTTAAAATATCATTTATTATTATAATAATAATCTCTTATTATTGATATGTCTTTCCAAAAAGAAAAATATTCTCTAGTTAAAAATTAAATTTCACCCTATTTTAAAAATTTTCTAATTTTTTCACTATTTTGGAGTTGAATTGGTGATCCTATAATGAACCTTATTTGGTTTTAAAAAAAGTGACAATTTTGGTCAAAGAAAATGTATTATATAAGTTTAACCATATAATATATCTACATAATTATTAATTAAATAAAATATTTTGTAACAGGTATATGTTCATTTCTTCACAATTTCCCTTTTTTCCTTTCCAAAAGTGGGAAAATATGGAAGGGGATGGAGTTGAACGTTAGGGACAACCTTAATTTGTTGTCTATTTTTGACAATTACAATGTGTAGGTCGCTTTTAAACTATTTTTCAAAATTACTCATTTGAGGTTCGATCATTTTCGATGATGCTTCCTATTACTTTGTTCTAAGAATCACCTCTCAAAATTCAACTATGAGTTTGCCATGCTTGTTCTATCAATTATTGTCCATTGTCGGGTAATGAAATGATTGGATACCAAATTTGAATATTTATAAAAATATATCTTTTGTACGATATCACCATTATTATTATCTATATATGAAATTTGTCTAGTGCGGTTTTAAGATGATCAATCTTATTAAAAATATTATATATTAAAAATAAATTAATTATTGATTTGATTTTGATGTAAATTATATTCTGACAAATCTTATAATTATTTTGTTGTAATCTTTGGTCATCTTTGTTGGCACATTATTATATTATATTATATTTTTCTTTTATCGGATGTGGCGGTCCGATCTGCTGTAACTTCATTGGAAAGTCCAAGGCCTTAAATATATTGGGGCAATTGAGTGGTGCACAGTCAGATTTGAGCCTGTCCTCCTAGAGGTGTTTTCTGGACTACCGCATGCCCTAACGGCCCCGTAAAATAAATTTAAGGCCTGAAATCGCAAATGATTGGAATTTTTTTTTCTAATTTTTACTTAACGATATCCGAATTTTATTTAACTAATTCATACTATCGATCATTATTTTTTTATTTTTAAAATTTTAAATTCAAAACTTTGGTTAAAGTCATCTAACCTCCTACTAGATTTCAACTCTTTTAGGTTGAATGATCGAACACTTTATCTCTTAATCAGAGATCTCGAGTTTAAATTTTGAAAACAGAAAAAAATAATTTGAGAGAGTCAACTCCTAAATGGGGCTTATAGTATTTGGATCGGATTAATTTAATAAAATCTGGATACAGATTGTTATAAAAATAAAATAAAATAAAAAATCTACCCTTACACCCACAAGAGATTGATGTTATCCTTATCCGATTGGACTGCATTTTGGATTATTTCATATTTTAGTTTAGTAATAATAATATAATTTATAATTTGTATATATCATCAATCATTTTCAAGGGTGGACCTTCAAACCTAACCAACTATACTCGTAGGGGGCCCCAAAAAGTTTTACGGTACGGTGATCATAATTCTTTTCCTTAATTTGATGATCCTAGTTTGAAACTTTATGTAATAAAAAAAAGAAAAAAAAAAGGGGGACAAAAAGGATCAGAGGTTTACTTCAAAATGAATCAAAGCTCGTGTTCCGATATCCTGTCGATGGAGATACTTACCGCAATAACAGTCAAGACAATATTTTTATTCCAAATTTTACAAAAAGTTTTTAATAATGAGATTTTGAATTTCACAATTTATTCTAATAGACATCCTACGACTACCATCTCTATGGCTTTCAATATCTCTTAAAACAATAAAAATATAATTCCCCAATTTTATTGTCGCAGTATATTAGAAAGCCAGAAGGCTAACGCTTTGACCAAAACAGAAGTGTCACCATCGGCTTTAATTACGGACTTCCTCTCAGTTTTTATGTTGTTCCATAGACAACTCCTTGGTCACAGGATCGACCATCTGCATGGAGAAAAGTGTCTCACCATTGGCTTTAATTATATCTCTCTTCTACTATTTTTATGCGTTTATTTTATACAGATATTACTTTTTATTATACAGATAGCGGGTTTGTAACAAGACACATTCATTTTGTTTGCTAAGTTGTTTCAAATATTTAAATTCTAAATTATTCATAACTCATTTCCTATTTAACTAGGAAACAATTTTCCATATTTAAAATAAACTGTTTGCTAGGAAACAGTTTGATTTGTTTGGTCTTCGTCGGATCTACCGACATCCTTTTTTGTCATTCAATGTGCTTCATTGGGATTGCATTGGTTTCCGATCCCACCGCCAGATGTTCATGTCCCCTTTTTTTAGAAGAGATGTTCATGTCCCCTTTTTTAAGATTTCCTTAGGTAAGTTTGGTTCGGGAAAGGGGAGAGGGAGGAAGGGGAGAGATTTACTTTCACTCGGTGAAGGTAGACATATGTATTTTTTTATTTTGTTTAGCAGAAGTGAAAGGAAAAGAAGGGTGTTACTTTCACTTGTTTAGTTAGAGCGAAAAGTGGATGAAAATGACAAAAAAATGGGTTTTACTTTCTCAAAGCCATGAAAAATTATAAATAAAAAAAGAAAAGGATAATTTTATTTATAAATTTTCATTATACCCCCGATCCGTCCACAAGTAAAAGAAAATTTTCTTGAATAGAAGGGGATGCCTCTCTTTTAATTTTATATATTTTTTTTGTTATACAATAATTTGAATTTAGTATCACTAGGTTGGGGAAAGATAATTTGTATTACTAAATTATCTCCTTAGCGATAATTTTTATTCCTTTTTTTACTCTTGATCAAACGAGAGTAATATTCTATATCACACCCACATTTGGTTTCCTTCCTCTTTTCCTCTCGCTTTATATTCCACCATACTTAACCGTTAATTTGGGTCTCTTCCTCATGTTATGGTATTATTCAAGTCTCTTGGCACATTTGATTTTTCATCCATGATATACCAGAGTGTTCAAAACTATTCGATTGCCAATTTCAAATCCTTTTAGTGTACTAACAATTTAGATTTCCCAAATTTAGTTCTTTAGTTTCCAATAAACATGCCCCTTCCGATTGTTTGCATATATAAGCCCTCAAAGAGTTCGTGCATGTGCTTAATGATTTTGAATATTCATCTCCCAGCTATAGTCTCACATATAAAATGATAACACATCCACTTTGTATAAAACATCTATGTATATTCATAGTGAGCTAATAGATTCGACTTATTTGTTACTCTTTCAAGACAATCATGACGAAACTTCCATTACCAATTCAATGGTGATAAACATTGCTTATAAACATTTTTTAAAAGTTTGTGCTTAAATGTAAGACTAGAGATAGAAACACATGTTTAAGAGACCTTAGATGCAGTGTACGCCTTTAGTACTATGCTTTGCCATGTGATCCCATGATGTTTCATGTGAACCATGCCTTAGTAATGCACTCTGATATACCATATCCTCATACATGCAAGAAAAATGGGATTGTATTCTTGAGAGAAACATGCCTTCTGATATGGTTATGTATGTACATATATATAGAGAAATCTCCTATCCTATGATAGTGCACATTTGTACTTGGCATGCTCCTTAAGAAGTAAAAACAGTCCAGAAAGAGTAAGAAAGAGTAAGAAAGAGAATTTTTTTTTTTGTTTTTATTATCGGTATTTGAGTTTTACTCGACTAATCCGATTCGAATATTATAAATCTCATTTTAAGAGTTGATTTTTTTACTATTTTCAAAACTCGAATTTGAGACGTCTGATTAATAAAATAGAATATCTGATGAGTTTGGTTCACAAGGAGAATATTAAGGTTAAGAGGAACGTGTTCAGGTACAAGTTTCATGCTTTGTATCTAGATATATACCCTTACATGTATAAGAGGTCGTACTCGCACACAACCCTCCCAGGAATAAAGAAAAATAAAGAAAAAGGTTAAACAAAAGTAGAAAGAGAAACATAAATAAAAAGAAAATTGGGAAAAATTTTCTTATGAGAGATTTTAAATTCGAATTTTATGAATAATAAAAAAATTTTAAAAAAATCGATATTTAAAATAAATTTCACAGTATTCGAATTAAATTAATCGAATAAATTTTAGATATTTATAGTGAATAAAAAAAAAAGTGTTCACTGAGTTAGGTTGACCCGAGACACGGGACAAATTTTTACAAAGTTCTCTCAGTACATCTCATTTAGCACGCATGGAAATTGGAAAATGATTAAAGGGATGCAAACCCATGTTTCTTTTAATCATATTAAATAAATGAAGATATCAATAAAATCTTCCTAGTGGACCAAAATGATAATATCTATTACCCCGTCGGTGGGGATTCCACTTTTTGACTAACTATTTTGTAATAATTTTGCTACGTTCTTCTTTGTTTTTTTTGTTCAATGTTTTTAAAATCGAATAAGTGAATAATTCAACCATTTTATCAATTTATTGATTTATTAATCAAATCGATCAGATTATTTTACGAATCAAATATATATAATTTGTATATTATATATTTAAAATTAAAATAAACAATATATATATTTATGAAAATTTTGAATTTATTTCGTCGGTAATAATTTGTGTATTATAATTTGTATATTATATAATTTTTTCTTTAAACTAATTTGAAAAAACATGAATTTATATATTATATAATTTGTATATTATAACTTTTTTTTCGATGCATTTGAATGGTTTATTAATTTTATTGATTTTGATCAGTTTTAAATAGTTTTGATCGGATTTAATTTGATCCAGTTTATTAGTGAAAATCGAACTGGATTATTGAACGGGCCGATTTGATTCGATTTTAAAAACACTACTTTTTAGAGGGCAAAAGAGAGAAAAGAAAGAAAGTTGTCTAAAGGGAAAAAATATATTATTTATTATTTATATTTTAGTTTTTTCCCTCCTCTTATCCTATCCCGACTAGAATAAGACTTATACCATTTTGGGATTAAATATTTCACTACATTAAATTTAAATTAAAAAAAAAAATCTTTCAAACATACTCGAAAGAGTTAAAAAATTAAAAGAATTTTCTTCTAACGCACTGCGCTCGCATCCCAAAAAATAAGGCCGTTATAAAAGCCTAAAAAACAAAAAAAGTACTTGTCACTAAACTTTCACCACCGGCATTGTGGAGTACCTCATTGGCATTGATCAAAAATATAATATCAATCCACGTGAGTTGACTCAATTGAATATGGGGTTGAGTTTATTTAAACATGATCAAAATTCAAATCTTGTTAGGAATATCGGGTTTTTATGTGTATGTAACATTTTCTGTTGGGAGACTCATAATTCAAAAAAAATCACCGTAAGCAATACAAAAAAATATCATATCAGAGCAGCAATTGCCAACATAGCCAAACTGAAAATGCAAGACACCACGCAGTTGCGCTAAATTCCACAATTATTAATAGAATAATCTGTGCTAAATTCACTATTGATCTTACCCCACACCTCAACCCCCCGGGGAACGCGCAGGCATTTATGGCTGCCGGTGCAGACTGGTAGTCAACTACGGCACCACCAGCTATATTAATTTTCTGCTCTTTAGCTTTCTGTTGTGCGCACCCACAATCGGGCTCAAAATGGGCAGTACATCAGTAATTGCATTTCTGATCAACAATGTCAGATGTATTTATTCAGTCCAAATTCAAAGAGCACTTCCGGCTTTGCGGCATGCTCTATTTTGTAAGTCACCGACCTAGCCTGACGACTAAAGAGGACTCCATAGGCACCTAATCGAATCACCACGTGGAGATGACCCGATCAAAATTCTATCCATTTTTACTGATAAAAGGCATTAAGGTTTTCAGTTGGACTATCTCCTAATGAAGTTTTACCGACATATAATAGCACTATTTAAGACAAAATTTTGAAACTTATTAATTCCATCGGGGGGAAACAGGAAAGCACCAACTTTGGACGACGCATTGACATGGACGAGTGGCAAAGGGGGTAATATTAGGGAAAATAAGTAAATTTTAATAATAATAATTTTTAATACTCAATTGTTCTAACCCCTTTCCCGAAATTATAACCCATTGACATGGACACGGAAATTTGTGAATTCGAGAGTGCGGATGAGCGTTCCTCGCATCGCCCCCACACAAGCAGAGAGTAATTGCCTTCATCTGTGCATCAAGGACCCACCCCCCCGCCCCGTAACATAAATGATAACAAATATGATAATAATAAAAAAGGCAGATACCATCCAAAAAGTATTCACAAGACTACACAGTTCTTGACCATATATATCCATCAAAATTGGAAGGAGTCAAGAACTTGAACTATATTGTACCATATGAAAATCCTAATTCACCAAAGAGAATCCAATATTCTCAAGCAAATTTAAAGAAACCCACAAAATAGGCCAAAACAAACAATTAAATATCAAATCAAACAAAAGAAAATGTGCGTTGACCCAAAAATCCCAACCATAATATCCGATCAACAATAATCAAGTAATTCATAACAGTTTCATAGGATTTCATAACTACGCTTAGAAGTGTAGCAACGACCTAGAGAGAGGGAAAAAGGGAAAAATTGGAAAAACCCTAAGTTGGCGGGGGTGTGAAGCCCACGGTATTATGATAACTACAAAGCACTTTGCACTTAACAACATTGTCATACACGTAGAACCCAGGTGCGACCATGATCCGAACCAAGGTTGGAACCAGCTTACGAGCCTTGTCTCCGCCCATGTCCTCCATGTAAACCGAATCAAACCCCATGTTTTTATCAACCCTGAAAATTGGTAAAATCGGATGCACCGAAGTTGCTAGCAAGTGTACTAACCAAACACTCTTGGACGCACAGAAAAACGCCTGCAATAACGGCTCGGGCCATGCCCTATTCCACCCTAACATCGCGACGATTTCGCTCATTTTCAGGTCGCAGAACCAACTAAAATCCTCGCTAAAATGCTTAGTCCCCTTGTTTAAAACCTCTTCCCATGTAAGACCTCGTAAATTGTTATACAAGGAATAGTTTGCTTCGCAGCAATCTAATGGATTTAGGTTTGGGTTAATGGAGTTCTTCTGAAAACCGATTGTTTCGAAGTCTTCAAAGAAAGACTTATTCAGGAGAGCTTCTAAATAGGACAAGAATATTCTCGGATTTTTGGAGGTTGAGATTTTGATGTTGTAGGGTTGAAGAAGAGTGTTTATGCGTTCGTAGACTTTGTTGTGAGTCGTCATTTGTCGGAGCTGTGAAGTAAGGGAGCGAGCTAGTGACTTTACGGAAGATCGCGCTTCGGAGACTGCGATGAGGAAATTTCCGACAACTTTCTGATCACTTTTCGAGCATTTGAATGATTGAGGTTGTTGAATTTGAATCTGATGATCTTTACGTAGTTGATGTGGGGATGAATTGTTCGCGCAAACCTCCAGTTCTAATTTCATTTTCTGACAGTAGATTTCGAGCTTGTTGAGTTTTTTCTCAAGCTCAGTCATGGATAATTTCAGTCTGGAAGCTTCTAGAAGAGCTTCGTCCCGCTTTCTCGTCGCTTGAATCAGTTTATGCGACAGCTCCGCAACTGCAATTTTCCACTGTTCTTCTCTCGCATTTGCCGTAGACGACGATGAAGATTTCGTCGACGATGACCTCGGACTCTTCTTCAACAAATTCGATAAAATCGTCCTGAATATTCCATTGGGACTGGCTAGAGTGACAGAAAAAGAAGACGTTGAGTTTCTGTTTTTAACGGTGTTGTCTAACGGCACGACGGAGATCTTTTCTCGAGTGCTCGGACGACAATTGTTGCAACTAACAGAACGGCCTCCTCCTCTGTTGGCGGTTTCAGATTCTGTTCGCTTTCTGGCCGAGGAATTCCCGGACGGTGTCGTCGTTTGGTAGTGCTTAGAATTAGAAGTCGTGGGACTCGGCGTCGATTTCCGAAATCCGACCCGTCTGTCTCCTTCCTCATCGTCATCGTATTCTTCTCTATCACTTTCTCTTATCTGCATTAAAGAAAGTACTAAATATTCAAATCCATATTTAAATTAAAGAAAGAAAATTGCAATGCGAAGAGAGAGAGAGAGAGAGAGAGAGAGAGAGAGAGAGAGAGAGAGAGAGGAGTTACAGGAGTGAAGAAAGGAGAGTGGTGAGGGGGAGGAGGAGGTGAAATGGTGGAGGATTTGGAGGAGGAAGAAGGAGAGGAAGAAGAAGAAAAAGGAGCCATTTGGGAGGGAGGGAGAGAGAGAGAGCGGGTGTTTGCGCGCTTGTGTTTGTATGTTGTTGCAGGAAGGAGTTTCTCATTTTGAAGATTTTTGTTTTTTACTTGGTTTACTTGTGATGAGAGATGACACCGCATCTCTTCTATCCATAATCTTCTTAAGAACTATGAAATATTTTTCTTTTTCTCTGAGGTATCATTTTCTTTCATTATCGTTGGGAGTTGTATTTTCGTCGCGTTGTAATGATGAGATGGTGTGAATAACAGAGCCACAGTGAGGGGGAGAGAGAGAGAGAGAGAGCAAATGCAGCTAGAGCTGCAACGTAACGTGGCCGTGGGAACGAAATTAATAAAAAAGCAATAAAAACAAAACGAGAAACATAAAGCCGAAACCCGGAAGTTGCTGCTAAAGCTGCATCAAACTTTTTTTTTTTTAAAAATAAAAACAGAAACTTATTTTTAAAATTTTAAACATAAAATAAATTTAAAATTATAATATCAAAAATAAAATTAAAATTAAAATTAAAATTTTTAATGGAACAAATAATATTTAAAATTATATTAATTACTTTCTTTTAATTTCATTCCATCACGTCTGGTGGAACCACTTCTTACAAAATCATTCCAACTAATTAAAATTTTTTACATAATCCTAAATAAAAAACTCATTTTGAGACATGAGTAGTAAATTTGATAATAAATGTCGTTTTTTTAAAAAGAATTAGAATTTACAATCGTACCACTGCAACAAGGCTTTGATCCTGTACTAGTCCTTACATATACAATTTTAAGTATGTACATAATTTGATGTATATAATTTTATGAAATAATTTAAAATATTGTTTATTTCATTAAAAAATACCTTATAAAAATTAATTATCCAAAATACATATTAAATATCTTTGTGGGGGAGGGGCAGGAGCTAGGATGATGAGCCCGGCCCGGCCCGGCCCGGCCCTAAGTGTAGGGTACATCATGGTTAATATTTTTAGATACCAGACTCTTTTAGATTAAGTGGTCAAGAGCACTCTATCCCTTGCACAGAGATTTCGAATTTAAGCCCTAAAAATAGTGAAAAAATATTTAGGAGAGTTAATTTCTAAAAAAGATTTTAGTATATAGTTTTAAACCCCATTAGATCCATTTGTTCTGGTTTCACTTCTAGTTTATGCAATGTTAAATACAAGTCAAATATTGAAACCTTGAAATTTATTCAAATATTATTGGATCCCTAAAATTATAATTTATTTCTTCTTTAAAATTATAACTCAAAACAAGTATTTTTTTAATCCCTGATATTAAATTTTTGATTTCCAACATGGGCTACACCCACTTCAAAAAAATAATAATAATCTTTCTCTTCTCCTTTTTTTTTGTATGACACAATTTCTCTAAATGTAAAAATATATAAAAGAAGTGTATCCTATGAATTTTTATCAAACAAATTGTTTCATTTGCCATAATAATTCTTTTCTTATTGAAATGATATACTTGCAAATTAATTAATCAATTCAAATTCATACTCTCATGAAAATTTTTTTTATTCAAATTTTGCCTGATTAATTCGATCCGAACATAATATAATCTATTAAAAAATTAACTTTTTCAAATTTTATTTCTCTATTATCATAACTTAAATTATAATTAAAAAAATAAAATATCTTATTATTATACCCATATAACACCCATAAAAAATTGATAAACTCTCGCGGTGTTGAATTCAAACGAAACATATTAAGGATTAATTGTCCACACGCGTCACATTCTGTCCCGGGAGATTCAAATTGACAAATAGTACAAGGTTGATACCAACCACCAAAAATTTCACGAGAAATGGATGGGAGTGAGAGAGAATGTGAACTAAGGACCGGTGGTAAACAAAAGCAGCAGCGGAGACTTGTCAGCCTCGTGGCGTTTATTGATATCTTCTGTTGAGGGACAGAGAGAGGGCGGTTGAGGCATTTATGGCTTTCATAAATCTCTCCCATCTCCCTCCATCAACTACCCACCATAAATTTGGGTATGTGTGCGATTGTGAGCCTGAAAATGCATGTGAAGTTCATAAATGAGAGAAAGAGAGAGGGGGTGGGTGGGGTATGGGACGCCATTGAAGTTGAGCGTGGTCCTTTAAACAATACGAGCCAGCGAAGTTTATCCGCTGACTATTTTCTGTATATGTAGTGTACGTTTATACAGTGTCAAAAGTGTGCGACGGCACGTGCACCTGTTTGCATTTCCATTCCATGCCGTCTTCAAAATCTCTCTCTCTCTCTCTCTCTCACAATTACCACCCTCTTTTGGACATTGCCTATGGTATGCGTTTTGCTTTAAATTAACAACAAATTAGGCAGGGAAAAATATTACTCCAAAATTGCGTTAACACTAAAAAAGAAATCGTCGTTATCATACCTAACTAGAGTAACTATAAATCTACCCCAATATTACCAAATTCCCATAAATATAATAATAAAATATTATAACTTTTTAATCACATATCTCATGTTTAAGTTATGAGAATAAAAAAAAATTTGAAAGAGTTAACATTTTTTTAAATTTTATAATATTTAAATTGAATTAATAAAATAAAATCTGAATATTTAACGATAATAAAAATGCGTTTGTTTTAAAAAAATAAATCTATCCCAATATTGTGCACTAATGCGCCGACATGTCTTAAAAAGCTATAAATTTGATAGCTTGTTCATAAAATTTCATTATACCTAAACACAAAATCTCTCAGAAGTTTGATTGTCAAACATTTTTACCTCGGAAGGATACGAGAATCATTCTTTCTTTGGTATGATTAAAATGGCCCATCACCAAAAAAAAAAAGAATGCATGACCTGCCTAGTTAATTTCGGATTTCTGGGGCGATCTTATCCGGGAGTCATGTTCCGAAATGACTTAAATTTTTTTTTAATAATTTAAACGAAAAAATATTTCTATTTATAATCCGTATTTATAGAGAGTTGGAGATGCGACATACTGTGTCGCGTCTTCAACCCATGACAAAATCCCTAAAGAGAGAGAGGAGTCCGCGGGGGAGGGAGAGAGAGAGAGGGAAGGAGAGCGGCGGAGGGTGGAGGGGGGAGGGAGGAGCGCGACGGGGGTGGAGGGGGAAGGAGAGAGAGAGGGGAGGACCATGACGGGGTGCGGGGGGGTCCGCTGGGAGAGGGAGAGAGAGAGGGAGAGGAGGAGCGTGGCGGGGGGCGGAGGGGGGAAGAAGAGAGAGTGGGGAGGGGCGCGGCGGGGTGCGGAGGGGGAGGGAGAAAGAGAGAAGGGAGGGCCGCAGGGGGTGGAGGGGGCGGAGGGGGAGGGAGGGAGAGAAAGAGGGGAGGGTGGTGGGGGGAGGGAGAGAGAGAAAGAGGGGAGGAGCACGGCGCCATCGCGCTCCTCCTCTGTGACTCTATCTCTCTCTCCCTCCCCTCTCCGCCCCCTGCGGCCCTCCCTTCTCTCTCCCCCTCCCCCTCCGCCCCCCGCCGCGCTCCTCCCATCTTTCTCTCTCTCTTCGTCCCCCTCCGCCCCCCGCAGCCCTTCTCTTTTTCTCTCTCTCCTTCCCTTGGCGGACCCTCCGCCGCCCTCTCCTCTTTTTCTCTCCCTCCCCCTCCACACCCTGCTGCGGTCCTCCCCTCTCTCTCCTTCCCCCCTCCGCCCCCTGCCACGTTCCTTCCTCACCCCTCCACCCCCTGCCGCTCTCCTCCCCCCTCTCTCTCCCTCCTCCGCGGACTCGTCTCTCTCTCTCTCTGGACTTTGTCGTAGGTTGAAGACACGACACACTGTGTCGCGTCTCCAACTCCCGACAAATATGGATTAGAAACGGAAATACTGTTTCGTTTGGCTTATTTTAAAAATATATATTTTTTTAATGTTATTTCGGAACATTACTCCTTATCCGATTCTCAGATTTATTTATTTTTTTAAATCCGATTGCTTGTCATATCAATCAAATCAAAGGAATTTAATAATACACTAGATCTATTTATTATAAAAGTTTTTGGGTCATAAATGTCCCCTTAATATAACACGAGGTGAAGACAATTTTTTTTTTAATATTAAAAGAACTAAACAATAAATATTTTTAAGATTAAATTATTATCCGATTAAAAAGAGGCAACAAATACAAAATTTGGAGGAAAAAAATGATGCACAAGGGATGTGTTATTATTACCCCAATGCTGGCGTAATAAAATATAATATTAAATCTTTTAATTAAATATAAAATTCAAAATTTAAAACTGAAAAAAACTAAAATGAATGAACTGTTCTCCATATAAGATTTTATAACTATTTGAATCGAATTAATTAAAATTTAATTTCAGATACTATTAACCTTATAAAAAAATGAATATGTTGTCTCCTAACCACTAAGGTCCTATAATATTGGACAAAGCATGTGTCACGAGTGCATTCATTCTAAAATGGACAAAGATTAAGTTCCAAAACCTTGGAAAGTAACATTCTAAGTCCTTTCATTAGCAACATCAAGCATTCTAAATCGTTGATTTTATGCAAATCTCTAATTGTGTTGGACTTATCAATTATTGGCTGCTAAAATCATTTTATTTTGTATATTTTGGCTAGTGGGTCTTAGGGCTAAGTTGGTGAATCAAAAGAATTAGGTGGGTGGGTATAATTAGGAATGTTAATTGTGGAATAATGTTACTAACAAGCATGTTATGCTTGTGTTTGAAAACCTCACATGAACTCGACTAGTCTCAATTTAAATTTATTTTATTTTATTTTACAGGTAATACTTAAATTAGTAATAAATCAATATGAACTCAAAATATAAAAATAGAGGTAATAAATTTAAATTAGTAAATTTATTCTCTTAGGAATGAATATAATTATCATTTTAGGGGATTCTAAACATTACTTCCTATTTTTACTTCCCATTTTAGTCTAATTTTTTAATTAGATACCACAAAAATAATAAATTGACAAAATTAAAAAAAATGAAAATAAGAATTAGTTTTGATCAATCACCACCACCCCTTTTCCTCCTAAATTGCTTATAAATTCAGAAATCTAGTTGGTGAAGTGATCTGAATTTTTTTAAAGTTTTCTTAATCTATAATTTTATAAATTGAATTATTATTATTATTATTATTGTAGCATATATTATGATTATTAATTTATAAGCATATATTGGTGCCCGAAAATTTGAATCAGGGCTCTCACCAAAAAAAATAAAAAATAAAAAATAAATTTAATCAGGGCTACACGGATTGGTTGCGCCCATTACAAATTTCAAACTCAGCAGGGCCGTACTCATATACATGCTCCAAAACAAAAGCCCATTACAGAGCCCAATTACATCATCTCTCTCTCTTTTTTTTTTTTTTTTTTTTTGGTACAATCATCTCTCTCTCTCTCTCTCATCAACAAGGTCAGGAATCCCCAGGGCCAACAGATCAACCCCCCCCCCCTTCTCACGTGGAAATTCCCACAATCATTCCTTCCATAAAAACCATAACCCAGAAGAAACCCCTCACCGAACTCAACCATTTCATTAGTCATGTTCCCAATCATTTAAACCAAAGACTTCTTTGATTATCACGGGGGGATGCACAGGTCAGGAACTGCAATGGCGTGGAACATATTCAAATTTTGCACGGCGCTTAGGGGTCTTGGCTCCATCATGATTCTTTTCGTTCTCGCCATCATCGGCGTCACCTATTACTCCGTCGTTTTTGTTGATTATGGTCCTTCTCTCTTCTCCGGTGGTCTTCTTCATACAGTTTCTGCTCTTGCCGTCTTGCTTTTATTCCATGCCCTTGTTAGTTTCCCACAAACCTTTACTCCATTATTCCTTTTTTTTTTTTAAATTATCTTTTCTGTGGTTTAATTGAATTTCTGTTGTGATTGGCAGATAGTAATTAACTTCATGTAACTATTCGCTTATCTAATTTCTCATTGCATTGAATATAAACGTTTCCGAGAGTAATAGAAAGTTGTGCAGATTAACTTTTGCTCGATTAGACCCCCCATCTTGGGATTAATTGAAGTTTGCATCTAAATCCTAGGTCATTTGGTTGAAGATACACCTCTCTATAGGGAAGACCATAGGTTTGACTCTTGAAAATTGCACGAGTTAGGTTTTGAGCGAATACGCATGCATTTCCAATTGCAAATTGCTCTGGGGTTTATCCACTGTGCATTGGTGGGCGAGGTTTATGGGCAATTGTGTGTACCTTATTGGTTTACTCGTGCATCACCCAAAGGGCTAGTGGCAGAGGTTCCCCCTATTATCTTTTTTTTTTTTAAAAAAAGACCTGAGAATCCAAAGAATGGATAATGTCGACATTGTTTTCCTGATATACTATATTTTTTTAGATTCAATTCTGTTAGCATGATCATTCTGAAGGATATGAAATGGAGAAATTATACGGTGAGATGCACTCCATTCCCTACTCGCAAAAACCGACAACTAGCAATAAGCCTGCTCAATGCCATGGCTATAGTCATCAAAATTAGTCGAAATGTATTCTATTATGTGGTTCTACGTATTTATATCTCTTTTGTTTCTTTTTGAATTTTGAGCTGCCAAAAGCACTCTACATTCTCATAAGCAAGCATTAGTAATTGAAAATTTAACTAAATTACATTTTGGGTTGAAAGTGTACAGATGGATCTTATTTAAAAAAAAAAAATCATAAAATTTTGATTTTTCTTTCTTTAAATTATAGCAAATAATAATCTATTATATATTGTCTAATTATTGTCCTATAAAGTTTTTCTTGTTCCGCAATACTTTACCTTTTCTACCTTGCTGCTAATTACATTGATTCCCTAAGTTGTATTAGTTCTATTTTTGTTCCCTTTTTTGTAATATTTAATGTTTTTCCCTTAAGAAGAAATCATTTTGAGCAATTTATAGTATTCGTTGCTTTAAGATGTCCTTTTATGGCATTTCTTTACATTTTACGGCATTTCTTTACATTTTACCTAATTCAATCATCTTAGTGACATTTTTCGATATATAGGCCATTTCTTAAGTTTTAGTCTTCTAGATTGAGATTATAGAAAATAGTTTGCTTGTTGACTTTGTAGTATGAGGGACCATCAAGGACAGGGAACTGCATAATTTCTCCTTGCAAAGAGGTTGGATGGGTTTGACAGACTCATTCATGGGTAGATCACAGTTTTGGATGCTATATGGAGTACTCCCACTTTGAGCTTAATTTCTGAGGAAATTAATTGATCACTTGTAAATTGTTGATCACCTCTTTCACCTCTTTCTGCTTGCCTGTCCCAGTTAAAAATGGAAATGGAGATTGTAAGACTTGCAATTCACAAGCAACCAAGTGTGCTGTGAATAACTTCTCAAACTGGCTTGACTTAGTGCCAGCTAAATAGGGAAAAGGCACATGTTGGATTTTAAAACCATGTGGACTTTTAGTTACTTGTTTTAACTTGTAGAGCAGAACAACCTGCAGGGTCTAGGCCAGTATTCACATTTGGCCCAAAATTCTGACCTAACGGCTTGAAATTCCTGTTTGCTATACACTGCGGTTCTTAATGCGGTACCAGATGCGAGATAGATGTTCCAAGAACAAGGCTTTTTCCAAATAACTTTTTATTTTCCTGGACTAATATTCTTATCTAAGCCCGAAGTGTTTTTCTAATCCCCATTGGAAGAATACAACAGGATCAATGTCCAGAACAAACATTTGCTTGTCTTTTAGATATTGTTAATGGAAACACTAATACCATTCTAAATGAGTGCTATTGTTGTAGTTGGTGATGCTATTGTGGTGCTACTTTTCTGTTGTTCTAACTGATCCCGGTCATGTTCCGCCAAATTGGAGACCTTCGATAGATGAGGAAAGAGGAGAAGTTGATCCATTGGTTGGTTCAGATGCGCGGTACTGCCCCATACCTCCTGACTCGAGAGCTCAGCAGGTTCGATTTTGCCGGAAGTGCAACCAAATGAAACCTCCTCGTTGTCATCACTGTTCCGTCTGTAAGTTCTTGGATTTTCTTCTTCGAGGTCCAATTTGGTTATCTCAGGAAGTTAACTCCGTATCTTGTATATAGGTGGAAGGTGCATATTGAAAATGGACCATCACTGTGTTTGGGTTGTCAATTGTGTTGGTGCATTGAATTACAAGTATTTCCTCCTTTTCTTGGTATGTTCATTGAAATACTTGACTTGGATGTTTTTGACAGCATACTTGGAAATATGTGCTAATTAATAGGCTAATGTTTTTGTGATTTACTGCTTTGGTGGCACACCTCATGACATTGGGTGTAAAGAGAACTGTTTGGCTTCCTTTTCCATGACAAGTTATACAATTAATCTTGCCATGAACCAAAACTAGCTGGAGGCCTTTATCCTAGAGGAGACTTTACCTTTCCAAATTTGATGCTGAATGCAAAGGAGAATGAATATCAGAGTTAACTAGATGTTGGAGGAAAGATTTGCAAAAGCAAAGTCTTAGCTTCCTCAAGCATGCAAACACCAATTTAGATAGGAAATTTGATGGAAAATTTGGAGAATGGGAGCTTGCAAACTAAGCTTCAACTCAACACCTACCTATAATTCAAATTTTTAAACAAAATGGATTTTCAAAGAGATGAGATGGTTTTGGATAGGAACTAGAATGCAAGTTTTTGTGCTTGTGGAAGATGGGACTCTGGCGGATAGTTACACTAACCTTGGCATCAATCTATTTTGCTAGATTTCATATTTGCTTCTAATCAATCACCTTGTGCCTCTAGAGAATTAGGTTGTGACAAAATCTTGACAACCACCTTAACATTATTGTTGGACAATATACATTACTGAGACTGAAACCTACCTCAAGCTTTGGTTTTTAAACAAGCTTCTGGATGACTATGTTATCTTTCTTTTCTAGGATTGGACTTGACTGAAGGAAATCCATCATTACTTTTTTAAGATGTACATATAGATGGTTTATATGGCAGCTATCAATATATTGTGTTATGGCTTTTTGATATGACCCCTAGTACATGATTTAGTCAATGGATATTTTACAGGAAATTCCTCTTTTCCTTTGATAGAGTTTTCCCTCTCTTTAGACCATAGCTTTGATGGCTGGGAACTGTTCCCTAACAAGTTTCTTGCTACAATTCTTTTATGAGAATTATGTTTACTTTTTTATTGATTATACTCTCTTTAAACAAGGGAACCTAGGATCAACAATAGAACAGATTTTCTACTAAAAACAAACTCCTAATTTTATTCCTAATATAAATAATTCCAAAACTTAGATAACTACTAGTTTTAAAAAGATAGCTATCAACTAAAATAAGAAAACTACTATTTTTCTAAAATATTTCATTTTTATTAGTTTCTAAATATCTTTCTAGAAGATCTCTTTCCAATTATATGTTGTTTCTAGAATAATTCTTTCCAATGATATGCATTGCGAATATCACTTTCCTACCTGCAAAATAAGATTATGCTCCTGATGGTTTATTCTGTTTCATTACCATGCAGTTCTACACATTTCTTGAGACAAGTTTCGTCAGTTTATCTTTATTGCCAAATTTCGTTGTGTTATTTACTGATGGAGAAATAAGTGGAACTCCTGGAGCCCTGGTTGCCACCTTTATAACATTTGGTAAGGTTATAAATTTTTTCCTATTTGTTCAGATGTTAATTTAGTGAAAAGAAAGTGTTGACTGCATGAGGGTTCTTGTTTCCTCCTGATTCAGTGATATTGCTTACATTAATTTTCAGTTCTGAACTTGGCATTTGCCTTAAGTATCCTGGGCTTTCTCCTAATGCACATGTGGTTGGTCTTGGCAAATACTACCACTATAGAGGTGACTCGCCCAGCCGACTTGATTTTGTTTCTCATGGAGCAGGTGTTGTATTGCAGTTAACTGTTTCTGTTTGTCTCACCTGTAAATTGTCTTGCATTGTTTTCTTGTAGGCATATGAAAAGGCCACCCCTAAGTGGCTTTATGACCTTGGTCGGAAAAAAAATTTTAAGCAGGTTAGTTTTGTTTTCCTTTCTTACTTTAGACAACTGCAGAAACTCTTTTTGCGGTTGAAAGCTCTTGTTGATTGTGATGTTACTTTCTTATTTAACTCTTATGAAAGTTATTGTTTTTGACTGGGTCATAATTCCTCAAACTTCTTGGAAAGAAAGTTTAGGTTGATAAAAATTAGAGATTAATGATAGCGGAAATGGTTCTAATGAGTGGCTCCTCTCATTTGGTGTGCATTAAGCTCCACACCTTTACAGAATAGCTCAACTTTTTCTGCAAATCTCACCATGAGACAAGGCCATCTAAAGGTCACATTTTGTAAGTTGGATGTACAGATAGTTGGTGTTTTATGAAATTCAATGAATAAGTTCCCTTCCATATCTACCCCTCTACTGTTTGCTGTCTTATCTCCCATCAAATTGCCTGGCAGCATCAGATATATTATTTTCAACAGGAGATATCCTGCTTCATGGCTGACAGTTCTTGTAGTTGAAGGACCTAAAAGTTATATACAGAATTTGGTGTTTATATGCACCGGCCTTTTTTTTTTTTGGGGGGGGGTGAGAGTGTGGGAGAGGGTAGTCCTTGGCTCTTATCTATCCTTTGTTCATTTCAAGCTTTTACCTTACCTGCATATTGGTTTCCTACATGCCATTAAGAGGTCCCACCAAAATTTTTCATCAAGACAAGTAATCTTAAGAAATTTTCGTTATGGTGTGTTGCACTCCAGTTGTTAATTTATTTTGGTCCGGAGGATGGCATTAAGCCCTTCATGCAACCTAGGGGTTGGGTAAATACTCCTCGAAGACCTGAACTAGTTTGCAGCTGGATGGATGTGGGAAATGATGACTCATCCTGACCGTGCCACATAAATGCTCCATGTCTCTGCACCATACCCAGATGCATTTGAGCCTCATCCCTACGCCAACTGAAATATGGATCCTGCCCCCTACCCTCTTCTGATATTTGAACTGCAGACCTTCAGCATTCTAAATCATGTAGAATTGAGAACTAGTTTTTTTGAAGGAGAATAGGAAAAATAATGGCAGAGGATAGACTGAACTAATCCTGCGGTCTAATTGCCAAAGGAAGTAGAAGAGAATGAGTGCTTACACCACTGGACTTTATTTAGAAATATTTCCTGGTCACTTGATCACCTTATACCAGACACAAGTCTTTAGATTTATACAAGCCTATTCCTGCTTACAATATGGGCATCCCTTCATTCTGCTAGATGTATGGAGCAGCAGTTTTAGTCGAGCACAAGCAAGCCTGCAATCCCTACTTGGGATGACTTCAGAGAAGAGATAGATTTAATCTGTCTTCATCCATTCTTATATACAACATCTATTATTTCAAAGCCACTGAGCTTACTCTGCACGTTGGAGTACACCAGTCTTGTGTACAAGAGGACATGATTTCAACATCTACCCTGCTGCACTTCATATTAACAATCTCAGAGGGCCCCTATGATCCTGCATAATTGTTGGCGACTCTGGAATTGCATCATGGATTACCCTTGAGAATTATGCATGCTTACAAGGATATCCTGTCGTCCTGTGGAGATCTTTTTGAGTTGTATGATCACCCATTTCTCTAAATACCTATTCAGTCTCTGCACCAGCAGCATGCAATGAATGGTAGACCCGACTCTAGCCTGGTAGCATGCAAATATGAAGGGAATGGTTCAGGATTTATAGAGAATTGCATGTGCTGGAGCATGTATGCATGTCCATGCAACAGTGACTATAAGCATTTGAGTGTTTATACCTTTTAACATCTTAGTTTAGTAGTCTAAATGGAAAATGGCTCCTTAAAATTTAGAAGTGGTTGTAGTAGTGCCACAATGTTTTCTATTTTCAAGCTTGTTGCCATTTTTGTTAGTTCCATGATAGCAGGCATTATTAATATTTTTGCAATTAGGTTGCTCTTGTCATTCTTTTTGTCATTTCGGTCTCATTCTTGCTTCTTTTGCTGGATCTTCAATCCCTACACCATGGTTATTAGTTTTGCCTATAAGTAGAGAGGAAGCAGTAGGAATGATATCATGACAACCGTGTTTGTTTATCCAGTTTTGATTATGACTTGACTGTCCGCTTCTGGATTTAGGTATTTGGGAACGACAAGAAATACTGGTTTCTCCCTGCTTACTCTGTGGAGGATCTACAGATGATGCCAGAACTTCAGGGTCTTAATTATCCAGTGAACCCCAACTTGGATTCACCACGGTTCTCATAACACTCATTTGCCACATTCACTGTGCCTACAGTGTTGACCACTCGCAGGAACCACAGGGAGATGACTTTGTTTTTCTTTCTTGCCTATTTCCCTGTGTGACAACAGGTATTAGCCTTCAATTGATGTGTCTTCCATTTGCGCCTTTCACTTGGAATGGCCTAAATAATTTCAATGATATGCATGGTCACAACATTAGCATGAGCCCATCAGTTGAAACACCATTCATTCAATGAGCTGATGTAGGATGGACACCGAAGATATAAGATGGATCGCTCAAGAATGATGCGTAACTCAGTAGTTTGTTCTAGAGGTGGAAAATGAGTAGAGTTGATTTTTTTTTTTTTTTTCATTTCTGGGGGGAGGGTGTAATTCGAATGAGATGTACATTATTGATCCATTGACATATGAATTATAATAGCTTGGGCAGGGCATATTTTGAACATTTCTTGAATATGAGAGCACTCTGATAGAAAACTTAGGTCTTTCAGCGATTTGTTACTTCCACTGTTCGAGCTTATGCTTCATAACGACGATGTGCTGATGGATATTGGTCCAAACTACAACATTAAAATTATTAGTGCTCTAAAATCATATGGGATAGACCCAAATGGGAGGAGAGAGAAAAAAAAGGCTTCACCCGGAAACGAGGCGGCAGGTATAAAATACGAAATTTTCCTTTTCAAAAAATCAAGAAAATAATCCTTTAAACTTGTCTTTAAGCTAAGAACTTTTTTATTCTAGAGATAAAACTTATAAATGAAAATCTTTTTTTAATTTAAATAAGTAAATTCAAGATACAAATTTAGAAAAATAAAATTTAATGCAAGTTGGTGATGGTAACACGCGGTTCATTGTAATGCATGGTGATGCAAAATGGTTGTAATTACAAGTAACCAAGTTTATTATGGTACAAATTTCGGGTACCCATGCCGCCATTCTTAATTTGGATCGGCCGGTTCCGGTTCCGGTTCAAAACAAGACTTCCTATCCCATCCTAAATAAATTAATTTCCTAAAAAAAAATTTTCTCCTAGATTCTTTCTTTTTTTTTTTTTTTGTTCATTCAAAAATTTATGCTTTTCAGATTTTTTTTTATAATTTTTAAGTAACAAAAATTGGGTACGAAGACGAACTCAAATATAGAATTCCATGCCTAATTTATGGTTGAGAGAAAACGAAAATAAAAAGGAGTCCGTGTTGACCCATCATGGGTCTGAACCCGTGGCCGGGCCGGGCTACATAAATGTGCGTACCCTATCTCTAGAATGTTCGTTTCTCCTCCTCAAAATGTCGGTTTAAGTCGGGTTTGATCAAAACGCAAGGCGATGGCAGCATCGGAGTCGGAAGAGAAAAGCCCATCGCTTTAAAAAGCATCGCAAGCGAAATCCGCAAGTACGATAGTTTACGGTGTCTAGGATTTCTCTCTTTCTGGAAATTTCCACTTCTGAAGGTACTTTCTCTTTCTAGGGTTCTTAATCCTCTTCAGGGTTTTTTTCGTTCTTGTGAGTTCATTTTTCATCAGACGGAGGCAAAGTTATTTTGATCAACCACAGCTTGATGATCGTATGAGCTTTTTTTTCATTTTTTTTTTCAGTTGTTCGTCTATCATCAAAATCGTGTTATTCATGAATAGGAACTGTCGGAAACCCTAGATTTCATGAACCAATTGAAAGAAAGAAAAATAAAAGATCATAGTTCATTTCAATTGAATTTGTGTATTTGACTCTATTTCGAACTGGAATCTCTTGTTTGGAACCAAAGGATTATAATGTGGAATTCGATTGAATTCCTTTCCTTGAAATTACCGACACAATATGTTAGAATTAAACTTCACAATTTTTTTTGTGGAATTCGAGGATTTTCATGGTTAAATGTTCTTTTGTCACTTATTTTTTAGTTGGAATAGAAAGTGCGATTATCGCAGTATTGTTGAGGCAAAGTGTATTATGTGTTTGGAATGATGAATCAATCAGTTTGGGATTCGTTCATTTGTGTTCTTAGGGATTTAAGCGCCTTTGAGAATGCAAGGAAATAGGATGCCACGGGGTGGTGGATTTTTTGGCATTGGTGGTGACCCTTTTGCTGGTTTTGGGGGTTTTGGAAGCTTTGGGGGTCCTGGAAGTCTGATGTCTGGTTTTTTTGGAGGAAGGGACCCGTTTGATGATCCATTTTTTACTCAGCCGTTTGGCATGTTTGAATCAAACTTCTTTGGTCCCAGTCCATTTCCTAGAATGCCTCCAATGGGATTTATTGAGCATGAACCCCCTCAGCCACAACAGAGGCAGTTGAGGGGGCCCATTATTGAGGAGCTGAACCCTGATGATGAGAAAGAAGAGGAAGGGAATAATGGCAAGGGGAAGGAAAAGAATGATAATCCAAGAAAGCATGGCAGGTCAAGGAGTGATCCTTACTTTGTTGAAGACCCAGATGATGAGGCTCAAGGTGAGTTTTGTTATCTCAGTTTGGTTGTGCTTATGCGTTTGTTGGCTGCTTCTTTTCGGCATGTTATTGTTATGATTGTCCAATATATGATTCAGAAACTTCTTACCTTGCAGAGCCTAGGAGGAAGCATATTCAGTACAGCAATAATTATGGCAGGACCAGCAATGTGCAGCAACAGCCTCAGTTTCAGAGCTTCACCTATCAAAGCTCGGTCTCTTATGGCGGGCCAAATGGTGCATATTATACTTCTTCTAGATCAAAGAGGAGCGGAAGTGATGGAGTAAGCTGGTTTTTAAAGTTTTGATTGCTAAGCGGCCAAGTTTATTGTTTGGATGGTGTTAGTTACCCCTTTTTGTTGATTAGGTAACTTTTGAAGAAAACAAAGAGGCTGACAGTTCTACAGGTCGAGCAACCCACAGGATCTCTAGGGGCATCCATGATAAGGTATATGATTGTTATTATTATTGTGTTCTTTGCATATTCATAATTCTTTTTCACCTGTTACATTTCTTTGCTTTTGTTATTTATCAATATGCCCAACTTGGTTCAAATACATCAGTGACGGGTACGGTGCTGGTTATTGCCAAGAAGTTGAGAATTATGGTGTTGTTTCTACAGGGTCACACAATGACGAGGAAGCTCAATTCTGATGGCAGGGTGGACACCATGCAGATGCTACATAATCTTAATCAAGGTCTGTCCTGTCTATTTTATATCTTGTGCAAAAGTAAGAATCATATCCTAGTGTAATACAAATGGTGATGATATGTGATTAATCTGCAGAGGATCTTCCTGGTTTTGAAGAAGCATGGAAGGGTAAAGGTGTAGAGAACTTGCCTGGTTTGCTAGATGGGCTCAATGGTCAAAATTATCCTGGTAGGACTCTTTGTTTCTGTTTTAACTATCCCCTTCTAACATGCTTACTTGTTTGACCTTAATATTTTTAATTCATTCTGTAAATATGCTGACTGTTTTCCCATGACAATCTTAGGTTCAAGCCGAAATGCTAGAACTGGGCAGGGCTGGGCTCTTCCATCTACAGGGCATACTGCAGGAGCCAATGCTGCCGTGGGAAATAGGGCCATTCCTCGTGTACAGCAATCATCAAAGGCAGAGCGCTGGAAGGGGAGACAGTGAAGACTTAAGAGAGAGAAACATGATTATGGGAAGGGAAGATGTAACCCCGCAACCTGAATAGTGATAATTCTTCTATTGTCTAGTGTAAGTTTTTCGACTGGTAGTCCCTGTTATATCACCTCCATGCATCCCTGATAGAAATGGATTTGCTGTACTGAGATACAGGTTACAGGATATTACTAGCTTCCACTTGAATACCAGCCGTTGCACCTGTTTTCTTACAATTTGGTTAAAAGATGCGCGTCTATTGTTTTGTCACATTTTAAGTTATGATTTCTCAGATGATTGCTTGGTCTTCGATTGTCATTTGGTACCTTGGTTGGTATCCTGTGCAGTTGGAGTTTGAGTTGTTCCCGGTCTGGTTTGGCCGGTAAAAATTAGGACCTGTTTGATGAAAATTGGAATTGGATTGCTGATCCGGTTTTGGTTTCAAAGTGGAATGGGAGCTGTGCAGACACTAGTCTGATTACGATTCACATCAATTGGATGAAGACTATGAATGCACTGCAGTGTGAAAATTTAAAAAAAGAAAATCGGAATGCTCACTTTGATTTTGCATTTCTTTAGGAGATCTTAGTCTCTGTCAAATTCTTTGATTCTAAGGCCTGAAGCGATATCTTTGATTTCCATCCAAAGGTCCAAATTAAGAAGCAGATGGTGGGAATCGAGTTTAAACTAAAATAAATATGCCATCAGAAGTTGGATTTTGTCTGAAAAAATGGTGAGAAGCAACACCTTAGAAGTAACAAAATCTGGCCGCAACAAATAGACTAGACTTACTAATGTACAAATTGAAGAAACTCTAAATATGTACACCCAAATTGAAGAAATAATAATTGATCCATGTACACTACGGAATACAATCTTGCATCCAATTTAACTAGAGATTAAAACCAGGTTTGAAACAATTGAAGCGAGGGAGAACAGAGAGATCAACATTGATCGAAGAGAGAGAAAGTGCGTGTGCATGTGTGCGTGTGTGTGTATTTTTTTTAAGAGAGAAATTGTTCATTGTTTTTACTCTTTTTTCATATTATTATAAAAAAAAATCATGAACGATCAATTCTTAATCTAATATGGTTTATTTCTAAGTCGAGAACACATCTAATTGAAAAATGTGAGTGGAGATGATCCGAGAAACTAGGTTGATTCATAATTACTCTTAGTGGGGCATTTGAAGTTTCACAACGGATGCAAATGGGCTGGGGGCCTAATTTTATTTGTTACCCACAACAATTAAAAAAATAATAATCAATCTTATATTGATAATTAAATTTAGTTTGTTGGTGCTATATTGGCGGTGATGTTGTTGAGGCAGGATTTCTGTTTGTCTTCGTTGGGGCATCCGGAACACGCTTGCATCAGTAATGTGATAGCCACCACCAGCTTGTGGTTTTCAATTTTCTTAGTCCGTGAGCAACCCCACAGTTCCCCAGCTACTTCATTTTGAGTTAATTTTTTTTCCTTTAATATAATATAAGCTGATGATTGTAATTTTATTAAAATATTAAACAATAATAATACCGTCTTAATTTTTTAATATTTTTTATTGCATTTTTATAAATAATTTTCTTAAACGAATTTGAAATTAATAATTATCTTTTTTTTATTTGGTGATCGGAATTGAAAGGACTAAAAGGAAAGGAAAAAAAAAGGAGTAATAGGAAGCTGTGGTTGGCGAACGTCGCTGCTGCGACTGCGAGGGTTTGAGACGAATGGCGGCAATAAGGAGCACCGCAAACATGATAGTGAAGGAAATGTTGTCTGCAACTGCAACACTAAGACCTGACCCGAACCCAATATGTCGACCCGTCTTAACCGTCCCCAACTTGGGGTGCACGATTCGGCTTATCTGCCGCCGATTCCATTTCAGCACTATCCGGTGTTCGGCGGAGACTGGCGGCAACGCCTCCGGAAACAAGGTGTCGGCACGGTTGTCGCAGATGCAGCAGCTTCTGCAGGAGGCGGAGGAGAGAGCTCTCTCTGCCGGAGACCAAGCCACCCCAAAAATCACCTTAGGTATTTAAGTCTCTCTCTCTCTCTGCTCTTTTCTTGCTTCTGTCTTCTTAACCTAGTACGCTTCAAGGGGTCCACTACCTTAAACTAGTTTTATGTTTCAAAATTCAAATGTCTAAGTCTTTGTGTCCTATTATAGTGCATCTGAATTTCACAAACAGTTTCTGCATCGCTAGTCAAATGCTGTTGGAAATGATATCTGGATCTTGGAGATGCCAGTGTCGAATGAGCATGTTGTTCAATCTATGTTCCATGGACGCTTTTGCAAATAAGCACGTAGCATTCCAATAAAAGCCTTTACAATATAGGTTGATGTCCAAGGTTTTGAAAAGGGTTAATATTTGTTTATGCTAGATTAGCAGTTATCTGCTTCATTCGTATTCCAAATAACTTGTCTAGCGGCAATTCCGTTTTGTGTGAGAGTGCCTGAAGGCTGCAGAGAATCTTTCTCCACTAAGTCTCCTTTTTTCTATCTCTATCAAAGTACTAAAGGGCAAAGTGCAACATGTATTTAGGGTTTTAATTTTTTGGGAAAAAGAGTTATAATTTTTTTGGGAACATTTGGTTTTTATATATCTTTAAATTATATATAAATTGAAAAAAGAAAAATCAGACGGGGCAGCTGCCCCTCCCTCCCTTCTTCCCTAGCAATATGGTCCTGTTAAAAAGACAATAGCAATATGGTCTTGTAGCTTCCTCATCATGTTTGCATTTTGCAATGAGATGTTGAATCAACATAACTTCTGAGATGAATCTCCATTCAGATCATGTTACTGTGAGTTTTGCAAGAAGTGGGGGTCCCGGTGGTCAGAATGTCAATAAAGGTCTGTTGGTTCCTTTTATCTTTCTCAATTGATTTTCCCAATTTCTTTGCTGTTTTAGCTCTACATATCGCTCAATTGATTTGGGCCCAACTTTTTTATTATATGTGATTTAATATGGCATGCAGTAAACACCAAGGTGGACATGCGCCTCAATATTAAAAATGCTTATTGGCTGAGTGACAGAATAAGGGAGAGAATTATGCAAATGGTTTGTAATCACCACTTTCCCATCACCCGTTCTTCATATTGATGGCACAAAATCTTGGTGAAAATGTTATATGCTGTTATGTCATGCTTTATAGGGAAGAAAATTATTTTTTTGTCTGTAGAACATCTAAGTTCTAACAATATTTTTTTTTCCATAACCTTTGTTTAAAACCTGCAGAGCAGTCATTTTTCAATTTGTACAAGTAAAATGCCCTGGGCCTGTTTGTATGTTATATTGTTTGCAGTGGCGAATTTTAGGAGTCAAACAACCAAAATTGCATGTAATAAATTTTGAAGCTCCATTTAAGAAAATAATTGAGCTAGTTTAGCTCATTTACTGACAAGTCAAAGTTTGAATAAGTTGTTTGGCTGAAGGGGTTGTTAGTTCACATTTTGCATAGTTGTAGAAGTTGTGCAGTGCAATGCTTGAGTTTACCTCGGTAAAATAATGAGCTCAAAATTGAAATTGAGTTTGGGTAGCTCGCATAGCATTCTGATTTTTAATGATTTTGGAAGTTTTCATTGGAACCTGCCTGGTCTTATGTGGTCACGGACAGGAAAAAAATCGCATAAACAAAGATGGGGAGATTGTAATTTCTTCAACAAAGACCAGAACACAAAAGTTAGTCTATATTTTTCACTCTTTTTTTGTGTATCTTGCTTTAAAACTATTGCTTTCATTCTCCCGTTCTTGTGCAGGGGTAATATTGAAGATGCTCTTGGGAAACTGCAGGTACCAAACGGTTCGCAAGGCTTTTGTATTCTCTTCCTTTCCTTTTGTCCTTTGTCAAATCACTTAGATGACTTTTCCATTCATTCATTTGCAAAAACTGCTCTCAGCCTCATGATATACAACATACATCTCTTTAGTTTTTCTCTGAACCATTGAACATTTCTTCCACTGATTATGTTATGCTATTTTTATCTATCCTGCCCTTTTTTGTATCTTTATTTGTCATGCAACAGGCAATTATTGATGCTGCTGCTTATGTTCCTCCACCACCCTCAGAAGAGCAGAAGAAAAAAATTGCAAAATTGTGAGAACTCCTCACTAGCATGGCATCCATTGATAAGTTGGTTTGATGTTCTTGCATTGCCTACTCTTTCCCACATAACTTTTTTTTGGGGTAATAGAGCTGCCATAGGTGAGCAGAAGAGGCTGCAGAACAAAAAGGCCCTTTCACAAAAGAAAGCAATTAGAAGAGCCCGAGACAGTTGGGACTAAACTATTTAGTAGTAAGACTCTAATCAAGTAATTTTTGGTTGTGCCAGATCCTTCATCTTCTATATATGATTTGTTTTCCATATATTCAGAAAATGAAAAATGATGCTAAAATACTAAATGTGCTTGGTTCTCTGTGCTGATTACCAGACAACAAGGAGGACAAATTGGTGTAAAGCTACCGCGGGGAGTCCATGGGTGGAATGAAAATGGTGAACAAATGCTGCTTGGCATCACAATACACTGGTTCAGCAAGAGGGCCAGGTCAAAAGAAACTGCTTCTAAACTATGAAGAATACAACATCAGAAATTGGAATTGCTTTTATCGGATAGAATTGTCAGTCTGCCTTTTGTACAATGAATATTCTTTTACAAACTTAAAGTGACTAATTATGCGGGCAACTCTTTGGGTTAGATTCCCTATCCACTCATCTTCTTGTCTTGATTGAAATTGTGTGGCCTGGGTTGTTTAAATCTCTGTATCTTGCCATCTCATGTCAATATCTGATTCTGGAAGTACATGGATCTCTAAAATTGTCTTGCTTTCTTTACTTTGATGTTATTGTGAATATGAAGATTAATTTTCTGTATATGATTTTTATGTGTTGAGTTTTGTCTTGCACCAAATTTATCCCTCCTGAGATTTCCATTATACATTTATTTGTTCTTTAAGTCGCTTTTAAATTTTGTAATATTTTGTATCTAAACGTAAAATTTTACCATTAGAGATATCCATGATTTCATAGGCCAGAGTCGAGTTCCAATATCAACATTTTGGTCCTCAGGTGAAGCAAATTATATTTGTTTCTCCCCCTTTAGACCCCTAAAAGAAAGTGAGTTGCTGCAAAATTACATTCTGGAGATTGGCTTTTGCAGAGAAAATTGAACTATACACCTAAGCAGTGGCAGGCTCTAACTCTATATGGTCCCTGGTAGCGGGGCATTTGATGGCCAGTGGCAGCAGAAAGAATGTCTTGGTGCAGTTAGATGGTGCGGTTCTCTTCCGGCAGCTGAGATAGCCTCAGGTACTCATACATAAATCTGTTTAAACAAATGTCTCTACTGCCAACCATTTTACTCAACTCAGTTTCTTAGTTAACAGAGATAGGCATTGTTAAGCTTAGCAGATATCCCCGGTTTTATTGCCTTGCCATTAGTTTAGTAGGAGTTATGCCTATTTTCTATTTGTAACAATGTTGAATGCTGATAAGTCTTCTTCAATCGAATTTCACATCTACACAGGAGAGTTATATCACATGATTTGCCATTGATGTCCATTGAGACAAGTATCTCTTTTCCGCGAAGGAAAGGAAATGTTTGCTTTTGCTTTTGTTAGTCTTCTTATTCTTTTTATTTTGAATGGAAACCACCTGCTGTGCTTGTGGGACAAGTTAGGCTCCGTTTTATTTATTTGCTCGCATTTTCCTGCTTTATCCGCTCACTGGGTATCAATTTATCTGCAAACAACATGATACCTGTTTGTCTAGTCTTTGAATTCTTTTTCTCTTTGCCCTTAGGTGATTCGTATTTGTGCAATTCTGACTTTATTGAATTGACTTGCTGATTCTATTTTTGTCGTGTGCTATATTTCTCGTTGTTGCTTGGTTTGAATGCAATTTGATGTATTGGGTAACTTTTGATCACCTGAAGGGATTATAGTCGTCTAACAAAATTCTATAGCTTACTGTTTCTGAATATTACAGACAAAACTTGTGTCATGTAGCATCGGCCAATTTAGCTTGGCCTAATAATGCACCTTCAGTGCTTTATGGACCTCTCTGTCGCGACTTTAGTCATTGACATGATAGCTAGTAGGTGGGCACGTCATGGTTCATAAAAAATTTATAATTCCATGAAAGCGGAATTGAGACGTTGGTGGCACCAACCAAAGTCTGAAATGTAGAAATTTCACGAGCAGCTTGACTGCTTTGTGTTGTCCATGTTTATCTCTATCCGATTATCATGACTTGTTCTTATACCTAATTGTTGCATTTTTTTCTATTAACAGAATTAAACTGCTGTATAGATGCATTGTAGGCAAGGTGGAAAGCAGTCCAAGCAGAAATAATGCAGATGGTAGATTGATGATCTCTGTGAGGATGTCTTCCTTCTTTCTCTTATTTATTTATTTATTTTTTAACAGTCCTGCTAGTGAGAGAAAGTCAATTCTCTTCTACCCGTTTGCTTCCTTGGGGATGCTAAATTTGTTTTGTATATGTGATATCGCCCCATCAGCAACTCGTGTAATTTTTGTCATTAATTGTCTCACACCAGGTAAACATGTGTCTTATGTATTTATTTATTTGTTTCCTTGCTTTCAATTTAGATCACGTCAATTTTGTCCCAAGAGAATAATCTAGTGGTACAAATTTCCTCTCCCAACCTGATCCTGGTTTAAATCCTTGTAAAAAAAAAAAAAAAAAAAGATCACGTCAACGTTCAGTTTTATAAAGAGGTTGCAGGCTGGAAGATGAGATATGCTGACCTGTTTTTCTCTTTCTTGCGAGGCCATACCAAAGTCAAAAAGGTTTTTGGTCTTTTTCTTTTGGGCGCTGACCTTTCAAATAATCTGATGAACTTGGATTGACCATCATTTTTAAGAAGCTACCTGGAAATGTGCTTCAGTGAACAACTTGCGTGTCGGCTAGTGCCCTTGTGGAAAACTTAGCAAAAGCGAGAAAAACAAATAAAAATGGGAGAAAAAGGACACTCCGAGGAATCTTCCCTAAGGTAGCACTAATCAATTTGTCACTTTCATTAACTTCAACAATCCCATTGCTTCAGATTTTGAGGTTGCTTCTGACAGGATAGCACAAGTAGATGGAATTAGACATTGCGTGCAGACTGAAGGGTTAATATCTAATACTCCTTGGCTTGAACAAATTTGTATAATCTTTGACACATAGGTGTTACCATATGTTGTTGAATATAATCAGATCGGATCCTAGTGGTCTCCTTGTCAGCACATTCAATTGTTCATTTTATTTCGAATAGTGTGAGGAATAAGTTTGAGCGATCTCCTTGTCCGAAAGGGACTCTACTCTCCTTGTAACACCAGAAAGGAGAAAAAGGATCCTCATATAGCCCTATGATCCTGGTGGTTGTGAAAGATGTAGAGAGAGATTGTGAATTCTCCTACCTATTTCTCTGCTGCACCGTTTTGCTAAGCCCATTTTGCTTTACGGTGTGTTTGGCAATTTCATGAAAAGGGAGGCAAAAGAAAGAAAGCGAGGTAAAAGAAAGGAAGGGAAAGGATGGGGAAGTGAGGGAAAGAGAAGTAAAATTAAGAACCATATTTGACGATATAATATGTAATGGGAAAGTAAAGAAAATGAAAGTAAAATAAAAAATCAGGATGGAATATAATAAAAATGTATATAAATTTATTGTTCAATAATTTATTTTTTATTAGAGTTTTAAAATAGAGAGTATAAAAATAAATTTAATATTTATAATTTAAAAAAAGAATCTCTTTCCTTCACATAAACCCTTCATTTCTTTCCCTTCTCTCTAATTAATTATTTTGTCCAACATGAGTGGAATTTTTAAAAATCTTCTTTTTCTCTCTTTTTTTCACCAAAACCCTTCGTCCAATTGGACGGTCAGTGATGCACAAGGAATTTGACATTTCTACTGTTCTTCTATAGGAACTAAAAGTGGCATGGTATGGATTAAACTGTAGAAAAGTTGTCAACTCTTGTTGTAGCACTAGATGAAAAGGTTACCGTCTCCATCCACCTGTAATATTAGGCACTCTCTTCCTTCCCTCCACCACTTTATGGCTGCCAAAATGATGTCTATTTTGGACCATACATTCTGCATTCCCATTTATATTTTTTGTTCATATGCGAGTGTGTATATGAAATTAGCAGTTTCCAGGATTCCATCCTTTTGTCTTTTCTTTTGATCACTTGTCTCTCACAAGCACACCCAAATTTCTTCTTTCATTTTTCTCTCACAAGCTTTATGGATTTGCTATGACACCTGCCATGGTAAAGCAAAAAAGTGTCTAAACAAAAAGGAAAATTTCAAGTAAGAAACCCTAAAAAGTTTTTTAATATCTCTACCATTTCTTTTTTTTTTTTTTTTTTTTTTTACAACTCTTAATATCCCTTGAAATTAATCAAGAAATTTAAAAAAAAAATCTTTTAGTATGTTTGTCCCCTCCTATAATGGATAAAAAAGAGGAATAGGGTCATAAATTACAAAAATTTAATTAATTGAACTAAAAATTTTCTCAGTTTCTATATATACCGTACATTCAACAGCTCCCAAAAAAGGAAAGATATTTCTTAACCCTAATTTGACCTCCTTCACTTTCTTATCACATGAACTTCGCCGGACCGCCGATCAACATGTTTGATCCAACGGCTCTCCTTCTTCCCAGAACTACTTAAAGTGCCTCCACTCGTCGCCACGTATGCTACATCCAACCCTTGTCCGACTGGTAAGAAAACAGACCGAACCAGCCGTGAACCGGCGTCCAAAACCCCTCTCCATCTGAAACTGGAAGCGGTTTTCGTACTTGCGTTCTTGCAGATGAAAACCGCTCCTTTATTACTCAGCTTCGCGAGCCTAAAAAATATCGCGAAATCCTTTTTTTTAGAGTCAACAACCATGAAATCTATCCCGGTCAGACCAGCCATAACTTCTTCCGGTTCGCCGATAATGACTTCCGGCGAAATGCCTGATTTAGACATCAGTTCGAGGTAGTTTGATCGGGATTTTTCATCGGGGACGATGCACACGTGTCGTCCGGATGTATGTTTGCTCGCGACGGCGAGACCGATGCTGGTTGTGATTACGCCATTTTCCGACCAGGTTTCGACGATTAGCCTCGTGTTCCATCCGGCGGCCATGGCGGAGACAAGCTCTGCTACGCTCGATTCTTGAAGGAATTGGCACTGTAAATTCAGAAATGAGATTTTGTAGAGAGAGAGAGAGAGAGAGAGAGAGAGAGAGAGACTTACAGAATTGACGGTGTCGATGTAGGCTTTGGAGGCGGTTTCTGGAGACCAAACAAGCTTCATCTTTGAATTTTCCTATTAAAGATCTTGGTGTTGTCTGGAGTCTTGTGGGGATGAGAGAAGAGTTTAGAGTATTTGATAAGAGTGAGGGGGAGAGAGAGAGAGAGAGGGTTAAGCAAAAAGTGGGTGATGTATGGGATGAAATAAGGGTTTTGGATCTTGTTTGGGGGATTGCGTGGGACAGTTAGAGAGAAAAAATGATAGAGAGAGACACCAATAAAAAGGGAAGGGGTGACAGTGAGCGGGTTGACGTTGACATTGGAAGTGGGATCACTCCTGTTTTTCTCTCTCTACAGTCCACACTAAGAATATTTGTCCACTGTTTCTCTCTCTATATCCATATCCAGAATATATTAAAGAATAAGGAAACTGTGATTAATAAGGAAACTGTGATATTTGCTTTGCCGGATGCAGCTGCTAATATGCGTAGCCGCACACGCACCATACCAACCATATTACAATCGTACCACAACCATAATTGCTTGGCATGCAAGGCAGATGCTATTAGACGATGGGCAGGAAGAGAAGAGAAGAGAAGAGAAGAGGAGAGAAGAGAAGAGAAGAGAATTGTTCTTAGTGTTCTATTTAAATAAATGCTGACCATGAAAAAGATTAACGGATTATCATTTTCTTTTTTTTTTTAATTTTAAGTTTTGAATCTTTTATATATATAAAACAATCTTCACCGTCAATCTTTCTTCAATTCATTATCTTAGGATTTATCATTTTTTTGACTAATATTACTTATTTTTTAAATTCTACCCCTCCCATTTTAATTATTAAAATTATTCAATTACGTGCATTAAGAAATTTATTAATTATTTTTCTAAAGAATAGATTTAATCAAATTGTTCAATTTACTTTTTAGGAGTCTAATAATAAATAACAAATCGCATATTAAAGATATTTTTTAATAAATTACTAATACGTATTTTAAAATGAATAATATTACATAAATCGAATAAATTAAAAATCAAATGAACTGAATCTTATATAGTAATATTGTAATTTTTTTATTTAGTTTAAAAGATATTTTTATCGATTAAAACTTATTCAAATTTGAAAATTTTTGATTTTTAATACTACTTAACATATTTTATATTTTTTTTACTTATTTCAAAAAATATTTTGATCAATTTAAAATTATTTAAATTTTAAAAATAATTATTTTTAATATAGACTATTAATTAGAATTTAATTTATTTCATTTTCATGAATTTTTTCTTTTTTAATTAGATCTACATTTGAATTCATAATCATCATCCAGGTAGGAAAGAAAGATTGTGATCATTAAGATGAATCGGAACTCGGAACTTCATGTTATATGAATTTGGATTGTTTACGACGTAGCAGATCACACAAATAAAACCTCAAAATGCAAAAGGGTATGTGCTTGTTCCGGAGGTTTGAAATTGGACCCTATTTTGGAAAATTACATCTTTAATCTTTCCAATTTTTATAATTTTCGCATCTAATGTTTTGCTGGGATGTCCACCTCTAAAATAAATTGTATTATACTTAAATTGAATTAATCAGATAATTAGATATTGAATTATTTAAAACAGAGAAAAAATCTAATGTTTTGTTGTGTCCTCTCTCTCTCTATCTAAATAAGGATTATAATTAATCATTAGCTTATGTCTCCATTTTGTCAAAGTCGGTCGATGTTTTATAGATTCATATCGTTTTGTATTTGGAACCAGAGATTTGATGCTTAATTGTTCTAAGTCATTATCTTTTTTTTTTTGTTACTATACAAATTGTTATCTAAATTCATATTCTGACTAATTCAATTTGGAATTTATAGTGTCCTATTTAAGGAGCTATTTTTATAACGTAGTCAACTCTATACTCAAATCACGAATCAAACTCGGGATAGATCTAATACCGCATTTCAATAGATCAACTGACTATTGGTATTCTAAGTCATTATCATAACTATAGTTTTTATTTTTTTTATAAAAGTTTAAATTTAAAATTATCATATTATGAGAGGAGATTTGTACTGTTAACCTGTGACTAGCATAACTATAATTGATATCTGTAAGATGAATGATGGCTATCATCGGCCATACGCACGGTAGAATTGAGGTTATCGATTTTGTTTTATTTTGTATTCGGTATATAGTATTATGCTAGCAAAAAGAAAAATTTATACAAAGGTAATAAATGAGAGAATCCATTTAAAAAAAAACTTTTTTTTTTTGGTAGTGCCTTCTGATTAGCTACCATAACACCATTAGATCGCGAGCTATAAGCAGATGGACAGGTAACTCACTCTAATTAACATTGGTGATCACAGAACTGGTGTCATGACACCAATGTCTGATAACTCAATTGACTTGAGATTGATGCTCTTTAATTATGGTAGGGAGTTTGATCCTCATAAGAACTGAAAAATCAGTGTCGGGAGATCTGTCCCCTTAATTGGGTCTTACAAGTGATCGATTCAGATTAGTCAGAGTAAAATTTCAAATACTGAGTTGGTGATTTAACCATAATATCAAAAAAAAAAACAAACCGGTGTCACGACGATCGAAGATCTTGACAAAAAATGACGAGATCGGAGAGTAAAAAGAACTAGTAGGAGCAGGTTGAGTATTTTAGATTTGGATCGACAATTGTTAGAGTCCTCTTGTTAACGTTTAAATTCAATATTGACATTTTGACGTGGGTAGAAGTTTTCTACTCTTCTAATCAAGGCGAAAAGCTTGCAGTCTAGGAGATTTTTGTTTCAATATATGTTTTTTTACCATCAATGTTCAGAATTTCAACTGATTTGTTTAAAAAAGTCATGAAATTTAATTTAAAAATTAATTCTCTTATACATACATTTTTATTTTATTAAATTTAAAATTTTGATTAAAAAAGTATAATATTTTATTATTAAATTTAGATACCGTCGATTAATAGATATAGACTCTGCAAGAAGATAATTGATCATCTTTCATTGGATTTCATTAAGAGTTTGGTCCGCAAGATTTGTCGCAAAGAGAGACTAGTGTGCTCATGACCTATATTTTTGTAGCCTCTCGGTGGATAGGAATGCTGCTTTAGATTTGTGTCCAGTTTAATTTGCGACCATACTTGTGATTTTATCATCCACTCTAAATTGAAATAAATATTTAGATTGTTGTTGTCATGCTTATATTTTTGTCGCTAACGCATTGCTCGCTTTATAAAAAAAAAAAAAAAAAAAAAAAACAAACTGAGAGATAGATACATGCAGTAATTGTATGCTAAAATAGAAAATTACATGCAGTATTATCTCCATCGAGTGTTGACCTCTGATGGCTTTAAAGAATGTAATCCCGATGAAGGATTTTGAAGTATTGCCTTCGGAGACGGAGCTTGTATCCTAGAATACCGTTCAGACGCATGGCATGATACTTTTTTTTTTGTTTTACAATCATTTTAATCTTGAATTTCAAAATTAAAAAAAAAAAAAGAATTATAATTATTAGACCGTCTCCTTTTGACGATGACATGAAACCATTAGGCAATTAAACCAATACCAGGACAACAAGCGGAATTGTTTGGGCCATTGAAGCCCAAAACTTTCATTGGGCCCAGAAATGTTGGAATGGCAGAGGAACACGATTAAAATCGGTTCTATAAGCCCACCAAACGGAATTGAACATACTATATGCAAGCGCCTGCACGGGTCCTCCAAAATTCAGTCGAGACTTTCGTCGAGCATCTCTCTCTCTCTCTCTCTCTCTCTCTCATAGGATGCTCATGGTTCAATTCATACTTGCTTTCCTTCTTCTCTGATCACCACACTCCAAATCCACGTGGCGAATTCCTAGTATGCTTCTCCCACACGCGTCACCACAACACATCCTCTCTCACCACTAATCTCTCTCTCTCTCTCTCTCACTCACATTCAATCTTATTAATCAACCATTAGCTTCAACATCTCCAAAACCCCAAAAACCAATGCACCGTCTTAGAACCTCACTCCAATTCCACAACATCGTCAAGTACCGGCTCCTATCTTTAAAACGCTTTTCCAACAAGCCGACGGAGCCCCATTTCGAGAATGTGGGCTCAATGGCTTCACAGCTCAAGTCTCGGTCGGTTCTCAGACTTCGCGGTCCAGACACGGTCAAATTCCTTCAGGGTCTATTGACCAACGACGTGAGAAAATTCTCAGACCCAATTGGGGAAAAGACTTCAAATCTTGCTACGCCAAATGTGCCAGTCGCATCAATACCACTGCTTTATTCTGCTATATTGAATCCACAGGGAAGGTTTTTGTATGACATGTTTGTTTTAAGGCCTCCTAGAGCTGATGCCAAGCTTAATGATAGCGGGTCGGGTCCCGGTTCCGATCCAAATGGGGATTTGGAGTTGTTGTTGGATGTTGATGGGACTGTTGTTCATGAGCTTCTGCAGACTTTGAAAAAGTAAGTGGTTTTACTTGTTCAAATGGCTTTCTTTAAGTCATTTGAAGTGGGTTTTGTTTTTTGAGTTGTGCACATGTTATGTGATACTTCAAATTTGGTTCTTTTCTGCTTAGATGTAATAATAGGACTATTTCCATGTTTAACGTAATATATGTTGGTTTTATACTCTGCTGTGATTGCTCGCATTGTGTTGAACTTAATTTAGATTGATGGATGGAAATCGAAGCTTGCTTTGTGTATGAGTTGATGAGACAAAGTTCGCATGAATTGAAATTTTGATATATTAAGGTGGATTACAGGAATCGAGCGGGTTTTAACTTGAATGTCATTTTGCTGGGAAGTTGACCAAATTTTATGGATATAAATTCTTTGCCAGGCCCCATTAAGTTTTCTTTTTGAGTTTCTCTCTTCAAGTAATCCAGACTCTTTCGCTCTCTTTCAAAAACCAAAATCCTACTTGCTTTTTGTTTATATCAAGGGCTTTGCTTGGTCTGTGGCTATTATTATAGAAGGGAGGATGTCTTAGCTTTTTAAGCCAAAAATGCAATACCGTGCAATGATGTCTTAACTTTGTCAAAAGTCCTCTTATTCATTTCTCTCCATATGGACCCAAAAACAATTGGTGGGACTAAAGTGATGCCGCTTTGCCTCAACCTGTGAATCTTCACAATTCTTCAGAGTTTCAGATTAGTTACTAAATCAGCTGTTAGCCAACAATGCCTTTTTGTAGAGGAGGTGAGAAGATTGGTGCTTAGCTATTGAAGATAATCATTTTATTTGGTAGTGAGCAAGGGAGAAAGCATGATCTAATAAAGATGATTAACGCAAGGCATGAAGTGGCTGAGACCTTGAAGCGATAGAATGTCATGCATAAAGTGCTATATTTAAACTTTTAGGAGCTCAAGTTTTTCATGAGCGTAGGGCAGCAATTTTCGGTTGTATGAAGTCAGTTTCTTTGACTGCTCACATGAAGCATAATCCTAGAAAAGAAACTTTTTTAGCAGTTAAATTGTTCTTGAAGCTTAGTAAACTTTTTGTGTTCTGTCGATGATAGGATTTTACAATCTCTCTTTATTCAATTTTTTCAATTATTTTAGGAGGTAGCAGTAACTAAATTATGCTGCATGAGTTGTTAATACATTGGTTTAGAAGCATTTGCGACTGGAGAAGCATTTGCGACCGGTAAAGCATATGTCTCAAGTTTTTAGAAGGTCCCGACTTGTGTCATGTGGTCCAAGTTAGTAGTTTTTCACTCTCTGAGATATTGAATTTTAATTTAGAATCCTTTTTCTAATTTTGAGTGTTACAGATACAGGTTACGATCTAAGGTTGAAATCGAAAATGTATCAGATGAGTTATCTTGTTGGCAGCGCTATGGTCAAAACCTGGCTCATGAGAACTCTTCAGTAGAAGAACCAGAGGCTGTTTCTGTTGGCTGGGCTACTAGTGTTGATCGTTCTGGCATGTCAGCTTCCAAAGGAAATGATTTTGGGTGGCAATGGTTTAAAGATCCCAGATTGGATTGTCTTGGTTTCAGGGGAATCTTTCCATCACATGTGATCCGTGAGTCCAAATTTACTATGTATCTGAAGGAACATTTTTATTTTTCATTAATCAGTACGATGTATCATAAGGCTTTTGTCCATGCAGCACCATTGGTTGAAGCAGACAAAGAAGCAGATGAGCGAAATTACCTTCTCTGGAGAATTGAGAAAGGAGTTGCAGAAGGCTCAACTGAGATGCCAAAAGGTGCGAAATATGCGGCTAGTTTACTCACATGCCTGTTATATTTCCAAATCTCTGCTTCTAATGCAAAATAATATGGGGCATGAATTTTGAGAAAAATGATCAATTTTGTTCTGGAAGAGTACCAAGTTGCTTTAAAACTTCATTGATTCACCAAAGGTTTCATTCATTTGCGCACTAAGTTTTGATCTGGGAGTGCTCATTTATTACTCTGCTCTTTTAATTAAAACCAAGGTGCAAAATATAACAGGCTTCATTCATGCCCCATTTGGATTTATAAGTGAATTATTTCCTTGAAATTTTCAAAATTTATGAGGCTTAAGCATATCTAGTTGGGCAGCAGCTCTGTTGCAGGTGTAGTCCTGCATGTGCAGAGATTGCATCACGATGGATCAGTCTTACGGCAATATCTGAGCTCACTCTGTTTATTCATGCCATTTTTCTTGATGATTCAACCCTTTCAGGTGAAGCCATCCCATTGGAGTACAATCTTGCTGGTCTGAATGCAATAAGCTTTGACAAGGGATGCTATGTTGGCCAGGAGCTTATTGCACGTACACACCATCGGGGTGTTATTCGGAAACGGTTGCTCCCTTTAAAGTTTCTCGATGACAGCGGGAAAGGTAAATACCTCATATTTTTAGTTTTAAGGTTTTCATCGTCTTGGTCTCTCTGATTTCCTGCTATTACCCATCCAGAAATCGAGCAGAAAGTGTCTCCTGGATCAGAAGTAATTGACACATCATCAGGTAAGAAGGCTGGAATTGTAACGACAGCCCTTGGGTGCCGTGGACTTGGGCTTTTGCGGTTGGACGAAGCATTTAAGGGATCAGGTGGATTGATTATAGGAGGACAGGAGGGTGTTAAGGTTGAGGCTTATCGGCCAAAATGGTGGCCTCCTGAATGGTTTCAGGAGCAGCAACAACATGGTGCAGCTGCTTAGTATATGTTTAGGTACAAAAAGACATGTCCTCCTGATGTCAAAAATCTTCTGCCAATGTTCCGGGTCACAGCCATTGCTGGAAATCGGGCAGCAGCACATCATTTTATCTAGGACTTGTAAACTTGAAATAAAGTGGTTCCGAAGATTCTTATGCTGTAATATTGTAATATATACGACTCACAAGTCAAACGAGTAAACCCTGTGTACTACTGGCAAATAAATGGTGGTTACCAGTTGCCTTTCTGACCAGTTTATAGGGATTCATTATAAGATCTGGTTTTTCTTGGCTTTTGTTTTGGGGGCACAGGAAACAGAACTGCTTTCTTTAAATTTACCAGTAAATCTTAATTTATTTGCAAGCAATTACCAGTATGGTTGGCCCGACAATTTTGTGCATCAGAGTTAGATTCTTCTGCATATGAAGTTGGCCTAAGGGCATCCCACCTGCATACGAAGTTGGAGTTATACTGCAGATCAAATCTCAGAACTCCCCACTATTTCTCCTGAATATCTTCAATAAACTCCACTGTTCTTGGTAATGCACTTCGAACACCTAGATTTTCTGCCTCCTGATTTCAGTCCATGGGTAGGCATCATGAATGAGGAGTAGCTGTGCTTAGTTCCTGAACAACAGCCTCCATTGTAGGTCTCTGGTCGGGATTCTCATTGACACAAGCCATTGCAATTTTTGCCGGCTTAGATGCTTCAGACTCGGAGAAGTCCTTGAGATCGGTATCCACAAAATCAGTTGGAAATCAGTTGCTTACCTGAGACAATCTAAAGGATGATTACTCCGAAGGAATACACATCACTCTTCTCAGTGAAATGCCTGGTGGTGAGGTACTCAGGTGCCAAGTACCCCATTGCGGCACCGACCTTGAGTATTGAGTAGACAATGTCATCAGCTAGGAGCTTGTGAGCAAAATGGGTTAACATTGTATGGGGTCATGCTGTCTCAAGAGATCTGGTCAACTGACGCTATCTACCTCTTGCAATGGTCACGGATCAGGGGTGTGATGTCAAGGGTGTCTGGACAAGTTCAGCCACTATCCTTCCTGATGGTCAAGTCATCATGCTCTACATCGGATCGACCAATCAGAGTTCTAGGTCTAAAACTTGGCATACCTCGCTGACCCATCTGATCCTCTTCTACTCAAATGGGTCTAGTACTCGCGCAACTTGGTCCTCGTACCACCACCTAGCATCAATGTCGAGGACTTTAGGGATCCCACTATTACCTGACAGACCTCTAAAGGGAAGTAAGCGGAATGCCATTGGATCCAAGGTTAATGAAACTGGCATTATTTTGGTTTATGAAATCGAGGACTTCAAAAGGTTTAAACTTTTGGATGGAGTTTTGCATAGCATTCCAACAACTGGCATGTGGGAATGTGTTGATTTTTTTCCCTATCTCCATGGTGGAGGACAATGGACTAGAGAACAATGTTGTTGATGATCGGGTGAAACATTTTCTCAAGGAGAGTTCGGATGATACTAGGTATGATTATTTTGCTGTTGGGACTTATGATCGTGTAAAGGGTGATTGGACTTCCAATATTAGTGAGATTGACGTTGGCCTTGGCATGAAAGTGGATTATGGAAAATTCTACGCTTCAAAGACATTTTATGATCAGAATAAGATGAGAGTCTTGTGGGGGTGGATGCTTGAAGCTAGCAGTGAAGATTCTGATGTGAATAAAGGATGGGCATCTGTTATGGTACGCCTTTTTTTTTTTTTTTTCTTTTTCTTTTCTCCCTTTGTGTGAAATACGATTTAGCAAAAGGATATTAATGCTCTTTGGCAGGCCCCAATTTCCTTCAAGATCATAGTGACACGCATTGATCGGTTATATTTACTTTTTACAACTTTTTAAGCATTGGTATGATAAATAAGTGCAGAGCCTAACAGAGCTCCTGACACGGAATGTCATGGTTTAATATCTTTTTGGCAACTCAATTGTGAAAATTTTTGTCCTAACATAACCACGATAATATGATATTTTCCCTTTCTAAGTAATTAGCTTTGCATTTCCTTCCTAAACATGAATAAATTGTGTTTGTGGCTATACAGGCAGTTCCGAGGACAATCTTGTTTGATAAGAAGACCGGTAGCAATGTTCTTCAATGGCCAATGGAGGAGATAGAGAGCTTGAGAACAAACAGCACTAAATTTAACAAGATTAATTACACCTGGATCAGTTTTTCCCCTTGAAGTAGGAAATGCAACTCAGGTCTCTCTCTTTCTTGTCTATTTCCCTCTTCATATGATTCACCAACAAGGTAAAAAGAGCTAAGGAATATTTTTTGCCTTCGTGTGTTACAGTTGGATATAACAGCTGAGTTTGAGGTTGACCTAGAGGCTTTCAGTGCCATAACAGAGGCTGATGCAGCATACAGCTGCAGCGGAGGTGGTGGGGCTGCTGAACATGGTGCAGCTGGACCATTTGGTCTCTTGGTTCTTGCAGATGAGAGTCGTTCTAAGCAGACCCTAGTATACTTCTATGTCACCAAAGGTTCTGATGGAAAGCTTAAGACCCACTTTTGCAATGACCTGGTTTGCTCTCATTTCTAGCAATACCTCTCCAATGCGCTTATTCTGAAATCCGATGCCATTACAGCAACACCTTAGGACCTCTCCAATGTATTTCTTTAGTTTTTTTTATATGATAATCTGCAAATCTCGTGATTGGTTATATCATTCCATAAAAGACATATAATAAGGAATCTAACCAATCCCGAGACACCATCGCATTCCTTATAGAAGAGCACTTTTATAAGCAACCAAACTTATTGGCAGACGCTGTCCTCACTTAATTTGTTTCGTGCAGGTCTTCTTTGGCTGACGATATTTATAAAGGTATTGAAGGTGGTGTTGTTCCAGTACTTGAAGGTGAAAAATTCGTTGTTAGGGTATTGGTAAGTCCGACCATTGTTTTAAATCCTGCAATACTCGACATACAATATATATATACATACAGATAGATATAAGACAACAATTTCAATGAAATGGTTGATTGTTACAGGTTGATCATTCAATAATAGACACCTTTACTCAGGGAGGAAGAACTTGCATTACATCGCGTGTTTATCCAACAAGGGCAATTTTTGAATCTGCTAGAGTTTTTGTTTTCAATAATGCAACTGCTGCCAAAGTCACAACTACAGTCAAGATATGGCAAATGAAATCTGCAGAGTTTACCTCTTAGAATTTTGTTGTAACATAACATTCTGGAGCAACCAAGCCTCGTGCTCCTTAAATCCACCTGCCTCGATTGATTTGTAAAATGAGAATCCTCTACTCGTGTTGTTTCAATAAAAAAATGAAGGAATCTTTTTTTTTTTTTCCTTTTTAGGTGCTTACCGGCCCCATCCAGTCCTGCTTCGAGCAAGACAAAGATATTACCTCCTAGGCTTGATTTTAAGATGTAAAAGACAGATCCTCTTTTCTTTCTTTCCTTTTTTTTTTTTTAAATTTTTGAAGGTGAGATCAAGACCATAAACACCAACAATAGCCAAATTATACACCGACCTAATAATGCATCCAAGTCTCACATATAACACACTACTGACCTAATACTAAGAGTCGTGAAGTTATCCTCGGCAATGATTCAATGCTTTCCTGGCCTGTGTTCAATGGCATGAAGTCAGTTTCAGTAATTGCATAGGAATTCCCTTGATTCGGTAAAGCAATGAAGGAAGCGCATCGGGTTAGGACTCGGTGTCCGGTTAAGATCGACCTGTTGATTTGCAACAGGCGCAATAAAGCCTTAAGTTGGATACTAATTTGCCTTAAATAAGGGCCTATACTACAAACAACTAAAATAAAGAAATCAAAAATTGCCACATAAAACTATGGACAAAGAAGCAAAAAGCGCCAACTCGAGAGAATATTTGCCACACCTCGATAAAGACCGATGAGTACCACACCCATCATCCCGTACAAACCCTGTCGAATGGATGCCGGATGGAACTAATCTTGCTCATTCACAGCCGGTCGAAGCCGTTGGCGGATTGGTGACCTCCTAAGAACCTCATCAAACATGACATCAACATCATCGACGGAGGCTAACTAGATATGAGCATTCGTTTAAATCATTTATTTTAATTAGATTTTATAATTTTTACAACTATAACATAATTAAATAGACTAAAAATCGATAATTCATTTAATTGAATTAAATGATTAATTCGATTTGATTGTCCAAATTAACCCAATTTTTAAAAATCTCTTACAATAAGAGAATTTTAAATTACGTTATTTTACTTATATTTATGTAAATATAATATATCAATTTATGTTTATAAATTGTAATTTAAAAATTTTAAATTCACTTATAATATTATTTCACCATTTAAAATTTTTCAAATTTCAAACAAAAATACCATACCCCATTAATTCTTTATCTATTATTTAAGTAAATAGAACACATTGATAAATTATTAAGTAAAAACAACATCAATATTGAAAAGTCTCTACTATATTCCTAATTAATATATTTGAAATAAATAACTTGAACTCTCTAAATTTAGTTATAAAACATTCACTAAACTTTGGAATAACATAAGATATAAAACCTAACGTGATGTAAAATTTTGAATTTAAATTTTAGTTATTATGCTAGTAAATATTTAGATTAAGATGTAGAATTATCTAAGTATTTATTTTTATGTGAATTATGGAGCATATTTGATAATTCTATTAATACTTAAATAATTTTAATTAAGATTTTTATTATTATTAAAAAAGAAAAAAAATACTTGAGGTAAGTTATCCTTGAACTTTCAAACCTTTTTTTTTTTTTTTTTTTTTTTTTTTTTTTATAAATAATCCTCTCGAATACATCAATTGCCTAAAAAGCCAATGAAAATTGAGAAAAGAACGACCTAAAGCGCCGCTCTGCTTAGGATATAAAATCGTCCGGAAAGGGGTTTGGTTAGGGTTTCAGGAAGCGAATTAGGCAGACCGCGAGTTCTCGTCGAAAGCCAAAACCTAGAAGACAGGAGCAGCCGCCCAACTTCGCCGAGCAACCATGGGGCGTATGCACAGCAGAGGGTTCCTCTCTCTCTCTCTCTCTCCCTCTCTCTCTCTCTCTCCAATTCCCTATGGTTTCATTCATCTATGACAGCTATTCACTGATCGTCTTGTGTTGACAGTAAGGGTATATCTTCTTCGGCTTTGCCTTACAAGAGGACTCCTCCTAGTTGGCTCAAAATCTCTTCCGCTGATGTAATTCCTGAACCCTTCACTTTCTCATCTCTCTTTCATCTCCATCTGATGTTCATCATGTCTAACGATTCAGGTGGAGGATAACATTTGCAAGTTTGCAAAGAAAGGGTTGACTCCGTCGCAGATCGGTGTCATTCTTCGTGACTCTCACGGTATTGCCCAGGTCAAGAGCGTTACTGGTAGCAAAATCTTGCGTATTCTCAAGGCTCATGGTATTTTCTTTCTCTTTTCTCTCATATTGGTCTTGATCGGGAGATTGGCGTGTGTTTGGTCGCTTGATTGAATGGTGTTTGTGGGCTTTATTTTAGGGCTTGCACCTGAGATTCCTGAAGACTTGTACCATTTGATTAAGAAGGCTGTTGCGATTAGGAAGCATCTAGAGAGGAATAGGAAGGATAAGGATTCCAAGTTCAGGTTGATTCTTGTCGAGAGCAGAATTCATCGTCTTGCTCGCTACTACAAGAGGACCAAGAAGCTCCCTCCTATTTGGAAATAGTGAGTCCTCCTCTCTTCCTGCTTAATCAATCTGTTATCCTTAAACAAGCATGTTAAATGATGGGCGTTTCTGGTTTCTTTCTTTTTACACAATTCTTTTACCTACACCTTTTGCCATTGTTTTTTAGTTTAGGATTTCTCAGAATTAGAGGATTCTAGTTTCTTGTTGATACTGAAGACGAGCAATATTAGTAGATGACATATGATTATAGCATGGGAATATTCATAGCTTTGAAGCTTAGCACCTTTTGCCGTACCTTTATGTACAGCTGCGAAGCCAGAATCCGTTTGAAGTAGAACTTCATCATGAAAAGACTATATTAATATATATATATATATATATATATAATGTGAACTAGTTGTATTGGAGTTAAAAAGTATATTAATTAATCCGAGCCAACTTGCTTGCTTAAAACAAATCAAGCTGGATCCCAATGTTAACATCCTTGGTTTGATGTATTTATATTGTAGCATGCCCTCATACTATTACATGTAATTGTAATCGTCAGTAAACCAAACATTATTTTTGAATGTGAAGGTGATTTCAAAAGTAGATTTGTGATTTGTAACTAATAATTTAGTGAAGAACCTTCTATAAAATATCAAAGAAGCTTATCTGTGTTGCATAATTTATGTAAACTGTAATATTCCCAAGGACTGTGCAGCAGAAGACCCATTTGCTTGTTCACACTCATTTTTCATAATTATTAAAACATTCTTTATGGATTATCAAGCCAAATTATGCCACAGTTTGCATCAACTAATCACTAGTCGGGATTTGTAGTTGTTAACCAGAGAAATGAGGAAAGCATCCTCATTTTAGATTAAAGCTAAAGTTATGATTTTATCCTTTCTTTTTAAAGCTGAAGTTGTGATTTTATCCATTCTTTTTACTCCCTTATGGAGGTGCTATAGAGTTATGAGGGCATTGGTCTGATGCCTTTATCCTGGTTTTGAACTAAGGATGCTTGTGTAGATTGTGGTTCTAAAACTATGCCCTATAACTAATATGAACTCAAGGATTGTAAAAAGATTTTCGAGAAAGAGTGAAATTAAATGGTTTTAGAATATTTTTAATGACAGTTCTGAAATATAAAGTTTTTCTGACCCCTAATGAGATGAGGTTGAGGTTCTGGAGCAATTTTATATGGAGAAAGAAATTACTGGTTCAGCATTTTTATTCACCTTTGGTAGTAGATTCTTAGATAATTATGATTACACATTTTTCTTCACAAAGAATCTCAAACCTTAAAACAATGGATAAGGACAATACATCCCCATAGTTTTGAAGTTCAATGTAATTTCTTCTTCTGTGTAGGAGGAGAGTAGGAAGGGGGAGATAAATCATATGGTTGATGTAGTTTCATATATATCCAACTCATGATCCTCATGGTTGCATACATAAACTAGTTTCCAGGAAAACAGTTCGTACCAATGCATTGTGCAAAAATGGTTACTTTTGGCCGGAATCTGTGGAGGATGGAGCGTTTGGACAATCCAGTTGAATTTTGCTTCCTCTTTTTTTTTTATTGCAATTTGTTAGTAGATACGCATTATCAGTAGCATATTACTCCCCATAATGGCAAGATGCCCTTTTCTCTGACATGTCAAGACTTCTCTATAAGAGGGTAAAAAAAGCTTTGGCTTCAGTTTGTTTGCATGGATACATAATTCTTATGTATGATATTTGAAATTTGTGTCATTAACCTGCTCCACTTTCCCTGCTATTAAAGAACTGGCCTCTCATTGGGTGATAATCATACAAGCCCTTTGCGATTTTATTGTGTGTAATCAGTCATCGATAACCCATTATCAGTAGCATATTACTCCCTGTAACAGCAAGATGCCCTTTTCTCTGACATGTCAAGACTTCTCTATAAGAGGGTAAAAAAAGTTATGGCTTCAGTATGTTTGCATGGATACATAATTCTTATGTATGATATTTGAAATTTGTGTCATTAACCTGTTCCACTTTCCCTGCTATTAAAGAACTGGCTTCTCATTTGGTGATAATCATGCAAGCCCTTTGCGATTTTATTGTGTGTAATCAGTCATCGATAACCCATTATCAGTAGCATATTACTCCCTGTAACAGCAAGATGCCCTTTTCTCTGACATGTCAAGACTTCTCTAAGCTATGGCTTCAGTTTGTTTGCATATTCTTATCGCGGGTAACCTGTCATTGAGATGATTATTTGTGGTACTTTACCTTGTTCCCATGTCCTTGAGTTGAACAAGCTATGGATGCTTTATGCCAAAAACAAAAGTATATGAAAATTTTCATATTTACATCAACGTCTTGGTTGACACACCATGTTAATAGTGATGTTTCTGGATCTTTCAGTAACACAGTGAAATAGAATATGCTGACTTGTGTTTTCTTGTGCATGATAAACATCTTATATTATTGTTTATTTTTCAGCGAGTCAACAACTGCAAGCACCCTCGTAGCATAGATGTCCTGAATCATACCAAGCAGTGGCGGATCAGTATGAGGAGCCTTTTGCTAGGCATACCATTTCTTTCTTTTTTGTAGTTGATCTGTTTTAGGCAGTTGGATCTGTGTTCTTTTTTACTCATGCTCGTCTATTGTGATATGACCAAAGTTTCATCCATGGTGGATTTTCCAATTCTTATATTTGTTATATTACAAAATGAAATGTGAAATGTGAAATGTTGATTTGCACCAAGATATGGCTAGATGGAGCACGTGAGATTGAAATGGGTTGGGCAATTTGGTTTCTAAGTTAAATCATAGTGTCAAAGGGGCAAAGGTGAACCTGGTAATGCAACCGACATGAAGATAGCTCATCCCATGTGAAGAGCCTAATAAGCCACGCCATATTTGAGGCTTTTGGTTCCTTGAAAGCTATCCGACAAGGCTAAAATTGGCTCAGAATCAGAATATATATATATATATATTTTTGGGGTGGGGGTATGGACAACTGTGAGAAGCTAATCTGCCTATAGGTCCATAAAATCCTGAACTCAAAATCAAAACGATATACAACATATTAAGGCTTGAACTTAAACACAGATGCTAAGCATTAGCTAGTTTTGCCTAAACATGTGGGTGAAATTTATTTCATATGATTTTCCTTTTTCTTTTTTTTTTTTGTTTTGGTAAAAAATGGCCACATTGCAATTGTGCGTCTACCTCACTATTAATTTCTATGTAAGGAGGGGTTTATAAGTGCGAATCGAAACCTGGTTTAATTCTTAATACTCTTATAAATTAATAATAATTTAATTTTTTTCTTTAACCATGAAAAAAAAAATGAGAAAAGTGGGTCGCATGGCACGCTGTTGTGTCTACACAACTGGCAGTGTTTACCAATGATCTGTACTCTCCGGTTTTCTTTGTTTCTTTCTTATATCCATCCTTGCAACCTTGACCATCTCGCGTCAAGCAATTTCCTTCTGCAGCTTTCAACATCCATGTGGTTGTGGGGCCTACACGTTTCAGCAAAGCTGATTGGATTTCCTTTTGCGACATAGGTGGGATCGCCGCACCTGATCCGTACCAAGCTATGATTTTTCCCAAAAATTGAATCAAAAACCAAAAAAGGGAAAATCATAGGCCTCACAGGGCAGCGCTCACAGCTTACGTCCTTTTTTTGTTTTTTTGTTTTGTAACGCTGCAGTCTAAAATGCGCCGGCACGAGGAGGGCAGAAACGTAATCGTGCGCACCCTCACTGACATGTAGTTGAGAAGAAACGTTTCGTCTCTGATTGGATTTTCTACGCCTGCTCGTCAATCCGAAGACCATACTTGAGAGAGAGAGAGAGAGAGAGAGAGAGAGAGAGAGAGAGAGAGCGAGGGAGAGGAGAAGAGAGGGAGAATTGACCTTGTTGCGGAGAGTTCAATAACAAGAAAACGATAATGAAAGGCGTCAGTTCGGCGCCCGGAGATTATATCCACTTCAAGTCTCAAGTTCCTCTTCACAAGATCCCTGTAATCTCTCTCTCTCTCTCAATAAATATTTGGTTGATCGTCCTTCTGAATGCACGTTCCCCGATTTCGAGGTTTTATATTTCCCTTCATATCTTCATTTAGGTGATGGGGTTTTCTCTCCCTCCCTCTTTCATCTTCTTAATTTTTTTTTGGGTGAATTTGCATTGCTACTCTTGTGCAGCTCAGGATTTATTTTTCAATCGTTGGTGATCTTCAATCTTGTACTTTTTATTATTATTGAATTTTCATATTAAAGTCCCGCTGGTGAATTCTATAGTCTGAGTAATTTCCTTAAACCCCAACTTTGACGGTGTTTAGAATTTCTGGGTGATGGATCACTGATCAAGTGGTTGTCTTAATTTTCGTGATAGTCAATGGCGAGTCCTTCCACTTTAAGCTTGATCCTTGTTGCAAATGAAACTTCAAGAAATGATAATTTATCCCCTGGGCAGCTATGTTGCGAGGATACTTTTAGAACTGAACACGTGGGTGTTGTGTCTGGGCAATATTCGTTTGGACACCACACCAGATGACATTAGCTTAAGAGAGTATGAAACTTTTATAACTCTGTTTTGCCGTGTCCCATGTTGATATGCAATCCAAAGTAGCCATGTTTTAGGCTTGTTGATAGTCAATGGTGAGTCTTTCCACTTTAAGGTTGATCCTTGTCGCAAACGAAACTTCAACAAGGAGTAATTCATGCCCTGGGCGGTTATGTTGCATGGATATTTCTAGAAATAAGCATTTGGGTGTTATGTCTATGCAAACATGCCTATGTACAGGACACCACTTTGTAACTTAAAATGGTATAAAACTTCTATAACTTTGTCTTGCCATGTCCATGTTGATATGCAATCCAGAGTTGTCATGCATTAGGCTTGTTGAGAGTCGATAGTGAGACTTTCCACTTTAAGCTTGATGCTTGTTGCAAATGAATCTTCAAAAAGTGATACTTCATACGCAGGGCTGTTATGTTGCACAAATATTTTAGAAATGAACACGTGGGTGTTGCATTGATGCAGCATGCATATGTACACGATGCTATATGATACTGAAATAGTTTGAAATTTTTACAATTTTGTCCTGCCATGTCCCAAGTTCCATATCCATGTTTCTTGGGATATTCTACATCACCTCTGACCCGTTGAATTTTGTTCACATATGGGAATACTGCTGCAAGATTGGGAAATTAGTTTTGTAAATTCTCAGGTTGGTTTGAAATATTGAGCATTGACTTGTCGTAAGTAAATAAGGGATGCAATTTAGGGCATTGTTCTGAGAAAGTAGTTATTGTATTAACATTTTTTCTGCGATGGATTTCTTCATTACTTTAAAGGTTAAGGTGCACTGCAATAATTGAAATATATGAGAGACTGGTGCAAGACTGGGAATTAATTTGTGAATTTTGGGATTTTTTATGAAATTGAACATTTACTTGGAGGTAAAACAGTGATGCATCTTAGGGTTTCATCTGGTTGTCCAATTGTTAGGAGAAAGTAGTCACTTGAATTGTATTTGTGCTGATTTATGCTGATTCATTTGTTAAAATTTCATGCTTCAAGTGTCTTGAAATTGTTGATGTCATGGTTTTTGTTAATGAGGTTTCTAGATCTAAATAACCTTTTGGAGCCAGTACTTCTTTGTTGTCTGTGGTCTTGCCTAATCATTAATCTTATGTTCTTGTAGATTGGCACAAAACAGTGGCGATATTATGATTTTGGTCCAAAGGTCGTGCCCCCAGTAATATGTCTCCCTGGAATCGCGGGAACAGCTGATGCTTACTATAAACAGATTATGTCCTTGTCCATGAAGGTAGAATAATTGATTTCTAAGCCTTCATTGGGTGTCGCAAATTTTATGTTTATTCAGCTTATCTAGAAAATCCTTGGAAATATTGTCAATGGCCAGACTTTTTTTTTAACCTTTAATTCCCTAGTTTCCAGTGAAACTTGTTATTGTCACCTTGACGGGTTGCTTTCTAGCTTTTAGTTTCGTGACTGCTTTGAGCCATTGATAACAAGCTTATGAATTTTAATCTGTCACAGGGCTACAGGGTGATATCTGTTGATATTCCTCGTGTGTGGAACCATCATGAGTGGATTCAAGCTTTTGAAAAATTTTTGGATGCTATTGATATTCATCATGTAAGCCTCAATTTGCCAGTATCTTTTTGTTTCCAGATGCAGTCATCTTTCCATAATTGTTCTGAGCTGAGTGTTTTTCCTTTTCTTTTTATGGGTCTTTGAAAAACTGTTTGTTCAGTACTTGTTCGTGACTAAGATATTAGTTTGTACCTCTGATTGTTAGGGCTGCTCAACCTGTACCATTCATGTGCAAAATTATTCATTTGAAGTCAACATTTGGAAGGTGCTAAGTTTGAATGGAAGTTGCACTCCTATGTGCACATCAAATGCTTGAGTAGTTCCAAACGCCATTAGTCTCCTTTATGTGCATCACACTGTCAGAATTTCTATCTTAATGTTACTTGTAGTAGTAGAATAATTGGGTATTATTGAACATTTAATTGGAGTCGCAGATAAGTTGTTATTTGCAAAGGAAAACAATCATGAATAGTGTTTTTAGCAAGATGTCAAAAAGTATAAGCTGACTTTGATGAATATTAATTGAGAATATGCTTTGTCCATGTTTTTCCCGTAGATGATTCCAAAAGGTTTCTTCCAGGCATTTACTACAGATTATCTCCCATCTTGCCTCTTATTTTTGCCGCCCATGTTGTATTCCATTGAACTCTGGAACTCAATGATATTTTCCTCATCATTTGGTTTTCTTGTCTGTTAGCCACGGGTAGCATCATCAGTGGTAAACTTGGTAGAGAGCGTTTAGGCTAACATAGATTTTTGAAGAGGAGTAGGGGACCTAAGATGTGGGTAAAGCTGCAAAGGGGTGGTTGATAGATTTCTTGGTAGTAAAAACAAGCTCATTGCTTGACTTTTAGAATTGAATCTGAATGAAAATCACCCTGCTCTCAAAATTAAATCTCTGAACTAGCATGCTGAACAGTCAAATATATTCTGTGACAGGTACATCTATATGGCACATCTCTTGGAGGTTTCTTAGCACAACTTTTTGCACAGTATCGACCCAGGAGAGTTCGATCATTAATACTCTCAAATTCATTTCTGGAAACCCGCAATTTTGCTGCTGCAATGCCTTGGGCTCCCATGTATGCATACTTATCTTCATTTTTCATTAAACTAGTTTGTGTACATTTATATTGCACAAAAGCAGTAGTATCCGTTATTTTGAGGCATAAGTATACCAAGCTCTGAGTTATAGGCAATGGTTTTTCATAGTTTCTCACTAGCATGAGTTCTGTTTTAGGAACAGTTTTTTATTAAATTGAAGAGGGAAAGCATATATCAAAATGTGTGAAGATTTAGTCTATAATTTATCGTGGCTATTCTAAGGCCAAAGTAATGCTGGCTTAATCTGATAATGCTTAAGAGATAGGGCGACTAAAACCACTTCTTAGTTTTGTATGGATAAACTTAAAATTTTTCTAATGTCATGTTAGTTAGCATACAGTTTGTATTGAGTCTAGTTAAATATCAGAAAAAAGTATCCTTCAAAATAAGGAAATTTGACTCTAGGATTCTTTATAATCTCTTTGAGTTTGGTCTAGCGTCCGCTTGAGTGATTGGTTGGTTATCTGCATTGATAACTTGTAATAAATGTGTAGGAATCACTCCATGAAGAAGATCCATCCAGATAGCAAATTAGGTTAAATGCAATATTATTATTATTACTCCTCCTCCTCCTCCTCCTTCTATTACTATTACTATTACTACAGCTGCTGCTACTGCTGCTGCTACTGCTGCTACTGCTGCTACTCCTAATCCAAATAACAGATTAGGTGAAATGCAAATAGACTCCTAAAACTGAGTTTTATTATTAGTGTTATTATTATTATAATTATTATTACTACTATTACTAGTACTATTATTTATTTTTATTTTTGCTCTATAATTTTTTTGTTTGATACTATGCCCCCGAACTCTAAGAATTTGTGAGATGAACCCCTGTAGCCTTGATCCGTTATAATATTAGAAACTTTTGAATTCTACGTACCTTGCCTTTAAAATGTGAAAAAATTGTTTTTCAAATAGAATTGATTTTGATATTATTTTGTGGCTTTGGTTCCTGAGCTTATGAATAAAAGCTGAGTTTGAATCTGCCATGACCTAAGAGTCATTTTTAAAACTTTTATTTTCTTTATTTTTTATGTTTTTAATAAGATCAATGCATTTAAAAGGGGGGAAAATCATGGACTTCAGATTTGAAAACACGTTTGTTGATCAGTGTTGATTGAACTTACAAGGGTTCTTTTTGCATTTTACTCCTAAATGATCACTTCTTGTGAGAATAAAAATTCACTGCTACTATAATTACTTGAATGAAAGCATTCTAAAATGTTGTCTATTCAGTAAGAAGTCTTAGAATTTATGTATTTCAGTTTGAATTTTGGTTGTAGGAAACTATGTTGATATGAAAATGCTTTGTTAACTTGTCAACTTTGTTCAAGTTGACTGGTGTTGATACCTGCTGAGAGGTTGATACTAATAACCAGTGTGATGTTACAAGACAAAAGTCATTAGTTAGTTGTCGTTTTTGTTGGATAAGCTATTAAATTGAAGTATATACTTGCAGGGTTCCTAAAAAGCTGTTTTGTCCTTCTCTCCTTACGTGCTTCTTATTTTGTTTGCTTTGTTAATATGAGGGGATGGGGGCTACATTTTGACTCATTTAGACAACTATTTACATTTTCAGCTTGTCATGGAATTCTAGGAGAACGCATAGACAGTTACATTGTTACAATTATAATAGCAGTTGACTCAGTTCTCAATGGAATCTTTGTTTTTTAACTAGAAAAGCTACCAATCAGGCTGTAATATTTCTTACATTTAAAGAAAAACTAACTATAGTGGGCTATAACTTCTGCAAAACCATCTTTTGACTTTCTCAAGGATCTTCTTTTTGTACGATGTGCACATTCATTTTCATGGCTTACTGCATGTTTTCATGGCACTTCTGTTCTTTGCTTTGGTACTTTTTTGTATTTTAACAACCTAAGATGGGAATATGTCTCCTGCAGTGTTGGCTGGACCCCTTCCTTTTTGCTGAAGCGCTATGTCCTAACAGGAATACGTGATGGTCCGCATGAGCCATTTATTGCTGATTCTGTGGATTTTGTTGTTTCTCAGGTAGGTTCTACAACTTATGGACTTATTTGTGTCTCCATCTAGCCTTTATTACTGGCAAAAAAGCTAATTCTTGTTGTAATAACTGCTTGTAAATGTAAGAGTTACATGTTAAGCTGATGTGAAGCCACATGTTAGATTTCTCATAACATGCACAAAAGCACAGCTAAAAACCAAGAGGCTTTTATTTGTAAAAGCATTGATTGAAAAGGCTCTTCATTAATCTTGAAATGTATAAATCTCCCTGTTATAAACAATTGCAAAATCCAGGTCTTATGAAATACTCTATGAATAAAGAATGCTAATAAATTCCTACATTGATATTTGCAATTCTGGCTTCTTTTTTCTTTTGCTAATATTTATGGTCTTTGCAAGTATGCATGGACTTACTTTCCCCTAGTTCTTAGGTAATCAAAGAGAAATTTAGTTCTTTGAACTTGTTTCTTACCACATGACGCAGAATTGCTTATGTTCTCTATAGCATTTGACCAAGCTATAACAATTTGCAAGGCTGCATGCCAGCAGATTGATGAATGCTGAGCTTCTGTTCTGAGATCTGAATATGTGAATTGTAAAATCATGTGTTTATTATATATATATATATATATATATATATAAAATCATGTGTTTATAAACTCATCTGCTCAATAATCCTTTTCTTGAACAGGTTGAGACGCTTTCCAGAGAAGATTTAGCATCAAGGTTAACCTTGAATGTTGATAATGCTGCTGTTGGACCTCTGCTGCTTTCAGATTCATTTATTACGATAATGGATGTGAGTTATCTATGCTGCATTCTTTGGAATGAAAAGACTAATAACACTTATTTGTGATACTTGATAAAATAGGACGTCACATACAGGCTCCAGTTATTGTGTGTTCTGCATTAAGTTTTAAAACTGTTTGCAGTTAAATGAGAGTTGTAAACTGAGCAGCAATATAGGTTGCCACCTTTAATTTAGTTCTTTTACTGTATCATCACTCAAGTGGATTTGAGGAGTATCTGGTTCTTCAGTTCTTAATTGTACAGACTGGCCATTATGAATTTATGATGCATATCTGTTGTTTGTCTGTTAACAATCCAAATCTTGCGACTTGGTATGTGAATATCTGCATTAAAGTTTACCCGTCTCGATTTAGTATCTCAACAGTATAAATTCCTTTTGCTGAAAATATACTAACTTGCAAGCCTCAATCATTTGTTGATACAAATTTATGGACATAACTTGGCTTTCTTCTTTAGTGGCATATAGTGAGATCAGCATTCAGGTAGGGTTTATTTTATTTTATTTTATTTTCCTCCCCTTCCCCAGGCATATATCATTTTTCTTGGTCCTTTTGATAATATTCCTTTTTCCTTTCTTCTATGGCTCAAAAGAGGGACTAAGGCATAACTACGATGGGGTTTATCTGTTGGTTGGAATCCAAGACAACTTGTTTACTGACTTGTACTTCCATTTCTAAGATGCTTATAATATTTATGGCTATAGTCACCCTCTCTCTGAACTTTCACGGTTTTCCTCTTAATATTCTGAAGTGTCAACAATTGAATCATTCTCCTGCAATGTGGCTATTTTTGAGATACGTCAACTTTTGAACATAGTTTTGGGATGTGAGGCATTCTTATGGTAGTCATGTTAGAAAACCTTCTCCTCTCTCTTTAAGTTTGACCAATGTTAGGTCGAATAACTGTAGACAAATGACTACTGTGCAATCCCTCAAGAATGCAAGGATCAGCTTAGTGAAAGATATCCTGGGGCACGGAGAGCATATCTAAAAAGTGGAGGTGACTTTCCATTTCTTTCCCGACCAGATGAAGTTAATCTGCATCTTCAGGTACTTTATAATTGTTATTTTCTTAATTATACATGCTGTTTCTATCTATTACTGAGAAGTGGACTCTACCGCTAGCTTCACCTAAGGCGAGTTGGAGTAGAAGCAAGGCCAGACTTGGTTCCTAGCATTGCAAATAATGATAACGAGGGAAGTACCAGTGATAAGAATGACAAAAATGAGGATAGTGAAGGCCCTCCAAAAGAGGATGGAGGTGACACTGCAAGAACTTCCCCTGATCAGCAACAGCAAAGCCCAGATAGACCGTCTAGTACAGATCAGCAACCACAAAGTCCGGATGGCACAGGTTGTCATGATCTTGATAATCAGCTTCTCAGCATTGCAGAACTCTTGTTCTTAAATCCTGTTGTAAGCTCGACAGTGAGGACCAAGCAAAGGAAAGACTTGACCCTTACTGTAGCATTTCAACCAGTTACATGGAACTTGTTTTTAAATTATTTTCTTCCTCTCTTTGTCAGTGTTTTGTACATTACTTGGAATTGTCGGTTGAAATGTCGACAACTTGTGTAATTTGGGACTCATGCACAGCCTTGTGTCATAAAAGCTTGCTGTTGGACAATTGCTTGCAAATTTGCTTCATTATAGTGAAACATTCTTGGTAGGAGTCCATTCTCTTTGGTCTGTAATAAGATTTCCAAGTGTAAATATGAATTCAGTTAGGATTGATCTTTAACCTGGAATGGAAGTGAAGGATCCTTAACAATTGCAATCCTCAGAGATGCACATGGGATGAACTTTGTCATCTGTTCCTCTGTGTCGTCTCAAATGATTTGTTTATTTATTTATTTAATTTTTGGTATAAGGAGATGTTATCAAGGGAGATCGAACCGGTAAAGAGGAGATAAAAATGGAGAGGTTTTATTATTTGAGCTGTTCCTTAGGACCTTTCAAATGATTATGGCACAAGCTTTTAGCAACATGGTGATTAAAAAGAAAAAATAATTTAATGTTGCTAAGAATTTGCCATTGTAGACGTTTTGTAATTTTAAGTTGCAGGCATGGATTTGCCGAAAATATTAGAGCTAAATTTCTTTTTCTTTTCTTCTTTTATTTTTTTTTAATTAAATAAAAAAGCGGGAGGGAAACATAGGATACAAGTGTAGTTACCTTATCTAATTTTACAAAATAAGGGTTTTATTTGCTACCAATTATTTGGTTTGAGTTTTGGTTCTATTACTACAAATTTGCCAAATTACTAATGATCTAGTTAAAAAATTATTATTGCAATCGAACAAGTATAGATAGAAAAAAAGGGAACATACGATAATTTCTATTGGGAGTGTTTTTCTTTTGGCTGAGGGGAGGCCGGGTGTTTACTTGAATGAGTTTTTGGGTACGGAGCACAACCACAGCTCCACTAAATTTGGTAGGTAGGCGTCGAGCAGGGCCAATGTCGAGGTTTGAGTTTAGAACAGTTGGCTCATCCCGTCCAAATCAGGGGACATGCTCGAGCAGGAGAATGGCTAATCCTAATGGTTTGAGCTTTACCTAGCTTTAGAAAAAGGGTTTCAGTTTCAGTTCTCCCAGGCCAAAATAATTGTCTCGGCAGGACCATCCCCTTGTCCAAGGGCTTTTTAGCACCACGGACGTTCGGGAGAGAGAGAGAGAGAGAGAGAGAGAGAGAGAGCGAGCGCGTGAGGAGAGAGATATTCTCGAATCTGTGCCTAACCTCAAGGTGAGTCCGTTGCTTCTCAGATTCGATTTACACATCTTGTTAACACTATAATCTTGTTCTGGGCATGGTTCGTTGGCTTCAATTTCGTAATATTCTTTGTAAAATACAATCAAGAACCTCAAACTCCCTAATCTCGAGTCCTAAAATTTACAGATTCTATCATTTTGGACAAAACCCAGATCCCAATTCCTCAAACCCATCATTTGTTGGCAATAAAAACGTTGGAATTTTCTGGGATTTGGACAATAAGCCCCCAAATCCAATCCCCCCATATGATGCAGCTGTTAAGATTAGGTCTGCTGCAATGTCATTTGGGAAAGTTAGGTATATGGTGGCATATGCCAATCATCACGCATTTAGTTTTGTTCCACAAGTAGTTAGAGAACAAAGGAATCAAAGAAAGTTATTGAATCAATTGGAAAATAAGGGTGTGGTTAGATCTATACCATATTTGTGTCGCGTTTGTGGAAGGAAATTTACTACTAATGATAAGCTTGTGGATCACTTTAAGAAAATTCATGAGCGTGAGCATGCAAAAAGGTTGAGTCAGATAGAGTCTGCTAAGGGGAGTAGGAAGGTGAATTTAGTGGCTAAGTATTCGATGAAGATGGAGAAGTATAAGACTGCTGCCAGGGATATTTTGACTCCAAAAGTGGGCTATGGTTTGGCTGATGAGATAAAGAGAGCTGGGTTTTGGGTTCAAGAAGTATCGAATAAGCCAGAAGCAGCCGACATTGCTTTGAGGACTCATATTGTGGATTTGATGGATAAGAGGAGGATAGAATGTGTGGTCCTTGTGTCGGATGATTCAGGGTTTGTGGATGTTTTGAGAGAGGCAAGGTTAAGATGTCTCAAGACGGTTGTTGTGGGGGATACCAATGATGGGGCTCTTAAGAGATGTGCTGATGCTAGTTTCTCTTGGAGGGAGATTGTGTTGGGGAAGGCTAAGAAGGAGGCTGAATCTGTTATGGGAAAATGGAAGGATCGAGATATTTTGAAGAGGTTGGAGTGGACGTACAAGCCAGAGATGGATGAATTGAATTTAGACTCAGGTGGTGCAACTGATGCTGAGGATGGTAGTGTTAATATTGAAGATATTTGTTCTGGAGCTGAGGATGTTTTTCTGCAGAAGAATGACAAAAGAGCATGGTGGGACTTGGACTCTGATGCTGAGATGGCATCTTAGTTTTTGTAGGAAGACTGATTTTTACTGTGTTGGTTATCAAGTTTTGGGACACAGTACTTGTAGTTTTCATGCCAGTATGCATCTCATATCACACAGGAGCCACTGAAGGGATAAAGATTAATCCAGAAAAATGGTTCTTTGGTCTTTCACAACAATGGACTGTAAACATGGTAAGCTCTTCATGTCAAGCATCTGGTTGTTTTTTTCTTGAAGCAGCAGAATGCAGAACCATTGCTTTTCTAATGGTTTATTAATGATTTTTTGAGCTCATTTCTTGGTGCCATTCATTCTTGTTTAGTTCTTTCTAGTGTTTCTTGCAACTAAATGTGCCTTCTGCTTGAAATTGCATGATAGAGTTTGTATTTTTTGTCAAGTCATTTTCTTTTACATTGGTGTCACCTCTTTGGTCTCCTTTTTGTGATTTATTTTAATTGTTAAATGTTGGATGAAATTAAATTTATGTTGGCTTTTGTAATTTTTCTGGAGTGAACTGAAGCCACAGTACAATATACCTGTTTTATGTACTTGCTTGTTCTTGTTGTGCTTTTTGCAGTTCACAAAAAACAATTTCTACGTTTATGTTCTCGTTATCTAATTCTATTAAGGTCCATTTCTAGTTTTTGCTTTTCGTAAGTTGGGAACTTGATTGCCAATGTAAAATTCTGCATAGATAAAAGGTTTCCTCCTTTAAGTACCAGGAAGACAATAAAAAAATTTGCAATGCAAGGAAAATCACAACTATAATTTGGTTCACTTGAAGAAAATCACTTAACCAACGTGGGTAGGCTTAACTGGATGTGGGGTTCAGTACCTTTAAGCATGATCGAGTTTCGACTCCTGCTGGGAGTATGGGACCCTCATATGTATGGAGCGTTCCCCGTTGGGAGACCCGTCCTCCGAAAGGAGTCATTGCAGCTGTCGGTTTGGATTAGTAGAGGCGAAACCCCGGATACCGGACGGTGTCCAAGACATGGTACAAAAAAAAAAGATTTAAGTACTTGGTGATCATTAGAAGGTAAGATTGCGGTAACACTTTGTTAGACAATGGTGACTCAATCACGCAACGGAAGCAACAATAAACAATTTGTCAGAATCATAAAAGATAAGTTTATGGTATACCTCAATCGGTGATACAGAACGGAAACCGCAAACTCTCATCGTGAATAACTCGTAGTCGGTATGATAGCCACGTATAATGAACTATCACCGCAAAATCACAACGTTCCAACCCTTAACCCGGTGATTTTTTGCGTTGATCGGAATAGACCCCTCGTGATGATTTCTAGGAGTGGTCTCTTGCTGTTTTCTTAATAATTCTAATCCTAATTTTTTTTTTTTTGAATTATAACTCCCGTAGGAGTTATTTGGAGAGTAAAATTAGGGGAGAGTGGGGTAATGGGTAACTACCCATTACCCTTTTATTTTGAAATTTAAATGGCCCCACGTGGGCATTACTCAATACACTTCTACAACAAGGAAAAAACATTGTTTGCTTATTCCCATATTGTAGTATCAACAAGTATACGTACGCAATATCTTTGCTATTAGTGAACCTAATTATCACCAAGATCTGAGCATCCCCTATCAAGTATTTCAGAAAAATCCAGTTTTAAAAAATATAAAGAGTTGAATATTGCATGCGGAGTATTTGATGAGTACCATATCCAATATGAGATCCAGGATTTACACGGCTGTAATTTTGAAATATCTGTTCTTTCTAGATTTTCAATCCTCTTTCGTGGTGAATTTTGATAATTTTGCTGGCTTATTTCAGATACTATTCTAAGACTTGACATGTTTAATCATTTACCGAACGTCTGCATTGCATTGGTTAGTGTCAGGACAAGAATTTGCCTAGATCCATGGCCATTTCTATAGATAACTGTTGAGATCATTAGAAAGTTTGCTTATGCAAATTTAAGTGCGGGTACTTGAACTGATCTGGTCAACCATATTATTTTCTTGTGAAGGTTGAGATAACAAATGCTAAAGTCAAATCTCACAACGCTTTTATTGGATCTCTCTGCTGACATATTCGTATGTTGACGGTAATGGACCCAAGCTAGTGATGCCATATTTTGTGGGTTAATTGGGATTGATGTGTGCTATGCTTGACGTCTTCTGGGTGGCTCTGTTGCTTGCATTTCAGCTTTGCTAGAATAGAATGGTTGAACTAAAGCATTTAGTTGTTTATGGGCTGAGTGACCAGAGATTTTCCCAACTTTAGCAAAACATATTCTCGGGGTCCGCTCTCCACGACAGGAAGCTGGCCGATATTGCAAGTTGATTAATGCAGAAAGGTGGGTCGAAGTGGTTGTCAGCACTGAAGCTGCAGGTCTATAAAAGGTTCGAATCAGGCTACAATCCATGTTATGTACTGTCACTGTATAAGCTTTTGTAGACTTTAGAGGCTCATGGTGGTACAACTGAGGGATGGCCCTGTTTTGGGACAATCCCTTAACAAAGGAGAGCTAAAGATGGTTGAAGCTTCTGTCTTGTACCGATGCAGGAGTGATTCCGCAAGGTCACATATTACTTTCATTTTTAAACCCAGAATAGTTTGTAAAAGATCTGAGATTAAATAGCACCAAAAAAAAAAAGATCTGAGATTAAATGTTGCTTTGGAATTATTAGTTGACGAATGTAGTCATATGCCCAATCTTTGGTTCAACTAAGGGGGCATTGAAGTTAAAAGGCAAATTGAATTATCACCCAAAGCTTCAGCATGGTTCAACATAATTCTGAATATATGTAAATGGCCAGGACTGTGAATGCCAGCAGTGCATGCAAGCTTTGGCTACCTGTATGATATTTCATCAGATGCCCAAAGTTGTGGATGGAAACTCTGAGATGCTTCTAGCACATTCATATATGTTTGTGCATGCACGTAGCACCCACAAGTCATTGGGACTTGATCTTTTACATGACATGAATCAAGAAGGCAACCCTTTCCCTTGGAGGCTACGCTTATGATTCTGAATCTGAGAAGTTTTGTATTAGGATCAAACACAAAAATAGCTTCCCCAATCGAATTTTGAGCTTTGCCTCATCTGGGCCAAGCCTTAAAATTCATCGGAATTTCCTCCCACAATCTCCCAACAAAGTCAAACCGGAGAGCTCACTGACAGGACCAAATTCCTTTCCTATCTATGTATGCCAAACTCCATCAGTATCCAAATCGGTCTTTATTGCGTTTGAAATTTACCAGTTCCAAGTCATGAATTATTGACTAATTCTCCAGACCCCAACAATATAAAAAGGATGGATGAAGGCGGCAGAAGTTGTCCACAATGGGGTAGCCTAATGGTACAAATCCGTCCACAATGGGGTAGCCTAATGGTACAAATCCTTATTTTCAACCGGATGATTTCATGTTCAAATCCTTATACAACAAAAAAAAAAAAAAAAAAAAGAAGGCAGAAGTTGGAGCACAGAAAAATCAGGTGTCAAGAAAAGTCTCTTAGTAGTAATTAGCCTCTTATAGTTTCCTAACGTCACCCCCTTACACATATGAGTAGATGTCCATTAGATCTACAATACACATGCAAATTGCAAACCCGTCCATCATAATTAACCCAAATAACAGAACTTCCTGCAAGCAAAAAACCAGCATTACAGGCCACAAGCACCAGACCTCCGGGAGTAAGCTCACCATAACAACTCCCCATGGGCCACAATAAGCTTTACTCTTCTTATATATAAACCTCATAAATGTCTTTGGCTGAACTTCATATCACAAATCTAAAATAATTAGCCAAACCCAAATGCAAGACAAAGGTTTTACTTCCCACTTATGGTTGGATATGAGAAGGCACCAAAGCCTTACCTAAAAATGAACCATGCAAGTAAACAAGATGGCATAGATCTTCTTAGAGAAGCAACATAAATCATCAATAACACCCAGGGCATATCTATGCAAGATCTCATTCCCGAGAAAAATCCTGCAATAGAACTACAGATGTTAAACTTGACAATTTTTTGTCCTGTCCAACATTTAAGGTCTTTGCGAGTTCAAGGAGGCCCATCAAATCCATCTTGTTATTTGCTAAAACAGCAAGCCAACTGATATTAGGAGCATAAGCAACAAAAAACTACTGCATCAATAATCTAAAAGCGCATGTGCAAGTACAGAAGTTGAAATATACCCGATGCATATATGCACTTATGCATGACATTTTGGGACGTTAGGAATAAGATAGTAAACTAAGCACTGTTAACCATCAAACCTTGTCCTTCGAGAAGCATGCACTGGACAAAAGCTACAGCATGTTCCACCCATTTAAAATTTTTGGAATGACAAAATCAACAGTAACCTGCATGAAATAATTCAAGAACCAAAAAATACAGAGACCATTTTGTTATAAACCAGTCTCCAGAGGTGGAAGAAGGAAGTCCAGCAACCATCATGTCTTTCAGATCCATCAGTCATAGGATGTACAAGGTCTGACCCACCATCAACATCCTAACCATGTGGGAAAAAAATGAAACTTCTAGTCGTTCTTGATACAAATAAGGGATGCCCTGCTATTGAAAGTATAAAAAGAAAAAAGAAAAAAAGAAAAGAAAGGGCTCATAAAAGAACAGACTCCTACCTAGTGCAGGTTATTTTCCCTCATTATATTACAGTGCCAAGCAAATGAAGAAATGAAAAAAATGATCTCTAAAATGATGAAATGGTTGTCACTTAAAAATGATTGAGAACTCCTATACAACAACTTGCAAAACTCAAGAGGCACTCTTCTTCTTGGCATCAGGATAGTAACTGAGGTACCACCTAACAAACTTCTTCAACCCTGCCTCAAGATCCGTAGTAGGCTTATAACAGAGCTCCTTCTGAGCCAAACTTATATTAGCATGTGTGAACCTCACATCCCCATTCCTTGGCATTGGCTGCACCTTTCTTATTGCCTTCACCTTCAAAAGTTTCTCGAGTATACTCACCAGGTCTCTTACAGGCACAGGTGACGTATTCCCCAAATTATAAATTCGAAGCTGTGCAGGCCCTTTTTTCTTCCCACCACTTCCCGTACTCTTCTTTGCTGTATCCAATGCCGCAATACAACCCTTCACAACATCATCAATGAAGGTAAAATCTCTTGCAACACTCCCATGACCTGAAGCCTCAAATATGGTAATCGGCCTCCTATTCAATATATTCTTGGTGAAAAAATAATAAGCCATATCCGGCCTACCCCAAGGTCCATACACAGTAAAAAACCTCAATCCAGTAATTGAAAGTCCATAGATATGATTATAAGTGTGTGCAATTTCTTCACCAGCTTTCTTAGTCGCAGCATATAAACTAGCAGGATTATCCGTCCTATCTTTCTCCGAAAAGGGTACCTTCGAATTCAGTCCATAAACAGAACTCGAAGAAGCCCAAACTATAGCAGGCTGTGGATTAGCAGACTTACAAACCTCAAGAAGATTAACAAAACCAGCAATATTACTATGAACATAAGAACTAGGGTTTTGCATAGCATATCTAACACCGGCCTGAGCAGCTAAATGAAGAACATGAGTAAATGGCACAACATCAAACAACTTCTTAAGCAATTCCTTATCATTAATATCACCTTCAACAACAAAGACACCGGTTCTTTCGAGCATACCTTGTCGAGCACTCTTTAGGGTTTGCTCATAGTATCCATTAAAGTTATCAAGCCCTAGAACTCCATCACCACGCCGCTTTAGAGCGATTGAAACGTGCATTCCGACAAAGCCAGCGGCGCCGGTGACGAGAACGGAGTGGCCCTGCCGAGAGCGGATGCGAGCGGATGAGCGAACTTGGCGTTCCCAGGAGGAGCCGCCCCGGGAAGAGGGCGATTTAAAGGTGTAGAAGAGGAGGAGAGAGAGGAAGAGAATGCAGGAGAGGGAGAATTTGGAAATGGGAATTGGAAAAGGGAAGTTGGAACGGCAACGGTGAGTGTAGTAGGAGAGCTTTTCCGATTTGGATTTGAATTGTGTTGATGATGGAATGTTGTCGAGGATTGATATAGTCTTCAACTGCGACATCTCTGAAACCCTAACTCTCTCTCTCTCTCTCTCTCTATATCTGTCTGGGTTAGGGTTCTAGGATTTTAAGTTTTTAGTCCTATTTCTCCTCCTTTTTGCTTTAATTTGTTCCACGTTCGAAGATGGACAAGAGGAACAAAAGTGATAAAGTGAGGACGTGTTAGAAAGAGAGATGCAGAGAGAGAGAGAGAGTGATGAAGGATTGAGAAGGAAAGGTTAAGAGGAGAGAGAGAGAGAGAGAGAGAGAGAGAGTGAGAGAAGGGGGGTTGGCTTTCCCGACGTCCCATTTGCATTTATACTGCATAAGTTAAATATTTATAACATGCCATAAATTACTTAGGCAATTATATTAATGTCATTTTTGCTACCATTTATTTATTTTTGGATTATCCTCTTTTAATGTTACCAACAAGCATTGTTTTAAAAAACAAATAAAATAATAATTAAATAAATTAAAATAACTCTTAAAACTTGAACTTACTTTACACGTATGTGATTCGGAGGCCACTCTCAGCGTTGAACTTAGAATGCGGGAGGAGCATTGTGTCAGGTCAGTTTAACAGGGTGATGTCATAGACCCAAGTAAATGGATTCTAAGTTCAAGTCGAGCTCAGTTTAAAAAAATCGATTTATTAACTAAAATTTATTAGAGTTAAATATTATTTTATGATTTTTTTGAAATCTAATATAGAATTCATAACATTATCTTTCTCTTGAGAAACAAGACGTCAATAGATGACTTTTATTTTAGACGACTTTCATTTTGATGGGTAGTCCTTTTTCTTTTCGAACGATTCTCACTCCCACACCAAATAACCATTTTTTATTTTAGACGGCTCTCACTCTAGCACCAGATAATCTTTTTTTATGTTAGACCAAAAACTCTGATATCAATTTATCACGAAACTAAATAATGGACTTAAATCTAATACGATAACTCAACTCAAAAGATCAACTTATAAGATGAGAATCTATTAAATTTGAAATATTATTTTATGATTTTTTTGTGCTACGACGTGTCCCCATTGTTGTCCCAGGGGGTGCACCTCAAGTGTTGGAAGAAAATATTAATAATGATTTAACTTGGCATTGCATTGCCTTCACGTTTTTACGGCTTGGATGATCCTGTAGGACAATAATATGACGTATTGCCTTAATTATCAATTTCGGTGACTAACCATAAGCGAATGAGGTGTCCCTTAGCTAAGCCACACCTTTTTATTTTTTATTTTTTTTCTTCTTTTAAAGAATATTATGAGTTTGAGAAAAGAGATTTATTAGGATTTTTCTGTCGACCCAAATTCGTGTCCGTAATTAAATTGTTGGTCATAGATTTTAAGGTGCCAAACTAACATGTAATGTGATGTGTGCCAACAATAATTAAAAACAGTTTTTTTAATTAAAATCTTGATTTAAGTTTTAAAAGAAAAAGATTTAGAGATAAACAGTTCTTGAATTGAGTCAGGAATAATTCAATCGCAGATTTTTTGAATATTAATGATCAAATAAAAAAATAACTAGAATTATGTCAGCACCTGTTTAGCTGAAATAAAAGAAAGAAAAATGGAAGTAGGTGCTCCATTAAACTGGAAATCCAATTATGGTGTGCAGATGAGTTTCATTTTACAGATCAAAATCTGCAAAATGTACATTTTAGGAAGACTGATAAGCCACACTTTTTTTTTTTTTTAATGCACTTGATCTTTCTTTTGATTGTGGAGCAATATATAGCATGAAATCCAAGAACTTTTTCATTTTTCCAATTTGGGCATTTGATTTTAAAAGAGCTTTTACTTGGGAAATCTTTGAATTCCAATTCAAACCCTGTTTGTCCAGTATAATGTTGATTTTGTAATTAAAACAAATAACATAGAGTCGATTTACTTTTGTAAATAATTGTAATAATTCATCGTGTGGGGTTCAAGTAGAAAGTCATCTTTGAACTTTTCAAAACGTTTGGATTCATACGAATATGGATTTTTTTTTTTTTTTTTTTTTGGCCCATTTCCTAGTGATCAGGTCCCATCGGATCGGATGTCCCCGAAGGGACAGGTGATCAGGTCCCATACGCAAGCATGCAAGTTGACAATGAAACCACGCACAATTGTCCACCCTGAAGATAGCCCAGGTCCGCCACTGGTTTCAATGAAACACGTCCTCTACTCTTTCCGGGGAAATTCCAGATGAGAACAAATGCCAAACCATCCTTTTATTATTTATGACTTTTAATATATATTTTTAATATGAAAAACTATATTTTTTAATATATATTTTTATTTTAATTGACAGATATTATTGCGAGCAAGTGATTTTGTTAAGTGCCCAAGTCATCCGAATACTATATGTCAACAGAGACTCTATAACTCTAAACAAAAGTTTGTCCCAAATTTGTCATCCACCCAAGTTCATTCGGCATAGGCTTGTAGAACACAGGCTATAAAGCTAGCAAAGCTCAAAGGACGATTACAATGAAACAAAATGAAACAACCACTAGACATAGCAGGACCAAAAAAAAAAAAAAAAAAAAACTATGAAAAAAAAGAAGAGGTAAAGAAAAAGGGCCCTTTTTCATATATAGCAATCATCCTTTTCTTGAATTGCAACGATTACACATAGTCCGGCCCCTTATGGTTAACAGCTTAAACCTTTTAATTATATTCATAAATAATAAATTTAATAAAAAATTATATATTTTAGAAACTCTAATTTTATGTTTAAAAATCTCTACAAAATGAAATAAAAATAAAAAAGTGTTTGTATATAAAGGTAAATAAGAGCATAAATAGAGAAAAGGGCACCCAAATGCCTAAGAATAAACAAAGTGGCGTTTTCTTTATAAACGAAGCAAATGGAAGTACCATTTTAAATAACAAAATTCAACTTGGCATAACTTCACTTATTTTATTACTTTCTTTCTGGGCATGAGATGATAGTACCCCAAGAAATAGAAAATAGAGTAGGGTTTTTTTTTTTTTTTTCAGATTTTCTATATATTAGGAGAAATAAAAATTAATAATTTTAAAAATAAATTTAAAAGTTGTTGGATTATTTTATTTTAAAAACAAAGTGATTTCATAATTTTAAAAATAAATTTAAAAATTAAAAATTAAAAGTTAAAGTTAAAGAGAAAGAGATAATACGAAATTAAATGAATTTATGATATGAATATATTTAAAATTTTATATATTTTTCAAATGAAAATATAAACGAAAGAAAAAAAATATTTTTTAAAGAACTGTATTATAAAAATTAAAGAAAAGTAAAAAGCTCCTCTCATAGTTATTTTAAAAGTTATTTTTAAATTTTTTTTTCATAAAAATATTATTTTTAATGAGAAAAGAATCTGTTTTATAAGATTCCTAAAAGTCCGAAAAAAGGCATGCTAAACGAACACTTAATGTAATCCGAAAAGATATGGTTGAATGGGCTCTTGATTCTTTATTTTTTTTTTGAATTATGGTTTGGCGATATTTTATCCCATTAATTCATATCGGTCGTTATAGTCGTTCATTTTTAAAGAACGGATCTCCTAACAAAAAATATTCTATACACATGAGGATATGATATTCTTGATGAGAGTTAAATCTTAATTATGTTTTAAAGTAACTCAACCTTGAACTTACTTTGTCGGTGCCTCTTGATCTCTTGATTCTTTTTGAGAACCGGAATATAAGGATAAGCCATTTGCTGATAAACATCATACCCAGAACAGCTGATCATACACACACGTTCTCTTTCCCCAGCACATGACTTCATAGAGAGACAGAGAGATATGAACACTAGCATCTCATGTCTGTGTCTGTCTTTGATCGCGTTCTATCTTCTTTTCCTAGTTCTACTGTTTAATTACACTCTTAGTGCTTCTGAATTCCTCAATTGTTCACAGTCCTCCAGTCTACTATGCACATCCAGAAAACTAGGTTTAATTTTACGACCCCAAATCCCAAAACCAAAAACCCACTTCAAGGACACCCCTCATCACCCTCTAGACCCACTCACAATCCAAGAAATCAAACAAGTCCGATCAATTCTCTTATCCTACAAGCCTTTTCCTTCGTTTCCAGCAATTCACTCTCTATCCCTTGATGAACCTGACAAACCTCAGGTCTTGGACTGGAAGATCGGAGACCCGCTTCCGGCCCGAAAAGCCCTGGTTGTTGCTCTACTGAATGGCCAGTCTCATTTGGTAACAGTGGACTTGGATCTGGGTAAGGTCACAAGTCATGAAGTCAACTCGGGATCGGGTTACCCACCTGTTTCCATGGAGGATATTAAGGGTGCCTTGCGGGTCGCCCTTTCTTTCCCAGAGCTTAATAAGTCGGCAATTAATAGGGGGATGAAATTATCGGATCTGGCTTGTCTTACGCCGTCTGCGGGCTGGTATGGGCCAAGCGAGGAAGGGAGGCGGGTCATAAATGTCCAGTGCTTCTCAGGCCAGGGCTCACCCAACTTCTACATGAGGCCCATTGAAGGGCTCACCCTAACTATAGACATTGACAGCAAAAAGGTGGTGAAGTTTAGGGATACGGGTGGGGGAATTCCAGTCCCAGTGGATAAGAACACGGAATATCGATACGGGTCACAAACTGATCCGCCCATTATGGAACCGTTAAAACCAATTTCAATCGAGCAACCGAATGGCCCAAGTTTTAGGGTTGAAAACGGGCACATTGTGAAGTGGGCCAATTGGGTTTTCCACCTAAAGCCAGACTCGCGGGCCGGGATGATTATTTCGCGGGCCATGGTCCGAGACTCGGAGACGGGTGAGCTTAGGAGTGTTATGTACAAAGGGTTTTCATCGGAGCTATTTGTGCCCTATATGGACCCGGATGAGTCTTGGTACTTTAAGACATACATGGATGCAGGTGAATATGGCATGGGGGTCACCGCAATGTCACTTGTGCCACTAAATGATTGTCCTCGCTACTCTTATTATATGGATGGGATTTTTGTCACAAGTGATGGGAAACCTTATGTTCGTCCTAATATGATTTGCATTTTCGAGAGATATGCGGGTGACATTGGGTGGAGGCACTCCGAGGGTCTAGTTACTAGCCTCTCAGCCCAGGTACTAACAATATATATTTTGTTTTCATAAAAATATATATATATATATATATATATATATATTGTTTGTTTTACTTTTGTTTTGAACTACCACCGAGTTTGATAATTACAATATATTATAAATATTCGTGCGTCATATAGTGAATAATATGATGAAAATGAAGTGAAAGCTAGTGTGATTATTTTAGTCGTCAGTCTTTGTCAAATTTATATATATAAAAAATTCACTATAGGACAAAATGATTACCATAATAATTTGAAATGGTTGTAACATTGTGAAAAACCAATTGATTTGTATTAATATATATAAATGTTCAAAACTTTTATAGAATTACAGTAATAATATTTAAGATAATATTTATGGTTTAGCTAGCGTATTTTGTAATGAAAAAATTTGCTATAATATAATCATATTTGTAAAAGCCACTCGAATTGACTAAAATAACGTGTTTGTTACGGGTTACATCACATGTGCCATAATTTCGTATCTTTCGCAGATAAGAGAATCAAGGCCAAAGATAACACTTGTGGCTCGAATGGCAGCATCAGTGGGAAACTATGACTATATTTTCGACTGGGAATTCCAGACCGATGGTTTAATTCGAATTAAGGTTAATTAATTTCCAATTTCCGATGTTCTAAAATTTGATTATGATAAGCCATAATGTGCAACCAATATTAATAATATTTTGATCAAATACTTTGACAGGTTGCACTATCTGGAATGCTAATGGTGAAGGGGTCTCCACACGAAGACCTAGATCAAGTGCCTAATCAAGAAGATATGACAGGCACTCTAGTGTCCGAGAACGTCATCGGAGTGGTCCATGACCACTTTATCACATTCCATTTAGACATGGATGTTGATGATTCAAATAACTCCTTTGTTAAGGTCAATTTGGTGAAGGAAGAAACCTCCCCCGGTGAATCTCCTAGAAAAAGTTACCTAAAAGCTAAGAGATTAGTGGCTAAGACAGAGGAGGATGCTCAAGTGAAGCTCAAGCTCTATGATCCTTCAGAATTCCACGTGATTAATCCTTCAAGGCGGTCAAGGTTGGGAAATCCAAGTGGGTACAAACTAGTCCCCAGTGGTACAGCAGCCAGTTTACTTGATCTTGATGATCCTCCACAACTAAGAAGTGCCTTCACAAACAACCAAGTATACTCACCTTCTCATCTTCTCGCCTCGCGTCCCTTTCTTCATGTATATGCACTGATTTCTGTTTTCTCTTCATAGATTTGGGTGACTCCCTATAACCGAACAGAACAATGGGCAGGAGGGCTTTTGACGTACCAGAGCAAGGGAGAAGACACATTAGCTGTGTGGTCCGCAAGGTAAACCCGAAAATACCATTTATATAGGAATTATTAAGTCATGAGTTACATTAGCAATTCACCGGTAACTTGATCCTTATTATGATCAACAGGAATCGCCCTATAGAGAACAAAGATATTGTATTATGGTACACCTTAGGGTTCCATCACATACCATGTCAGGAGGATTTTCCTGTGATGCCAACAGTAGCATCGAGCTTTGATCTAAAGCCTGTGAATTTCTTCGAAAGCAACCCCATCTTACGCGTTGCGCCTAACTTTGAGCAGGACTTACCGGTTTGTCGCGCTGCTGTCTCGGCTTGACAAAGTTTGTATCTACAGTAAATTCCTCCCACCTGTGACTATGTATACATGTTCATTATCAATGTTTCCTACAGGTCTGAAAGTGGTCTATTATCTCTTTATATTTCCCTAATATGGGCCTTCTTTAAGACATTTGGGCTTGCGCGGTATTTCGGCTAGATGGGGTTGTCAGTGCCAGGGAAGGTAGTAACCCATTTTCTATGTTCAATGTCCAAGAAGGTTTCGGGGAAATATTTTGAGATCTAGATTTGGCGCAGCTTGAAAGAGTCCAATCAATTTAAGAGATAAGTTTAAACAATAGTGCTGTATTTGATCCAAGTTATGGTAATAAAAATACTTATTTACGGGTTATCTTTAATTTTATTTCTGATCAAAAGGGTTTGACAGACCATAGTAGCCCATGCAGGACAGTTATACCTTTTAGAAATTTAACTCATTTTTATTCGAAAATGGAGATAATTTTTTATCGTGTCTATCTCTGTAAATTATTTTATTTTGTATACTCTTTGGAACGTTATCTAGCATAATTAGTTGTTTTTGTTTGTACTTTCTAAAAGCATTTATAAGTAATTTTATTTTGTTTTAAATATAATAGTCATTAACTAAATTATAAAAAAAAAATCTTTATATACAAGATATTAAATTTAGATGTTGTAATAAAGTACTTTAATTTAAAAATGAAAATTTTATTCAAAAATTGATTAACGGCTCTCAAAATTGGTGCAAACTCTCCAATATACTTATTTAGAATAAATTACTTGTAAATATTTTAAAATTTATCTTAATTAATAAGTAATGTTTAAAATTTTGAAATGTTACACTTAAAATTCTGAACTTTGCAACAGTTAAAAGTCTCTCGTCAATAAAAATTATTAACCAATAACAACTGTTGCCGGCTTAGTGACACTTGTAATGTTGTTAGTGGACAATAATAGAGAGAGAGAGATAGATAGAGAGAGAGAGAGAGAGAGAGAGAGAGAGAGAGAGAGAGAGAGAGAGAGAGAGAGAGAACATTTACTTCAACCATCACCTCCGCTATACCCTCTAATGGGAAAATGTTGTTGCCGGTGGATTACCAGTGTCAGACGACCCTGCATCACATTCTACCTCAGCATGGATGTGGATGACTCCGACAATTCCCTTGTCAAGGTCCACTCCGACAAGCATGAGACGGCTCCAAGAGAGTCCTCAAGGATAACCTACTTGAAAGATAGTAAACAAGTTAAGCTCAAATTATATGACCCATAAGAATTCCATGCAGTTAACCCGTCAAAGAAGACTCGGTTCGGTAACCCGGTTGGATATAAGAGTGTCTTTTTTTTTTTTTTCTTGGATACACACAGATTATGAAAATCGAAAAAAATACATATATTTATGAAAATTTAAATATGAAATTTCAGAAAAAATAGTTAAATAAGAGTTTTTTATCACTCGTAGTTATAAATGTAAGTGTGATGGAGTCTATTGGGACAACTGCTTCCTTGATTTATTAATAACCAAATTTGGTCGCACCTTAGGACGAGAGTAAGGTAAGGGGCTTTCCCCACTTTTGTGTTTGGTATAAGTTTTCTCTTTAAAGTTAAGTACATTAACTTTGTTTTTCTAAAAAATTAAATTATTTAAAAATTTGTCTAACATAATGGTTTTAAATTTTTTTCTTTCCTCTTTCTAAGACTAAATTTCTTTATTTTATCTTTCTAAAAAAATCAATTTTAATTTATATTTTCTCTTCCTAAATATATTGATATTAATTTTTTCTCTCTAAAATAACCTAATTTAGATTCTCTCTTTAAAATTATGTATATTAATTCTCTCTCTTTATAAATATTATATTATTTTAAAAGTTATCTCTATAAATATATTGTTTTAAATTCTCTCTTTCTAAACAAAATTAAATTTACTTTTTATCTCTAAAACTTAGTTTTATCCTTTTATAAGAGCAATTTAATTTCACATTTTCTCCCTCTAAAAGCATTACTTTATTAAATTTTCTATGTCTAGAAAAATCAAATTTAATTTCTTTCTCCTGAAAACTGAATTCATTAATTTTCTCCCTCTAATTAAATTATTTTAAATTTATTTCTCTAAACAAACCGATTTTAAGTTTTTTCTCCTAAGAAAAATTAACTCTAAAATTAAATACATTAGTTTTATCTCTCTACAAAATTAATTTAATTCATATTTTCTTTCTCAATGCATTGATTTTAAGTTTTCTCTCTAAATAAAATTAATAGAAATAAGATTTAATTTTTCTTCTCTAAAGTTCGATACAATAGTTTTTCTCTAGAAGAAATTGATTTAGTTTCTATTTTCTCTCTAATCCATAGATTTTAGAGAAAAATTATCTAAACTAAGCACATTAACTTTTTCTCTCCAAAAAAAAATTAAAATATTTTGAGAAAACATATTAATTTTAAATTTTCTCTCTCAAACTAAACACATTGGTTTTCTTTGTAAAAGAATCAATTTACTTAAATTTTCTCTTACTCCTAAATTTAGTTTTTCTTTCTTTCAAATTAAGAAAATTAAGTTAGTTTGTTAATTCTTTTTAGGAAAGGGTAATGCTTTTGCGTGGGTCAAATATGAGAATGCCTTTCCCTTTTATTTGAGAATTTTTTCACCCTCTATATGATATACCAAAATTAGATTTCCCTTTATTTAATAATGAGACCCATTAATGGATAATGTATATTCTCTAATAGATAAACTCTAATGGATAATGTAATTTTTTCCATTGTGGTGGGGATAGGATCAAGATTCATATTTATAAGGCATGAGTAGGATCAATAACAATAATAATATGAGTTTTAATTCTAACAATTGGGATTGATCATTTGAGAGATAAATAGGAAAATGATTAAAAAAATAATAAATAAATAAAATACAGAACTTAGAGAGAAAAATACATGTACATGTAAAATACATGCAACATTTAATAGTTATGATATACAAATAATCATGAATTAATTAGTATATGTATGTGATATATTCATGTATATTGTATATAAGTAATCATGAATTAATGAGCACATGTATATGATATATTCATGTATTATTGGGTCTATTACATGCATCTTTAGACATTGATGTATTATATAGGCCACTAGTTTGCTGTTAATATCATACTCAAGACAACTGATCTCACAGACGCACTCTCTTACACCTGCACATAACTTAGAGAGGGAGAGAGGGGGGGGGGGTTTGGGGAGAGAGATGAGCACTGGCATCTCATGGGTGCGTCGGTCTTTGATCGCGCTCCTTCTGCTTTTCCTCATTCTAGTCTTACATTACAATCTCAACATACCTGAATTCTTCAATTGTTCAGAGTCCTCCGGTCTATCATGCGCACGCAGAAAACTAGGTTCGTTTTTACAATCCCATATCTCAAAACCAAAATCGAACTTCAAGTTCAAGGAAACCCCTCTATGCCCGCATCACCCACTAGACCCACTCACAATCCAAGAAATCAATCAAGTCCGATCCACTCTCTTATCTTATAAGCCCTTTGCCTCTTTTCCTGCAATCCAGGCTCTATCCCTCGATGAACCCGACAAATCTCAAGTCTTGGACTGGAAGCCCGGGGACCCGCTTCCACCCCGAAAAGCATCGGTCATCGCCCTACAGAATGGCCAGTCTCATTTGCTCACAGTGGACTTGGATCTGGGTCGGGTCACTAGTCATGAAGTCAAGTCGGGTTCGGGTTACCCACCTGTTTCCCTGGAGGATATGAAGGGTGCTCTGCAGGTCGCCCTTTCTTACCCAGAGCTTAATAAGTCGGCCATTGATCGGGGAATGGAACCATCGGATTTGGCATGTTTTACTCCCAGTGGGGGCTGGTATGGATCTGGCGAGGAAGGGATGCGGATCCTAAAGGTCCAGTGCTTCTCGGGCAGGGGCTCACCCAATTTCTGGATGAGGCCCGTTGAAGGGCTAACCCTAACTATAGACATTGACCGAAAAAAGGTAGTCAAGTTTACGGATACGGGTCGGAGAATTCCTGTCCCAGTAGATAAGAACACGGAATATCAATATGGGTCACATATCGACCCGCCCAAAATGCAACCACTGAACCCAATTTCAATCGAGCAACCAAATGGGCCTAGTTTTAGGGTTGAAAATGGGCACATCGTGAAGTGGGCCAATTGGGCTTTCCATCTAAAACCGGACCCTCGGGCCGGGATGATCATTTCACGGGCCATGGTCCAAGACTCGGAGACAGGTGTGTTTAGGAGTGTAATGTACAAAGGGTTTTCATCGGAGCTATTTGTGCCCTATATGGACCCGGAGGAAGCTTGGTACTTTAAGACGTATATGGATGCAGGTGAGTATGGCATGGGGATCACTGCAATGTCACTTGTGCCACTAAATGACTGTCCTCGTTACTCTCACTATATGGATGGGATTTTTGTTACAAGTGATGGGAAACCTTATGTTCAACCTAATATGATATGCATTTTCGAGAGATATGCGGGTGATGTTGGTTGGAGGCACTCCGAGGTGATAAATTACAAGGTATTATCAATATTTTATTTATCTACTTTTATTTTTTTGGTACCAGTTATCTTATAATATATTTATTTTGTTGATGTTGATAATAACAAGCGGATTTTGATTTAAAACTTTCACTTAAACAACTAATACCATGCAAGAGTTTCATGATTACAAATATTTCTCTATTTTTTTTTTTTAAAATATTGTCTATATAAGCATGGGAGATATAAAATAAATTATGCAAATTTCTCATAGTTAATCTCAACATCTTGGGAGCCTCTTTGCCCTCGTAATCCCGACTTCTTTCTAAATTCTTGAGACTTGTCGATGCAGAGATGTCCATTGCTAAGTAATAGACAAAAATATGGAAGTAGCACCAGTTAGAACCTTTGAATTTGTCATCTGTGTTGTGGAGAAAGTGAGGGTGATATATATGACAATTTGCCCTCTCCTACCAAGAATTTTTTTTTTTTTTAAATAAAAACCAAAATATGGCTAGTCTACATTATTGGACTATTTTCCTATTTATTTGGTAGGTCTAATGTGCAATGAGAAGGGATAGATGCTAATCATTTTTTCTGTCCCTTTTTCTCTTTTGTGATATAATATTTTATTTTTTTTAAAAAAAATTATTATATGCAAATATTGTTTTTTTTAAATGTCAAAATTTGTCCATAAATAAAATGTAATGTAATCATTTTATTAATACATCCTAATACTAAACACCAATAAATTTATATCTATAAACCAATTCCTATTTACAAACTTACAAACTTACAAACTCACTAAATGATTAAAAAAAATCACTGTAGGAGAAATAGAATATAATAACAATTTAAAATAGTTTTTAAATTTGTCAAAAAAAAAAAAAAAAACCTTCCATGAAGAGATATGATCTTCCAACACTCAAACACTCGTATTGCCAACCCCAAAAAGACAAATTGTGCATTTATACAGTGACTTGTTCATTTTCTCTATCATTCCAATTTTATCGGATGTCCCCAAAGGAACATAGTAACTTGTTCATGAATTTGTATAATTCCGAATGGTGTTGAAATTGATCTATAAATTTGCTATTATAATATTTGAGAAAATTTCTATAGTTTAAATAAAATATTCCATAGCATGTAATATTTGTTATAAGAATGTTAAGGAAAAAAAAATCTATAGTAATAGTCCTTCCTTCCACTTGATAAAAAGGAAATTGCTAATTATGGTTGTTGTGGCATAACAATATCAATCATACTCTTATCCTGTTAAGTGATATCGGCTATATAAATTTTTGTATGTCATTATAATTTATTTTATATCGTATACTCATTTATATAATTGTTTTCTTTATTGTTATGATAGACTAACCATAATTACAAAATTCATATTTTGTGTAGATCAGAGAATCAAGACCGAAAATAACACTTGTCGCTCGAATGGTATCGACAATAGGAAACTATGACTACATTTTTGATTGGGAATTCCAGACTGATGGTGTGATTCGCGTTAAGGTAATTAATTCCTAATGTTTGATATTTGGAAATTTGATCATTTTAGCCATAATGTGCAAACAATGTTAGTAAATATTATTTGATCAAACACTTGACAGGTTATACTATCTGGAATGGTATTGTTGAAGGGGTCTCCATACCAAAACATAAGTCAAGTGCCTAATCAAGAAGACATGACAGGCACTCTAGTGTCCGAAAATGTCATTGGAGTAGTCCATGACCACTTTATCACATTTCATTTAGACATGGATGTTGATGATTCTAATAACACCTTTGTTAACGTCAACTTAGTGAAGGAAGAGACTTCGCCGGGTGAATCCCCTAGGAAAAGTTACCTTAAAGCTAAGAGATTAGTGGCTAAGACAGAGGACGATGCCAAACTGAAGCTCAACCTCTATAACCCTTCAGAATACCATGTGATTAATCCTTCAAGGCTGTCGAGGTTGGGAAATCCAAGTGGTTACAGACTTGTCTCTGGTGGTACAGCAGCTAGTTTGCTTGATCTTGATGATCCTCCACAACTCAGAAGTGCTTTCACAAACAACCAGGTATGTTCACCTTCTCGCATTTGTCATTACAGAGGCAAATTATGCATCTAATATGAGGTTGTTTGTTCATAGATTTGGGTGACTCCCTATAACCGAACAGAACAATGGGCTGGAGGGCTTTTGACGTCCCAGAGCAAGGGAGAAGACACACTAGCTGTTTGGTCCGCAAGGTAAACCCAAAAGTACCGCTTATGTAAGAACCATCAATGTCTTAAATAACATTTGTTGCAGCTCACTAGTAACTTAATACTTACTTTGATCGACAGGAATCGCCCAATAGAGAACAAAGACATTGTGCTATGGTACACCTTGGGATTCCATCACATACCATGCCAGGAAGATTTTCCGGTGATGCCAACGGTGGAGTCGAGCTTCGATCTAAAGCCTGTGAATTTCTTCGAACGCAACCCCATCTTAGGCATTGCGCCTAACTTTGAGCAGGACCTACCCGTTTATGGCGCGGCTTCTCAGCTTGATAAAACTTATGATCTTCAATAAATTCCACCCCATCTGTGTCCATGTTTATGTTCATTATTGGGGTAGGGCCTGTTGTCGCTTCAATTTGCCCTTTTCACGTTCCCCATTTTTTAATTTTAATGGTTCTTTCAAAATTTTACCCTTATTTTAATTTTGTATTTTAATGCAAAATTTAAAATTCTCTTAATTAATAATATTGTTTATTTTTACAAACATTACATCTTTTGGAGAGAGTCTTAGAGAGAGAAAATTGAAAAAACCAATACATGTAGAAAGAGCAAATTTAAATTGATTTAAATCAATTATTAGTCTTATAGATAGAAAATTTAAATTTATTTTTTTAAAGAGAGAAAATTGAAAAATCAATACAACTAGAGAAACCAAACTTAAATTGATTCAGTTTTTTTTTTTAATAAAAAAATAATTAATGTGAACAATTTGAGAAAGAGAAAAAAAATAAATTTGATTTTTTAAAAGACGGAAATTTTAAACACATGTACTTAGAGAAAAACATGAATTAAATTAATTTTTAAGACAGAGAAAAATAAAATCTTAGATATTAGTGAGAGAAAAGATATGTATTTGGCCAATGACATATTGGTAGCGGATTGTGATGCATAATGAAGAAGGGAAAAGGTGATCTTTCAAATTTAAACAAAACAGAGTAAACGCCATATCAAATTTAAATCAGCCGGTCCGATTTGATTTTAAAAACGTTGTCCGTGATCACTTTTAAGGTCTTACAAGGCCCAGCGGAAGCCTACCTACCCTATTTGTTAGGAAAAATATTTTAAAGACTCTGAAAAATAAAGATTAAATTATTTTTATTTGGATTCAAGAGTTAGACACATTGTGAATCAGTGTTAGTCGATTAATACTTTTATGAAATTCTAGTGATGGACAGGGGTGCATACATTTTCTCTTCCTTTTAAATAAAGTTCCAGGTGTACTCCACTTCATCTCATCTTTAAAAGTCACCAACGTTAACCAACCAATCCGAAGACTCGTGACCCAGGTACGAAATTTGTCCCTCCCTTTCTAGCTTTACGAAGTGCACCAGCCAATAAGACAGGTTTTATGGCAATGGTATCTTATGCAGACTTTGTGACAAAAAAATATGTACATATTAAAAAAGTTTAGTTATTCATATAAATAAACAAGTAACATAGCCCCTAGTATCTTCTTTTATAAAGAAAAAATTAAAGAAAATAATAAAAAAAAAAAGCGTCTTTGTGTATGTTAGGTAGCTGCCAACTTGGTGCGGGATCCCAGGAGATATTTATGAGTCATTTATGAGAATGATTCCAGGACCCTGGTATCCTTTTTTTATAGTGCACCCAACGTTTTCCCAACTCTCAGTGTAGAATCTTTTGGATTTCATATTCGGTAAAAATTAAACTCTCGATTTGATTAAAAAATGAAAGTATTCGTATCACTTACGTAAATATATATCAGTGGACAACTGGTTTTGTTTAATTAGAATATTTATTAACTAATATTAGAGGATATTTATGTAATTTTCTTTTTTGCTTTTATATTAGATTTGAACCTCGCAATAGAGTATTTTATTTTAATAACTAATTAGGATTTAATTTACTTATGCATTTTTGAAAGGTGGATGGGCCCTATAATAATGGGGGGGTTAAAGTAGAGATTCCACTTACAAGTCTGGAATCTCATGTACCACAACAGCCCACAATTCCCCGAAATGAGTGGGTTCTTTATCCCACGTACGTAACGTTTAATTGACGTTATTAATGAAAAAGGAAATTGGCAATACATCTTTTTTGGGAAATTGACACTTTCTCGAATCTAGGTTTAAAATGATAAGATAATATCGGTTGACCAGCGGACATCGGGCCTGATGGATCAAGAAATAAAAAAATTATATCAAAAAATATCTTATAAATCAAGTTTGATAATATTTAAATTAACTTAATTAAAATATAATTTTAAATATCCATTGATTATAAAAAAATAAGGTAACAGAAGGTTAGAGTTTGCCGATTCATCCTTAAAATAAGAGGACTTGGGTTTATTTTTTAAGCCTATGTTGTAGAGGAGTTGATCTGCTTCGGACCATATTTCCTGAGCTCAGTCGGCTTAGGGCTGGGCCAAGCTGTATTTTTTAGGTTCCTTCCAAAAATTTTTTTTTTCGAGTCATATTTATTTATATAATTCAAAACTTAATAATAATTTTGGTGAAATCAGTTGTGTGTAGTTTTATTTCATCTATCATTTTTCCCAAAAAAAAAAAACCACAAGAACACAAGTATTTTGACGTTTAAGCTTTTTAATGCTATAAAAAATTATTAATAGTGAATTATTGAGTCATAATTAATAAAATTTAATTAATGATTGTATTTTAGAAGTAGACTAATTATATATTTGGAGTAAGCCATTAAAAATGTCAATGGGAGAATGTAAGACATATATGGTTGTATATGACAAAAAATTTATATAAAATTTTCATCATGGAGAAATATGAGTTGATCCCAACCGCTTGATTGAAGGATTGGATCCGCAAATATTGAGCCCATATTCTAAAAGGGTTGGCCGATCCTTATCAGCAACTCTATTAAAGCCAACGTCAAAAGAAATAAATGACAATTTCTCTGAAAAGCCCTTTAATTTTTTTTTTTTTTTTCAACGACCAACTCATTATCTGAGAATTCGTCTCGATTAATCTAGATTAACCGTTTGCATGGCCCAATTGAGGAGGTAGATCTCTCGATGCTGATTTTTTCATTCCCATGGAGGATCGAACTCCCAACTATGATTAAAGGGAATCAATTTCTGAATCAACTGAGTCATTAAAAATTGATAACATCGGTAATTTTGAGAAAATAATAGATCGGTCTTTAGTTAAAATTAATGAACTATCACTTAAATGATACAAGAATGCGTTTAAGTACAATAACACAAAATATGTCTCTCTCTCCCCAATGTTCGCTGTCTTTTTTTTTTTTTTCTCGGAATCTTTTTCTCATCGTTGCTTGAGAGACAAAATAATTGATTTTTTTTTTATCATACGAGAGTCTTGGATCACAGAATTAGGAGAATAGTTGAGATTATTGAGCTGTTAATTGATTTCTTTGTCATTTTTTTTCACTCTCTTACTCCATTATCATCTGGTACTCAAAAATCTAGGAGGGAAAAAGAATGACGCCGAAATTAATCATTTTTTCTCTCCATTTGACAAAGAGAGAACAATTGAGAGAGAGATGATAATACTGGTAATGAAGAGAGAGAGGTCTCAAGAGAATAGTTTAGTGTTATAATTCTTTTCTCCTAATTTTGAGATTCAGGGTTCAAACGGTTATGTAATAAAAAAAAAAAAAAGAAGAGGAAGAGAGGATACAAACACCGGAACTGGGGGCAGTGTGATAATTTTGCATTATGATGCTGGGTATCACCCTGGCATTATTTCGGTGATATTCCGCTAACATCATATTTACAAAATCATCACTATTCGGGGTTTTTACGAAGAAATGGTTGATATTCCTTTATGAAATTTTGTTATTTATTTTTTACGTGGCAATTTTTTTTTTCTTTTTCAATTGTTCGTACAAGGCAAGTTTGGTCCTAATTTACAAAGCTCATGCATTTCAAGGATATAAATTTATTTATGTCGACAACCTGAGTGTCTGAATTCTTCAGAACACTATCACACGATCTCAGATCTGCATCATACACTATTTTTTTTGGGTCCATCATATACTATTTAATTACATAGACAAAAACATAACAAGTGCTAGTGGATTCTTGCTGTAAACACAATGTGTGGCCAAGGCCTAATCATAGGGGGAAGATTAGCGGGGGGGAAAATACATAATTTGAACCAGGAAATATTACACACATATTTTATACAAAGTTCTCTCTTGTAAAATAGATTACGAGCTTGGGAAACATGGGTGAAACCTTTTGCTACATGATAAGCTTCTCTTTTCTTTTCTAAATGCGTTTGAGTAGTACACGACTATGACAAGTGCTCCATCACTTTTGTGACATCGGTAGTTTTCAAATTCATTTTCACAACAAATACGTAGAAAATATTTGTTTTCAAAATATGTTCAAAAGATGGGAGAGGTACTATTAATTTTGTTTGATTAGGTTCTTCAAGCTGTAATGCATCTCTCTCTTCTGACCTTGCTTTGCTTAATGCCATGCAATCCTGTTGGACAAGTTCATTAATGAATTTCTTATTTAGTCTAACCTCTCAAATATGCATCAAATGCTTTTCCGTTTTATTTCTAATTTAAAATCTTAGTTTCAATCACTGACACTAATTAATAAGACCCATAAAATTTTAGTGCATGCTCGATAAATCCATTGGTGCATTGCTTATTTAGTCCAAGCTCTCAATATTCATTGAATGCTTCTGTTTTATTTATAATTCAAAATCTCATCAATCATTGAAACAAATTAATAAGACCCATAAATTTTTGGGTATTATAGAAAAGACTTGGGTATAATAGAATTTTTCTTGGGTATCATAGAATAAAAGAAATTTATTGCAAAAAACGTAGTGGGTCCCATGTGGCCCCATGAGGTGGCAAAATGGCACCAGCACAATCGTGTTCTTATATCGCTCCATATAATAAGACCTTCAGAAGTGTCCAAGTTTAGTTTAGCTGCATTCCAACTCAGATATTTGACTCCACTTCCCCTTACTGGTGCCGCCCTCTCACACGTCACCAACTTACACTTCTATGTAAAACCCTTCTCTCTCGACTCTTACTCATCATCTTAACTTAGAGAGAGAGAGAGAGAGATGGAAATTACAAGGAGTTCACTCCGTTTCATGGTCCTCATACTGTGCGGTCTCCTCATCCTAATCTTCACATGGGTTCAATATCCCTACGCGCCGTCGGACAAGGCGGAGCTTCTAGACTGTTCCACCAACTTACCTTGGTGTACCTTCAAAAACCGCTTCCAATCATCTACCGCAAAAATCCTCAAAAATCCCGCGCGCCTCCAAACGCGAAACCACGCGACTGATCTTCCTCACCACCCACTCGACCCACTCACCGTTACAGAATTCAATGAAGTCCGTAAAATCATCCTCTCCCACGCGCTCTTCAAAACAGCTTCCTCCTACTCGCTCCAATCAGTTGTACTCGAAGAACCGCCAAAGCCCCTCGTCTTACGGTGGACTAAAAATGAGCCGCTGTTACCGAGAAAAGCCTCTGTAGTTGCAATTGTCGATGGAAAGTCTCACGTTCTTACAGTCGACCTGGGTATCACTCAGGTAACACGTCATCAAATCGGATCAGAAACGGGGTACCCAATGATGACGGTTGAGGACATGACTTCTGCCACGTGGGCTCCACTCATGAACGCCACTTTTAACCGCACGATCATTGAGCGTGGGGTTGACCTGAAGGATCTCGCTTGCTTGCCCATATCCTTAGGATGGTACGGCAAAAGAGAGGAAAACAGGAGATTAATCAACGTGCAGTGCTACACCATGAAAGATACCGTGAACTTCTACATGAGACCCATCGAAGGGCTCACAGTACTCCTCGACTTGGACACGAAACGTGTGGTGGAGATTTCAGATAATGGAAGGAACATTCCAATACCAAACGCCGCCAACACAGATTATCGTTTCTCAACATTTAACTCCCGGCAGCAATTGAACCTACTCAACCCGATATCCATTGAACAACCCAAGGGCCCGACTTTTACCGTCGAGGATGGGCATTTAGTAAAATGGGCAAACTGGGAATTTCACCTAAAACCCGACCCGAGAGCAGGTGTTATAGTTTCTCGGGCTTGGGTTAGAGACCCGGATACGGGGAAAATGAGGAGCGTGATGTACAAGGGGATGACATCGGAGCTGTTCGTGCCGTATATGGATCCGACGGAGGCATGGTACTTTAAGACGTATATGGATGCCGGTGAATACGGGTTCGGGTTACAGGCAATGCCACTTGACCCGCTAAATGATTGCCCGAGAAACGCGTACTACATGGATGGGGTATTTGCAGCAGCGGATGGAACGCCGTACGTGCAGTCCAATATGGTGTGTATATTTGAGAGGTACGCAGGTGATATTGGGTGGAGGCACTCTGAGAGTCCCATCACTGGTATGCCGGTAAGTTTCTCATCTTAATTGTTAATTTAATTCTTTTTTTCTGCATTTAGTAAAATTCCAATTATAAAAAATAATTCCATTTTAAATTACTTTACAACTATTTTGATGAAAAGATTTTCAACGTATTTTCTCAAATATAGTTTTTGAAGTGGTGCTAATAATGTAACCGATAAAATATCTTGAGTAAAAATAATTTGAAAGTGACATGGGCAGATAAGGGAGGTGAGGCCGAAGGTGACGCTGGTGGCCAGAATGGCTGCATCAGTTGCTAACTATGACTATATCGTGGATTGGGAGTTTCAAACTGATGGACTAATTAGAATCAAGGTAATTCCCCCAAACCCCACCCCCTCCCCCCAAAAAAAAAAAATAGTACAACGCATTGACTTTTCGTGATTACTTCTTTGGACATCTCATCTTTCTCTACCGGCCACATCAGTGATCGAGTGTGATTGAAGTCTATACATGTGGCGTTTTCCTTTTATTTTCTAGTGAATGAGATCATATCACCAAGACTTTATCAAGGTATCTTTTTATGATTTTTTTAATGACTTGGGATCATTTTTGTAGACATTATTACAAGGAAAATTCAATAGTTTTAGCAGTCTAAATTCAAACTTATATACGAGGTCTTTTCCAAGTGAAAGTCAAGTTTCAATAGTCATCCACTTTTAATTGTGATTTGAATCTTATCAAATTATATAAACAACATGTAGAAGCTCAAAAATGGTTGTGGGAAAGTGATTTAATGAGATTGAAATTAACGTTAAAAATATTTTAAAAGTTTAGAGATGATGTAGGAGAAAATATAGGAGTTATGGAAAAATGAGAGATTTTAATAATAAGATAATTAGATAAATGGGAGAGAAAGAATAAAAAGTGATTAATTTGCAATTGACTACTTGGGTTGATAAACTATGATGTCTTAATTCGTATGTATGTATCTTTTTTTACAATTCTTTAAATTGTTATTATAATCATAATTAAATATCATGAGTTTTAAAATTTCGGGTCTAAAGCAAGGGATTTCCTTGCCTAACAGTCAAGGTGGCTCTGCATTATTATATTATTATAGATAGAAGTGAAATCAGAAATTTATATAGGGGTTTGATAATAAAATGAATTTTAGACTATAATTTCAAGGGGTGAGATTATTATTTTTATTAAGATAAACAACAGCTGGGAGTTAAAAAAGTATATGTACATAACTCTTTTTTTTATTATTATATTTCACGAGGTTCTCTTTGTCTCGAGGTTGGCTAATAGCCTAAATTCGTGGCTAATAAAACTTGGCGTACACTTGCGCTCAAATTAGAGCGAGTTGGGAAATTTTCTTTTTACTAAAAATCTAGCTTGTCAGTAAATATTTAGGGCTCTAGTGATAAAGAATAGACCTAACCTTTAGGTATATTTGGGTTCGACAGTTTTTTGTCTAGGTCTAATAAGGCAGATTGAGCCTATCCAATTGTTCCAGTCTATACCTAGAAGCGTCCCATATTAAAATGATCCTTTATTAATGATTTTTGATATTTTGTGCTTAATTGATGGCAGGTTGGACTTAGTGGTATTCTGATGGTAAAAGGCACCCCATATGAGAACCTGAATCAGGTTTCTAACAAAGAAGACCTCTATGGTACCCTCTTATCCGAAAATGTCATCGGTGTCATCCACGACCACTACATCACATTCTACCTCGACATGGACATTGATGACTCCGACAATTCCTTTGTCAAAGTTCACCTCGAGAAGCATGAGACGGCTGCAGGAGAGTCCCCAAGAATGACCTACTTGAAAGCTACTAAACAGGTTGCTAAAACGGAAAAGGATGCACAAATTAAGCTGAAACTATATGACCCATATGAATTCCACGTAGTTAACCCGTCAAAGAAGACTCGGGTTGGTAACCCGGTTGGGTATAAGGTAGTTTCTAGTGGGACTGCTGCTAGCTTGCTTGATGTCAATGACCCTCCACAAAAGCGGGGTGCCTTTACTAATAATCAAATTTGGGTCACTCCTTACAATGAGAGTGAGGTATGGGCTGGGGGGCTATTTGTTTATCAGAGCCGTGGTGATGATACTCTTCAAGTCTGGTCTGACAGGTAATGAGCATTTTTATTTCTTTCATTATATAGATTTCTAGCCCTCAAACCTCATTGATATAATGTTTACCAAGTATCATAACCAGGTCAAACTATTAGGTGAAAGGAGAACAACAAATAATATTCCTCACGGTCATTTGTGATATCATTGTGGGCCAAATTTCGAAAATTTTATTTTTTATTTAATAATGAGACCAGAAAAGGTATAACTAGTCAAGAGTTCTATCCTAAGCCCTTCTAAATGGCCATTTGGACTAATATGGCCCAATAACTTTTACATTCTTTTGACATGAGTTATACAATAACTTGTCAGGGACCGGCCAATTGAGAACAAGGACATAGTGCTGTGGTACACTCTAGGCTTCCATCACATACCATGCCAAGAGGACTTCCCAATCATGCCAACAGTGTCTTCGAGCTTTGATCTAAAGCCGGTGAATTTCTTTGAGAGGAATCCCATCCTTCGAGTCCCACCAAATGTTGAGAATGAGCTTCCTGTTTGCAAGGCTGCTGCTTCAGCTTGATTATGTTCATGATCTTGGCTCTTGGTCTTTCTCAATGGAATGTCCATTTGGCAGTGACAAGAAAAACTTTTGACTCTCTTGTATACCATCTCGGAACTTCCACAGCTAAATAAATTGTGATCTTTCCACTGGTTAAAAAATGTCATCGCCCCTTTTGTAAGTCAGGGAATAATGTAGAAGTTATCAACTGACGCAGATGAAGGCTTGTGTAAACCTTGAAAATCATCCTGAGCGATTGACACAGCAATGCTATTCATTGAAAATTCTATGATATTTTTTCTGCGTATCTTTTATTATTTGATCATAATCATGTTCATGAAAGTATATGAATCATGCAGCTCAATTTAGATTTTTGATTCTGAGAAAAGAATGTGATGCTATTGAGTCATCTGCAAATTTCTCGTAGAAGTTGCATTCCCGCACAGGATTTAAGCTAAAACAGAAATATTCATCAGATAACTGCGGGCGGGGAGATGTTGCATTGAAATTTCTCTCTTACAAGTCATTGGATAGCAAGTTGGAAAGAAAAACAACTGAAAGCAGAAATAAAAAAATTTACCTTTTACATTAGAATTTGCAAATCTAAAGGAGAAACGAAACGAAAACGAAGATATAAAAACAGATTTCATTAATTCTTCAACTTCCTTTTCAAGTGTTTATACACCATGATTATTATATGCTAAAATACAATTAGTTAAGGGAGTAAACTGATCCTCAATTAATCACCATCTGACTTGTATGTTGCCTTGTTGTGCTGGTCAGTCTTGTTCTGCCAACTAAGCTGCTGATCAGTTTTGTTCTGATGACTCTAGGCTGACTTTGACTTGATTGTTGCTAATTACATGCGTGAAAAGAAAAAGTAGAATATCTGGGGTGGGTGCTATTCCGAGTGTGAATGTCCAAGATGACTCGGATGTTCACTTAATTCTTCCCAACATTTATGTCAAAAAGAGTTGTTGGATGCCCTCCAATAATTTTCGAATTCATAATTTGATAACAAAATTGTGGAAGTTGATGTGTCGTACACAATTAACAGATCCCATCAAGTTCATAAGAGACTAAAAGAATTTTGTTAAGGAAAAAAATACTCCCAATTAGTAAACTAATGTAGTACATTTTTGCATATAGAGAACTTTCTGTTGTCTATAGAGCTCTACATCATGTAATCTTAGTGTTGGAATGCCAATTAGTGGCTTCTTTTTCCTCAAAACAAATCCAAGATATATGGGGAACATCAACTAAGGTGTTTCATTTTTCGGGTCAAATCATTTACCCGCCCAAATTATTAAAAATTCGGATTAATAAAAATCGGATCTGTCGAATAATTTCACTTGATTAAAAATTTAGATTAATGATTCGATTTGAAAAATAAAAAATTTTTTTCGGGCCCTGTTTGAAACCCGATTAACAAAGTTGTGGAATTGATTCAACTAAATTATTATTTTAAAGTTAAATAGGTTTTTAATCATTTTTATGTTTGGTTCAGGTAAATGAGGTCCAAACCATTTAATCCAAAGTTTAATTCGGGTAAATTGATTTAGATTTCATGTGATTTGGTTCGGTTTTCATTTAAATTTTTTAAACTTCAAAATCCGAATAACCCGAATAACTGAATACCCGTCTGAATGAACACCCCTAGAATCAATTACTTCACGTTCCCCACTACTTAGGTCAATTTATTTTGTGCCCTTGCTATTACCTCCGGATGCTTCGTCACCCTCCGCCCTTACAACCTCAGACAGTAGCTACCTTTGAGTCCATCACCCCTGCACGATCCCGTAAGTAGGAGTAAGAGATATCAACTTAGAGTTAGAACCCTTGAGGCGGGGTCATAAATATATTGTTTTGCAGAAGAAAGAAACATTACCATGGGCAAGGCCTCCATTCTGTCAAATGCAGCCGTCCCATCTTTGTAGAGAGAGAAAATTAATTTAGTTGATTTTATAAAGTAAAAAATTAAATTAGTTTTCTAGAGAGAAAATTAATCCACGTAGAGGAATAAAATTAAAATAATTTAATATTTAAAGAAAAATTTAATGTGTTTAATTTTAAAAACAGAAAAACTAAATATGGTTTTTTTTTTGGCAAATAGAAGTTAAAATGAATGTATATGGGAGAGATTATGAATTAAATTGATTTTTTAGAGAGAATTTTTTTTTTTTAATTTTAGGTTTTTTTTTTTTTTTTTTTTTTTGGAAAGAGAAAACTTAAAACTAATATGTTGAGATAGAGAACAAAAAAAAGTAAATAGTTAATCTTGTAAAAAGAGAAAACTAATGTATTTAATTTTAAACAGAGAAAAACTAAATAGTTTTTCTAAAAAACAAAATTAAAAAATAATATGATCAAAGTGATAAAATTTAAAATAATATAATTTATTTTAGAGAGAGAATTTATATATTTAGTTTAGGAGTGAAAAAAAAAAACTGAATCTAGTTTTTTAGAGAGGAAAAACTCAACAAGTGAGAAAAATTTTTAAAATTTTAGCTTTTAGATAGAGAAGATCAATTTATTTAGTTTTAGAGATAAAAAAAAATTAAATTTAGATTTATTAGAGAAGAAAATTTAAAATAATGTATTTATAAAGATAAAATTTGCAATAATCTAATTTTTCTTAGAGAAAAAATTAATATACAACCGTTTCATGGAGAGAAATCAAATTTTATATTGTTTAGTCAGAATAAACTCAAAACCATTTTCATCAATATTATGATATTAACATTTTTCATTAATTCAACCACAAAAGGGAAATGAGTTCCTTAAAATATTAGACTCGTAATTCTTTTCCCTTAAAATTTTTCTCTCCTAGAGAGAAAGCAAGAGCATAAAGGCCTGTTTGAATCTTAAGTAGTTTATTTTCAAATTCAAATTTTGTTGTTTGGAATATAAAATGTAGACTTCATTTTTAACTTAAAAAAAAATATGGATTTTCAAATCACAGACCAAAAAATGTGGAACTTCAAATGGATTCCACAGAGTTTGTAGGACTCATTTACATTCATTTCAAATAAATTGAATTTATTTTTGACTTGGTAAGTAGGGGTAAAAGAAATATAAACAGGCCGGGAATGGTATAAATATAAATTTATTATCTAAAATTATAAAAATATTTTATATTTAAAGAAATATAAATTTATTATCTAAAACCTAAATGATAAAGACCCATAGATGTGTCCAATTTTGGCCGCTTTCCGTATCAGATACCGACTCCGCGTTCGGTTACTAGTGCCACCCTCTCTCACGCATGAACCCCCTGGCTGTTCTCCCCCTCCTACACTCCTAAGTAATTAGTTATCATCATCTTAACACAGAGAGCGAGAGAGAGAGAGAGACGGAGACGGAAATTACACGGAGTTCACCCCGTTTCATGGTCCTAATCATGTGCGGTCTCCTCCTAATCTTAATATTGGGTCCATACCCTTGCGCGCCGTCGGAAAAGGCACCTTGGTGGTGCAGTTTCAAACACCTCTTCCAATCATCAACGCCAAATGTCTTCATAAACCCCATTTGCCCACAACCACGCGACTGACGTTCCTCACCACCCACTCGACCCACTTACCCTTACAGAACTCAACCAAGTCCGTACAATCATCCTCTCCTACCCGTTCTTCAATACCGCTTCCTCCTACTCGCTCCAATCAGTTGTACTCGAAGAACCGCCAAAAACCCACGTTCTTCGCTGGACTAAAAATGAGCCGATGTTACCGAGAAAAGCCTCTGTAATAGCAATTGTCGACGGCAAGTCTCACGTTCTTACGGTGGACATGAGTATCAATCAGGTGACACGTGAAAAAATAGGATCAGAAACGGGGTACCCCATATCGACCAATGAGGATCTAATTGCTGCCACGATGGCTCCACTCATGGATGCTACTTTCAACCGCACGATCATCGAGCGCGGGGTTGATCTTAAGGACATCGTTTGCGTGCCCATATCCATGGGATGGTACGGCAAGAGAGAGGAAAACAGGAGATTAACGAACGTGCAGTGTTACACCATGAAGGATACTGCCAACTTTTACATGAGACCCATCGAAGGGCTCACAGTACTCGTGGACATGGAAATGAAACGTGTGGTGGAGATATCAGAAAGGGGAAGGAACATCCCAATACCGAACGCCTTCAACACAGACTATCGTTTCTCAACATTTAACTCCCGACAGCGATTGAACTTACTCAACCCGATATCCATTGAACAACCCAAGGGCCCGAGTTTTACCGTCGAGGACGGACATTTTGTGAAGTGGGCAAACTGGGAATTTCACCTAAAACCCTACCCGAGAACGGGTGTTATAGCATCTCGGGCTCGGGTTAGGGAACCGGACACGGGGAAAATGAGGATCGTGATGGACAAAGGGATGACGTCGGAGCTGTTCGTGCCGTATATGGATCCGACAGAGGCGTGGTACTTTAAGACGTACATGGATGCGGGTGAATACGGGTTCGGGTTAGAGGCAATGCCACTTGACCCGCTAAATGATTGCCGGAGAAATGCATACTATATGGATGGAGTATTTGCGGCAGCAGATGGAAGGCCGTACGTGCAGCCGAACATGGTTTGCATATTCGAGAGGTACGCAGGTGGTATCGGGTGGAGGCACTCTGAGAGTCCCATCGCTGGGATACCAGTGAGTGTCTCATTTTATATTTATTTGATTTTATCTTCGATTATTGCTAATTTATTTCTTTCTTTGTACTGTATTTAGAATGTGCGCACCGTGCATAATTTATAAGTTATTCAATTTTTATATAAATATAAAAGAATTTACTTAGAAAAATATTATGGCCATGATTTTTTAAGTCGTTGACACGAGGTTGTCTGAATTTTAGGTCAGTAAGGGATATTATTAGAAAACACGTTATTAGTGTTAAAAAAATTTATCACTCAATGATATCAGCGACGGATTTTTTTCTTCTCTAAAAGTCATTTTGCTAAATATCAGCAATGGAATACTATTAGTCGCTAATATTAGTAACGGATGAAAAAAATTCTTTGCTGATAAAAAAAATGAAAAAGGCGAATGCACACGACTGACCCGCAACCGCATGCTGACCTACCCACTTGGCCCCTGCCCGCCCATGTGCTGCCTCCTTTAATTTAGTAAAATTCCTGCTCCAACGCTTCTGTGGGGTTTCGAACCTGCGTACGGGAATAAAAAATTCAATAACATCACAACCATCAGACCATAACCACACGTGCATGAGTTGTCTTTTTTTTATTTATTATCATTAAATCACAATTTTTTAAATAATAATAAAAAATATAAAATGATAATTTATTATAAAATAATAAAATAATAAATTATCAGCTTAAAATAAAAAAATAAATTTTCTTTTAAAAAAATAATATTATTATTCTACAAAATAAAATAAAAAGAAAAAGAAAAATAATTTTTAAATAAAAATAAAAAAATAAAAAAATAAAAAATAAATTCGTCGATAATCCGTCGGTAAAATTTTTATCGGTAATCCATCGTTAAAATTTTCGTCGGTAATCCGTCGCTGATAGTTGTATAAATTTTTTTTTACCGTTCACTACTATACTGATAGATTAGCGATGAAAAATTCCGTCACTACAAATTCATCGATAATCTGTCGCTGATAGATTTATAGAATTTTCTTTTTTTACTGTTAATCATATTAGGAACGGATTAGTGATGAAAATATTTTCATTGTTAATTTCTGCCGCTAATTTAGTTCGATATTAATTCATCGTGATTACCGATGAATTTTTATCCCTAAGTAATTTTTTGTCTCCCATGGTATGTTTTCTTGTAGTGGGAGGTGAGGCCGATGGTGACGCCGGTGGCTAGAATGGCAGCATCGGTTGCTAATTATGACTATGTTGTAGATTGAGAGTTTCAAACCGATGGACTAATTAGAATCAAGGTCGTTTCCCCATTTATTATTACAATTTCTTCACTTTTCATGATTACATTTTTTTTTTTTTTGCCTTCTTTTTTTTCACATCTGTGCTCACATCATTCCAATGGCCCAAATACAATAGGGAAATATGGGTTTCAAAACCTCATCCTTGGTGAAGGTAAAAAACCCTATTATCCTTTGACCAAATGTCCGGTAGTATAATCACCAAAACATTAACGAGGTAACTTTTTGTGATTTGAATCTGTTTTATAAATATGATCATAAATTAATTAACAACCCAACCTATAGGTTAACTAAAATTCGGTATAAAGTTGCGTTCGAATTAGAAAGGGTTTGGACCTTTTTTTTTTCAATGAAAAATCTAGCTTGTCAACAAGTGGGCTCTGGTGATTAAAAAGGGGCTAACCTTTTTAAGTAGATTTGGGTTCAACAGTTTTTAGTTTAGGTCCAATAAGGCTGTCAGGATATTAGGGACAGTTTAAACGGTAGATTCTCTATAATTTTATTATTTTTTTTATTCGAATCTATTTGATTGTATCACCTTATACAAAAAATATATATATATTTGTATTTTGGCTGTCCTACTGGGATTTTTGATATGTTGTAACTAATTGAATGGCAGGTTGGCCTAAGTGGTATTTTGATGGTAAAAGGCAGCCCATATGAGAACATGAACCAAGTTCCCAACAATGAAGACCTCTACGGTACCCTCTTATCGGAAAATGTCATCGGTGTTATCCATGACCACTACATCACATTTTACCTTGACATGGACATTGACGACTCCAGCAATTCCTTTGTCAAAGTCCACCTTGAGAAGCATAAGAATACTCCAGCAGAGTCCCCAAGAATGACCAATTTGAAAGCTACTAAACAAGTTGCCAAGACTGAAAAGGATACACAGATTAAACTCAAACTATATGACCCATATGAATTCCACGTAGTTAACCCGTCAAAGAAGACTCGGGTTGGTAACCCGGTTGGGTATAAGGTAGTTTCTAGTGGGACAGCTGCCAGCTTGCTTGATGTCGATGATCCTCCACAAAAGAGGGCTGCCTTTACTAATAACCAAATTTGGGTCACTCCTTACGATGAGAGTGAGGTATGGGCTGGTGGGCTATTTGCTTCTCAGAGCCGAGGTGATGCCGCTCTTCAAGTCTAGTCTGACAGGCAAAAGAGCACTTCAATCTTTTTTTATTATTATTATTATACAGATATCTTGCTCTTTACTGAGTAGCATAGCTAGGTCAAACCATTAGGTGAATGGAGAACGGCAAACATTATTCTTCACAGTCATTTGTAGTAACCTTGGTTGACTAAATTCAAATTTTGGTTACCTCAAGGAGAATCACTCGAGAAAAAAGACCAAATTTATGGGTAGAGGGCTTTGGTTTGAGCTCGGCACGAGGTAGCTGGACAACTTTTGAGATAGAATGGCATGGAAGTAGTTGGCACAATTAGTTTAGGAAGTAGGCTGGCTTGGTCTCTTAGCGGGCCCTGAATCTTGACCTATCACTAGTCAAGAGTTCTAATCCCTTCTAAATGATCATTCGGAGTAACATGGCACAATTAGTTGTTACAAACTTTTGACATGACTAATACAACAAATTGTCAGAGACCGGTCAATCGAGAACAAGGACAGTGCTGTGGTACATAGTGCTGTGGTACACATTAGGGTTCCATCACATACCATGCCAGGAGGACTTCCCAATCATGCCAACAGTGTCTTCGAGCTTTGATCTAAAGCCTGTGAATTTCTTTGAGAGGTATCCCATCCTTGAAGTCCCACCAAATGTTGAGAATGACCTTCCTGTTTGCAAGGCTGCTGCTGCTTCAGGTTGATCAAGTTCTGTAAATTTCATGTAAATGTTGCATTTAGGCAAAGGATTTAAGCTAAAAAAAGAATACTCATTTAAAAAGATGTGGCACTGCAATTTCTCTCATACCAAGTCTGGTGAAGTCATGTGATATGGCAAGATTGAAAGAAAAACAAGGGAGAGGAGAAATGACAGAAGTTTCGTTTTACAATAAAATTTGCAAATCTGGAGGAAAAAGCCGAATATCTCAAAAAATGATTGGTAATACAAGTGTGATTATCCATCTTTTTCTTTGGTTGATAAACTGACTCGATTCGGATGTTCATTGAATGGGTTTGAAAATGCACATAAATAAATTGTGGGGCAGAAGAATTCAAAAGAAAAAAAGGAGCACCAAAAAGGGTGAAATATGTGATTAGTTTTGGATGGATGGAACCAAGTGCTTTAAAGTAGATTTTACAATGTGCTGGACTTCATAGGACTTCTATTCCTTAACGTCCGCAATAAGTGGACTTTTTTTTTTCTTTTTCCTTAAAATCTGAAGAGAACTCCCAGTCGCCAAGAAAATAAAAATAGATAAATAAGTAATTTAAATTTGAAATAAGGTCTATGGATTCCAAATTCAAAACAAGCAGATTTTTTATATCAAGCTGGAGAACAGAATGGCATAAAAGCAATATTATTCAAACATCATTTGCGGAATAACACGAAGCAAAAGTTGAACAATCTGGAGGAATCAGTGTATAATTATAAACCAAAGTAGAAGCGCTTTCTATTTCCTGTAGAGCTCTAGATTAGACAATCTTGGAGTTGGAATGGCAAAAAGTGGCTTCTTTTTCTTCACAATAATCCCAAATTTATCCGAGACATCAATCTCTTCACCTTCTGGCAATTTCCAGTCAAATGAATGCAAGAGAGAAGCAACAATAAACACCACCATCTTTTCTGCCAGCGTTATTCCTGCACAAATCCTCCGTCCAGACCCAAATGGAAGATACTGAAAATTATTTCCAGAATAAGCAAAATCATCAGCCTTGTCTAAGAACCTCTCCGGCTTAAATTCATTGGGATTTGCCCAATAGTTTGGATCTCTATGCATTGCATAAACATTAACAATAACTCTGCTGCCTTTTGGGACTGTGTATCCGCCTACAGTGCAGGTCGTGCTTGCAGCACGAGGAACTAGTAATGGGAGTGGTGGGTGAAGACGGAGAGTCTCTCTTACAACTGCATCCAAGTACTTAAGTTTTGGAAGATGAGACTCTTCCACATTGTTGTCTATTCCCACCACTTCAGTCAATTCCTTTTGTGCTTCTGCCATTATCCGTGGATGCTTCATTACCTCTGTCATCACAAATTCTGCACTGACTACTGTTGTGTCTGTCCCCCCAACAATGATGTCCTGCAAGTAGATAAAGGAGACAGATCATTAGCTGAATTTTGAAAAGGGGAAAAAAAATTGAGCTTACATTTAGCCTTCCTAATTTAACGTTTGTTCAATAGGGTAATGTCAAACCCTTCCCTAATTATCTGATAGAGTGAAGGCTAATTACTAGGTGTTAACTGTATCAAAGAAGCATTACCATGAGCAACGCCTTGATTTCTGTCATGTTCAATTGAGCCTTGCCGTGTTCCTCGTCTTTAAGCTCTAAAAGAAGCTGAAAGAAATCCTTGCTGTCCTTGTTCTTGAATGTATCTTCTGACTTTGCAGCAACTTTCGTCATCTGATAAGTATCTATAATGGAGTTGAGAACCTGTTCAATAGAGGCAACACACTGCTTCATTTCCCTCTCCACCCCCTGCAAATCAAACCTTGCGAGCGCCGGAAAAAAATCAGAAACATTTGGTTTTCCCAACAAGTCAACAAAACCAGTCACCACTTGCCGAAATTCGGCGAAAATACCCTCACTTTTCTCCCTATCAAGAATAGCTCCCCAAATCATATTAATTATTACATTAATCTCGGTGTCAAAAGCTAGCTCTCCAATCTCGACAGGTGTCCCATACTTGTCATACACATTCCTTATCGCTTTCCTAACTTCACTAGTTCGAAGAGCATAACATTCGTCGAGACTCTTGTTACTCAACATTTCCCTCACAAATATTTTCCTCATATTTCGCCAATAAGGCCCATATGGGGACCAAGCAATATCTAGTCCTCCATATGTACCAACCAGTGCAGCAATAGGTGGGTCACGATTAGCAAACGTCAAGCCTAGGTCTCGACTAACCTCCTTTGCTAGGGCCGGTGAGCTCAACACAATGCATAATTTTTTGCCAAGCCAGAGTTTGTAAATCGGGCCATAAGAATGAGCCAATTCTGTAAACGAATGATGGAGTTCAGTACCAAGAAATGGAAGATATCCAAGTAAAGGCAGGCCTTGTGGTCCAGGAGGCAATTCGGCCTTTTCTTTCCCCAACTTCTTCAAAATCCATAGCAACCAAAAGAAGGATGCCAGCAGAAGTGAGACTGTGAGAATACCTTGTGTTAATTCCTCTTTCTTGTTGCTGGTAGTTTCCCACCACCCTAACCACTGCCTGCAAATTTTGTGCTGAACCTTTTCCAGAAGATCAAAACTCATATTGTTTAAATGTGGGAATTTTCTATTTTCCTGTCAAACAACCTTAGCATGAAAAGTATATATCGTAACAGGTCACATCAATAGATATGGTCTAGATTTGTTGTTGAATTGGAGTCACAGGAGCAGAGATATGAATCCAAATAGATGAAAGCGACATGCACGGTTCAAATTTTGTGTAATCACTAAGATCTTAAAAAAATAGTGTGTTGGAGAGAGAAAATGGAATATTATGTAGGATATAAAAATAATTTCTAGATCTAAAATAATTTTTAAATTAAGAATAAAACACAATCACAAAATAAATTATCAAATAATGACAAAGGAATTGGAAACTTATTTGCTAGATCTAATGTGCCCTTTGATTTTCTTCATCGTGGCTAGACTCTTTCCCTTCCTTTCTCTCAATAAACTGTTATCAAATGGGTCAAAACTAAACCTTTTTAATGGGAGAGGGACATAGCCAATGAAACTATATTTTGGTTCTCCGGAGCCCATTTTAATTCAAACTCTACACTTTTCCATATCATACTTTAAATAAAATACCCATAAGAATATACATATATTTATATATATATATATATATGTATATGTCTAATTACAAATAATTTTTTAGGCGGTTCTTTCATTCAATCTGTTTTTATAAAATAAAATATAATTAGTAAAAACCCACGTTAAAAAAATATTCTAACATATTATTGCAAATAGAAGATCAGAAACATAGATATTCCTATTCTAATATCCTTTTTTAGAGGTTGAGAAAAAGTACGACCTTTAGCTGAGACCAAAAGTCCCTGCATGGTATTCACTCTCTGATTCTGTCTTCCTAAGTTTTCATGGGAAATTATTAGGTAGTCCGTGTTTGTTTCTAGTTTTGTTGTGCAAATGGCCATTGCTTGCTGTCCTAGATCTGAATAGGCCCATGGATTCTTAGTTGAAAATAAGTAGAATCGGATATCAAGCGGCATAGTCCTCCATATTGCTGTAGTTGTACGTATCATGACAAACCACTGTCCACCGTTTCTGTTTTAACATGCTAAGCTATAACCATGAAGGGCTTAGGGTGTCTATTTGGCTTAACATCAATTTGTTAGAAAAAGCAAGATAAAGCAGAAAGAAATAGATAGCATAAAGAAAGCAGAGAGAGAATAATATATATAGTGTATATATGTTGTATATATAATAGATTGAGAGAGAATGATTAATATATTGTGTATTCTATAGATTACACAAAAGTCCTATTTATAAGGAGAAAAGCCCTAAAATATAAAAGATAAAAATAAATAAAATTTTTACAAAATTAATAAGAATAAATAAAATAATTACAATATAGAAATTTAAAAATATCAATATTCTCCAGATTTCATCATTTTGGAAACTTTCAAAATTTTTTAATTTTTTCGATTTAGAAATATCAATATTCTTAACATCCCCTCAAACTCAAAATGGAACTAGATAAGCGATCTTGATTTTGTGTAGTAAATCATCGTGACGTTTAGAAATATGAGTCAAGATCATAGAGAAATCTTATGCTTTTGTTAATTTGTGTAGTAATTTGGCATGGCAGGGTTATTTTTGAAATAATGGAAGACAACAACCTTTAGATGATTTGTTCAAGCCCAGAGAGAGTGGTGTATTACATAAATCCATCAACATGTTATATGTCCTAGTTTAGAGATACATGTTGGGATTGCAGTGAGAGAGGTTTTCAATGCACTAAGGGCATGATCATCCTCTCTGCCATGGCTTTGCCTGCAAAATCCCCCTAGTTTACGACATCCCTTCCATAAATTCAGATATCGTCTAGGAATTTCAACATTGCGGCCGTAGGAATCAATCAATGAAATGGCAAATCTTCAGGAGAAAATATCCGAATCTTTCAAGTGGGCGCTTATCTTCGGCATTTGACTAACGTGGTACATTTCAGTGTTGTCCACTATGTATATCGATCTCTTCAACTTAGGGCGATTTCTCAATCATATGAATGCAAAGAGCGAAGCAACAACAAACGTCAACCACCTTCTCTGTATCCAAGTAGATGAGTTTTGGAAGATTTGGCTCTTCCACCATTTTTAACTACTCCCATCACTCGGCCAATTCTTTTTAGTACCTCTGCCTCCAAAATGAACCCATATTTCCTACAATATCAAATATCATATTATAGATTTTTTTCGGGGGGGGGGGGAGGGGGTTATCTAGGAAGAACATTTTCCCTGAGAGACAGTGATCACATCACGAGAAACGTATTTGTCCTAATTCAAAATATATGGATTCCAAATTCAAAGTAGAGTCTGAAGACATGTAGACCTCTGTTCAATTTGATCCATTAAGGTTGAAGAATGATAGTGCAACCAACATGGTACATCTCAATATTGGCAACCAACATAGTATATTTCGTTGTTATCCACTATATATGTAGAAGCACTTTCTACTCCCCATAGAGCTCTAGATTAGACCTTGGTGTTGGAATGTCAAAAGGTGGCTGCTGCTTCTTCAAAACAATTCTATCCGAGACATCTATCTCTGCACCTTCCGGCAATTTGCAGTTAAATGAAAGCAAGAGAGAAGCAACAACAAACATCAACATCTTCCAATGAGATGCCAATGAGCTATGGCTCAAAGTGGTATCTTTCCCAATCCATATAATAGATTCGAGTTCGAGTTAGAATGTGTACCCAAAAAAAAAAAAAAATCTTCCTATGAGATGCGCCACTCGGGCCCAAACAGGGGTCCACAGGATGTCCCTTCCACCACAGTCGGTGGAGGTGTTAACCATAGGCATGTCACGGTTGGCAAGAATGAGATCGTTGATTTTAAGGACGGACTTGGCAAGGGAAGCAGGAGTTGTGAGTATGCCAATTTGCAGGCCTAGTTGGAGCTTGAGGATAGGGCCGTGGATTCGACACCGTTGCGCAAAGCAGGAACAGAGTTCCGGGTCAAAGAAATGGTGGTGGCCCACTAATGCCAGCGAAACACTATTAGATCAGGAAGGTTTAAAAAAATAAATTAATTAATTAACTATTAACCCAATAAATTAAGTAGTCTATGCGCGGGCCCTCGGCTGGTGTGGCTTTGATTTTGTTAATGGAACCCCAACAGACAACAATCTTCTTAAGTCTGGCTCGTCAATGCCTACAAAACAATTAAACCTTTGAAGACTTGGGGATGAGATCTGCAAATTTCATTGATCGATTCATGGAGATGGCTACATCAAGACGTGGAGTCCATCATCCAACTTTTAATTATTATTATTATTGTTATTATTATTATTATTATTATTATTATTATTATTATTATTATTATTATTATTATTATTATTATTATTATTATTATTTTGCATAAAAACATCATATTCATTAAAGTGGAATTTAAGTTACAAAAATTTAAAATCTCTTATTTTTCCATTACTCCTATATTTTCTCCTACATCATCTCTTCACTCCCCGTGTTTTCACTTAACTTTTACTAAATTTTAAAAATATTTTTAACATTAATTTCAATCTCATTAATTCACTTTCCCACGTCCATTTCCGAGCTTCTACACGGTGCTTATATAATTTGATAAGATTCATGTCGCAATTAAAGTGGGTGACTATTGAAACTTGACTTTCACTTGTAAAAGACCTTGTATATAAGTTTGAATTTAGGCTGCTAAAACTATTGAACTGTCCTTGTAATAATGCCAACAAAATTGACCCCAAGTCATAAAAAGATACCTTGATAAAGTCTTGGTGATATAATCTCATTCACTAGAAAATAAAAGGAAAACGCCAAATGTATAGACTTCAATCAACACTCAATCACTGATGGGGCCGGTAGAAAAAAGTAAGTAGAGATGTCCATAGAAGTAATCACGAAAAGTCGATAAGTAGTACTGTTCTTTTTTTTTTTTTGGTTGGGGGGGGGGGGTGATATCTTGATTCTGTTTAGTCCATCAGTTTGAAACTCCCGATCCACGATATAGTCATAGTTAGCGACTGATGCTGCCATTCCAACCACCAGCGTCACCTTCGGCGCATACCAGTGATGAAAAAAAATTTTATATCAAAAAAAAAAAAGAAAGTTAAAAAATTTTAGATATACAAGCAAGTACCTCAAGGTCCACACATTCAGCACCTAACACGCACCATTTGTGTCGATACTCAAAAAGACATCAGCCATCCAAAGAGGAAATGAAAAGAATGATTGTATGCCCCCCACCAACCCAAGCCCACTTTCTGACATTGGTCCATGGGGACACAATTAACTTTTGAAATTAGTAACAAACAAACTTCTAATATTCATCATAAGATTTTTAAGGAAAGTATAAATGAACCTGAGGGGCATACTTATGATCATATCACCAAGACCAAGAGCACTTGATTTTACAGGATCTTTTGGCTAATTATAAAGAACAAAGCCATTAGTGCCAAATGTGATTCTAGATTCAAGATTTTTACAAATTATTTAGCATAGAGACAACCAAATTGTTAGATTTTCTTCAACTAGGTTATTATCAAGGAAATCACTGGAATTCCATTCGTGCCCGAGTTCAAATAGGTTCATTGTTGGTGTGGTAGAATTCACGGTATCATTTTGTTCCCACAAAAATAGTTTAGTGGTCATATCTCTATCTATCAAAAAAAGAATATTCAAGAAATAAATTTTTTATTACTTTTAGGATATGTGTTGATGATGCATAGTCAAAATGGCCCGACCTGCGTTGGGCTCAAGATTGACTCAAAACAACTCTCTTGTCTCCTTATTGCTCACTTAATCAGCACACACCTGATCAATCAATCGTTTAGTTTGAAGGCCAATCATCATTATGAGATTTAAGACCCTCCGGACCCCTAACTCAAGGGACACATCTACTGAATCGTGTCGTCAATACAGGATTCATCTTTCAGATAGGTAGACACGACCCATACTTAATATTCATCAACTAAGTTCTGATCGGTAGACAATTGCTAGATCACAACACATTTTCGGAGTTCAGTGATCGTCATTTGGACTTATGAGGCAAATATTCACTTTTCCTGAAAATACGGACAGAACCTCACGTAAATGGAAAGAAGATATCAAATCGTAGAAAGAAATCTCTACAGCCATCAAGACTTTCTGATTGATAATATTTAAAATCTTTTATAATCCTTTTGTCATAATCCCAATAATCTCGGGACCTCCCATAAGAAAATTAAGGTTTCAACGCCCTGTACGTATACATTTCTTCCGCCAGATAATTATATATATATCGTTAAATCATTCAGTAAAGTATGCAAACTCTTGGCCCATACTTTTGCTCTCTCTTGTCCTCAGGATGACCGGAGTTTTCTTTTTGTTTGTTTTTCCTCTTTTGAAAACCACTCTCAAATTTAAGCGTCGGAGCCTCCTTGCTGGAGCATTCTCTGACGATCTTTTAGGAGGTCTCATCATTCGAGATCGTCATATGATTAAGTCATCTCGTTTGAATCAGCAAAACTTAATGCTAAATTGTCAAATTAAATGTGGGAATATTCTATTTTCCTGTCAAACAACCTTAGCATGAAAAGTGTATATCATAACAGGTCACAGCAATAAATATGGTCTAGATTTGTTGTTGAATTGGAGTCACAGGAGCAGAGATATGAATCCAAATAGATGAAAGCGACATGCACGGTTCAAATTTTGTGTAATCACTAAGATCTTAAAAAAATAGTGTGTTGCAGAGAGAATATGGAATATTATGTAGGATATAAAAATAATTTCTAGATCTAAAATAATTTTTAAATTATGAATAAAATACAATCACAAAATAAATTATCAAATAATGACAAAGGAATTGGAAACTTATCTGCTAGATCTAGTGTGCCCTTTGATTTTCTTCATCGTGGCTAGACTCTTTCCCTTCCTTTCTCTCAACAAACTGTTATCAAATGGGTCAAAACTAACCCTTTTAATGGGAGAGGGACATAGCCAATGAAACTATATTTTGGTTCTCCGGAGCCCATTTTAATTCAAACTCTACACTTTTCCATATCACACTTTAAATAAAATTCCCATAAGAATATACATATATTTATATATATATATATATATATATATGTGTATATGTCTAATTACAAATAATTTTTTAGGCGGTTCTTTCATTCAATCTGTTTTTATATAATAAAATATAATTAGTAAAAACCCACGTTAAAAAAATATTCTAACATATTATTGCAAATAGAAGATCAGAAACACAGATATTCTATTCTAATATCCTTTTTTAGACCTTTAGCTGAGACCAAAAGTCCCTGCTTGGTATTCACTCTCTGATTCTATCTTCCTAAGTTTTCATGGGAAATTATTAGGTAGTCCGTGTTTGTTTCTAGTTTTGTTGTGCAGAGGGCCATTGCTTGCTGTCCTAGTTCAGTTCAGAATAGGCCCATGGATTCTTAGTTGAAAATAAGTAGAATCGGATATCAAGCGGCATTGTCCTCTGTAGTTGTACGTGAGTTTTGTATCGATTTAACTTAAAAGATAATAAAAAATATTTAAAATAATTTAAACAGAAAAATATTTCTATTTATGACCAGCATATATCGTGAGTTGAAAACGCGATACAGGGTTTTTCCTCTTTTGAAAACCGCACTCAAATTTAAGCGTCGGAGCCTCCTTGCTAGAGCATCCTCTAACGATCTTTTTCCAAGTTTCATCATTTGAGATCGTCATATGATTAAGCCATCTCGTTCGAATCAGCAAAAGTATTATTTATGCAATCAAACACACCTCCAATATGTATAGTAAGAGAGAATGATGATTTGAGGAATAAAATTTATTATAAAAAAAATTATTTTTGCTCTTGTACAGTTGAATTAAAAAAAAAATTATGTTTGAGAAATTTTTCCATAATAATTTTCAACTTTTTTTTAGGAAGAGAGGGAGAGAGGGAAAGAGAGAGAGCAGAGAGAAATTCCTCCAAAAAAGAGAAAAATGTAAGCCTTTTTTTTTTTTTACTGTTTCGTCTCATTATTATTTTAATTTGTCATTGTCGTGCTGTTTCTTGAAGTCTATAGCTACCGATTTTAGGTTGCCCTTAAAGAAGGGATCTTGCATGAAAGGATCATGGCCACAAAACGAAACTTCAATGCGTCAAGCAACCTAAAATTCCCTTTTTGCAAGATACATTCAGAGACGAATTTAAATTAATAAGGTATTGATATTCAGGGAATTTTGTCATCATTAAATCTTTTCCACAAGATACTATTTTTTAGGGGATGAAAAAGAAAATAATAAATTAATAGTCATTGAATGCATCAAATAATTATAAATTTTATAAATATTGATATTTACAAAAATTAGAAAAGAATAAAAAATCTAAGGTCACTCGATCGAATGAATTATAGATCGACTGGCTGCATTTATTTTTCTTTAAAGATTTTGAGTTTAAATTTCTCCTCAAAAATAATCTAAGGTCAGCATTATTTGATAAAATAAAATCAGGCAAAGAATTAGGTACACCAACTTCGATTCAAATATACTTTGGCATTGCATGCAAACGCAGACTCAAGCATAAGGTCACTAAAACACTTGCTTGAAGCCCCTTAAATTGAGACCTCTGATTTAATAATTTCAAATTAAGTCACCTAAATTGTCAAACTTAATGCTTAATAGATCTTTTTTTTTATTATTTATATTAATTATTCAACTATAACCTTATTAATTTCTCCCAATTTCATAACAGTGAATGTTTCCTTAAAATTTAAATTTATTTTTGGAATTCAAAGCATCGAACGAATTATTATACTCAATTACATAAAAAGATGATTTTTTTTTCCCAATGCATATATTGCCTAAGAAAAATGTTAATGGTTCCTTGGCCAAAAGAATTTTTGAAAAATTGAATATTAATAAAATCCTAGTTATATGGAATAGTTATGATATTGATTGAAAAAGCCGTATTAGAAGAATTTGATTATAAAAATTTAATTAATAACTGTGCATCTCAAAGACTTGAAAAATAAATTTTAAATAAAATTTTGCATTAATTTTTTTAACACTTGGTATTAAAGTCGAGCTTTAGGCCACCAATTCGATTGAACTGCCAAGACATACATACACTACTCATAGAGTGCGGGATTAGACAACCTCGGCGTGGGAATTGCAATCAGAGGAGCTTTCTTCTTCATGGTAATCCCAAATGCCTCGGACAAATCCAACTTCTCTCCATCAGGCAACTTCCAATCAAACGAGTGCAAAAGCGAAGCAAGTGAGTACATAAACATCCTCTCAGCCATGGCTATGCCTGCACAAATCCTCCTTCCAGACCCAAATGGGAAATAATTGAACTCATTCCCACTATAGTCCCACTTAGAATCCACAAACCTCTCCGGATCAAACCCTAGCGGATTCTCCCAAATCGTTGGGTCCCGATGAATTGCCCACACGTTGACAAAGACTCGAGAGCCCTTTGGAATGAAGTAGCCTCCAATGGTGGTTGATTCACTAGGGCAATGAGGGACTAGTAGTGGCAAGACTGGGTGGAGTCTGAGGACTTCTTTCATGACTGCATGCAAGTATGGGAGTTGGTGAATGTGTGACTCTTCCACTATGTTGTCTCTGCCTACAACTTCATCTAGTTCCTGCTGGACTTTCCTCATTACTTCAGGTTTGTTCATCATCTCCGCCATTGCAAATTCCATGGAATTTGAAGTTGTATCCGTGCCCCCAACTACCATGTCCTACTCAAAATTTCAATTTACACTGAATTAAACATTCCAACAAAATTGTAACTTTAATCAAGTTTAATATTTGAACTCATATTCCTTGGGTCGGGATGGTCCTAATTTCCATTGCTGAAATTTTAAGTTCCTCCCCGCGTTTTTTCTTACAATACTTTGATTAATTAATCTGACAAATATTGTAGAAAAATCTAATCTGGATTTGGAGGTTTGCATACAACTAATTGTTTCATAATTTATTCATGATGCTTTAATCGTTCCAAAGAGCAGTGCCCGAAGACCTAAGACAAAACAAATCGTTTATGTTTATGTCCCCTTCATTAAACCGTGGATATATTATATATTTTTGACATAATTTGTTAAATTAAAAAATATATATTATCTAAACACAAAAAATAATTGCCTCTACACTATTAAATTAAGTTAGATTACTAAATTGTCGGTATCACGCATATCACTTTCATATCATGAATACAGATTTTTTTTTTTTTTTTTTTTTTTAAATCACTATTGAGTGTGACATTATTTCAACTGCCGGCCCCAGAAACAAAATGAGGTGGTGTCTCAGCCTGCGTGTCATATCGATAACCTAGGATATGATTGGACTAGAAGCCAATGAGGAAACACCAGGTATGCCCATCTTTGGCATTTGGCCTTTCAAGTATATATCTATGAATCCGTCCCCTATTTTTTTATATAATAAAATAGTACAATAATTAGGATAACTTGACGGTCATCGATTTCGTAAGGATTAATTCCATAAAATAATAAAATATCTTTAGTCACATTCATTCAATTGCAAACGACAACAGTACCAATAATAATAATAATAATAATAATAATTTATTTATTTATTTATAATAATAATAATAAATAAATAAATAAATGAATAGACATACCATAAGCAAAGCTCTGACGTGGGTCATGGTGAAAGGCGTCTTGGCATCAGATTCATCTTTAAGCTGCAACAAGAAGTGGAGAAAATCCTTGCTCTCATCCCGACCATCCATTGTCTCTCGCTGCTTAATTATCCCATCAAACATTTTATCAAGCCGTTGGAATAATACTTTCATTTTTTTCACCACACCTTGCAAGTCAAACCGAGCAAGACCCGGATAAAAATCCGATATATTGGGCACACCCAACAGATTAGTCATCTCATTAATCACTTTCCGAAAATCCGACCCAAGTGCCGCCCGCTCCTCACCTTTCACGGTCCCACCCCACAACATGCTTGTAATCACGTTTAATACCGTTAGAAACACTTGTTCTCCGATGTTAACGGGTGAACCGGTCCGACTATATATGTACCCAATAGTTCCGCGGATCTCGCGGCTGCGGAGGCTGTACACAGCGTCGAGAGTGGCGTTGCTTAGCATTTCTCTGACGCACACTTTCCTTAACATGCGCCACTCGGGCCCATACGGGTTCCACACGATGTCCCTGCCACCGTATGCCAAGGCAGTGCCCGCAGCCGGGACGTCGCGGTTAGCAAAAATGACGTCGTTGTCTTTAAGAACTTCTCTGGCGAGAGATGGAGAGCTTATAACTATCCCTATTTTCTGGCCCAGTTGGAGCTTGAGGATAGGACCGTAGGTTCGGGCCAGTCGGGCAAAGTAAGAATGAAGCTCTGGGTCTAGAAAGGGAAGGTGGCCCACTAAGGGAAACCCGAATGGGCTGGGTGGCATCAGATTTCGGGCCTTATGTTTGAAGGAGTTCAAGATGAGGAAGCTGAAGATGAATACGACCACTAGGGAGATTGTCATGAGCAGTGGTTGGTCCCGGCTAATCGACCAAGCGCCGGATATTATGGTCTCGAGCACCATTTTTATGGAAAGCAGAGAAGAAAGAGAATGATATTGAAAAGATTATTTATGGAGGAATAGATTGGTGGAGCACTTCCACCCAAAAAAAAAAAAAAAAAAAAAAAAAATTGGTGGTGCTCAAATGCAATGGACCCATTGCAGGAATGAGAGAAGGGGACAAATAGGATACCCAAAAAAACAAAAAAAAATAAAGGGGACAAATAAGTGCCCATAGCGAGACGTTCAGTTAAAACTGAAAAATTTATTTTCTCCAACTTCCTTTTATATTTTGAACGATTTATTCATTTTTTTTTATTTCAATTTTTAGCGATTATCAGTTTTAATAATTTTTATTTTAATCAATCGCAATAATTTAAAATATATATACATTTTGGATAATTTTTATCCATATAAATATTAATTTAATATTATAACTAAAAAGAATTCTTAAAGAGATAAAATAATATTATATTTAAAAATTAAAAGAGAAAAATACTTAAAAAATTATTTTACTGAATGATTATTTAATGTTGGTTATTTTTTTTTATTTTATAAACTACTAGCAAAATAAGTTAATTTAAAATTTTCATATTTTCTTTTTTATTTGAATTTTGAATTTTTAAAATTTTAAATTGACATTTGATGAACTATAATTTTTAGTGAATTTTAAAATTTAAAATTACAATGTTATACTCAAGTAATATATGTTACATTTATATAGATAGAAATAGAAAGTATCGATACTTAAATCCCTTATAAAGATTTCAATAATTCAATCAATTTAGATAATTAAACCGAATTAATTACCTAATTCGATCAAATCAAATTATAGATTTTTTATTTATTAGGTTAGCATATAATTAAAAAAATTGCATAACCAAATTAAGTCAATTATTTTAATTTTGATCATTTTAATTATAATTTAACCGAGAAATCATGTTTAATTTGCCTTCTTAGTGGATTCAAAAAGGGACTTGTAATGGATTTACAAACAACCACATAGCTCGTTAATGACTAAACTCATACTAATTTTAATTACTTATAGATGGAACAAATAATTTTTAAATTAAATAAACCAAATTTTATATATAAATTAAAAATTAGTATTGCATTTATTTAATTTGATTAGAATATATTAATGTTTGAATTAATCAAACCAAGCATCAATTGACATATAAAATTAGATTCACCTAGTACACAAGCATTACTTTTCTTAATTTAGAAATTGTAATTAATGAAAAAAAATCATTTTTTTTTTTATTTTTTTGGTCTTAATATAGAAACAACGCAAACAAGCAATAGTACAAGTTTCTAGACTCCACCACCGTCAGGTGGTATTAAGTGGGTCCCCCCAAAATTTGCATGTTACTTACGCAAGAATGCAATTATTGGAATTGGTATTGAAAAAATTAGAGACTGCAAAGTACAGACAACGCAAGGATCAAAAGGACTATAGCTGGGAAAAGACTTTTCATAACATATGACCCATCTATAAGTAGGTATTTAACACAGTCACGTCATCATATCTCCTGGTTAGAGTTCTTAATTGAAGAAGACAATAAACGGGGAGAGGGAGCGAGAGAGAGAGAGAGAGAGAGAGAGAGAGAGAGGTTATTCAACAAACCTGACTTAGAAAAGACAGCTGGCAGCCTACCACATTCCACTGGCTGAAACTTTCGTGGGAAGCTAGCCGTACGTCAGAAAATAACTGGAAGGGAGAAGATATCCCCGCTCATACACGAACTCCAAACTCAAGATTGGCCAGTTCGAGAAATGAACAAGCTGGTACATATTTTTATCCGTTGATAGATCGGCTTCATTCCATTGCTAAAGACATCCCAATCAAGGTGAGATGATGTTCTAATGGTGAACAACCCGAGTTAGAATAATACCCTAGGACAATTTGAGCCCAAGACCAAGTTCAGCTCATGAACATTTCCGCTCAAAAAGTCCTTTAAATTATTTTCACCCCCTCGGGCATCTCTGACCATCTCTGGGGAGTACCTGAATTACCATGCCACAGTTCTGCATCTGATTATCATGTTCTAGCGTGATCAAAATCAAGAAGATTTTGGATAACCATAAAAAATCATATTAATAAAAAGTTAAACTTCTACATTTTTTTATTTATTTACAAGGTCAGAGATTACCTCGGCATTCAAGAGGTAGGTTGTCTAACCATGAATCATCCAAGAGAGGGGAGGACGGATCACTTTCAGTGGGCCATTCAGAGCTTACATCTATCCCATCGAAAATGATCGGTTTAGATTTTCCATCCCTACCTTGGCAAATAGATTGCAGCCAAAGATTGCAGTGCACAAAAACCAAGTCATTGAATTTTTCCAGCTCCAACCTGTTTCGCTTTTTGCCATGAATGTTCTCAAAAGTGCTCCAATTCCATCTGCACCAATGAGAACTACAAGTTTGGCTCAGTATGCGAATAGCTGTCCTCTGCAATATAGGGATTTCATAGCCATAACTTGCCCACCAATCACCTAAGACACAAAATTCCAAAGAAGTGATGTTTCCCCTTTTTTTTTTCCCTAAATCCTATGAAGACATAAATCTGATTAGAAGTCATCCATCTACCAGCACCCTAAGTAAAGCAGATCCAGGATAACTAAGAATGGCCATCTAGACAAGTGGATATATAAGAGTTGATCAACTACTGTGTCCATCAACCTTTTTTAATTTGTTGCTGCCTGCTTCTATCTGATAATATGGCCACCGACCAATTACAGATTTCATCCCGGGAAAAGGAAAACGGTTTTTATATGAACAAGTTATCAATTCAAGCAAATTTCTACTTCATTCTATTTGCAGGATCTACTGAATGGAGGAACCGACTGTGCTTAATAAAAGATGCATCACTAAAATAGAATAGAGCAACTCCTAGTCTCATCCACCATGGGTTAACTGAACACCCTCCCAAAAGAAAAGGATAAAAATAAAATAAAATAAAAAAGGGTAAGAGATCAACACTGCGACACACCTGGGGCATTTAGTGTCCTTCCCATTACTGCAAAATCAGTCCCCAAAGCACCCTGTGCATTAATGTATATGGGATGCTCCTTGGTGACCTCCACTTTCTCCTTATCCTCGGTGGCCATCTTCATCATGGCTTCTTGAAATCCATTCCTAATTCTTAAATCCATCTTGAAATTTGAGCTGTAGGAAATAGAAGGATTAAGGAAAGCTGCCGCTGCATGTAATGGCGAGTGAAGCTGAGTATTCCATCTCCTATCAATTATATCCCAAATAGGAACATATTTTTCTTCACTTCCCTTATAATATGCCTTGATTGCAGCCTTCGCCTTTTCTATTCCCTCATATATGTAGCCCATGGCAGGCATATCGCCATCAACAATTCTTAGTAATTTAAGAAGTGGTTCCGACACACTCACAGCCTCACGCGCAGATTTCCAAAATCTTTCCATGTACAATAAAGACTTAACAGCTTGGGCATCAGGACATCGTCCAAAAACAGATGATAGCCACTCTGTATGAGAAAACATATGCTTTAAATTGTCCTCCTGAATCACAAGCGCCCTCAAGGAAAGGAAATTAGTCACGAATCTGGTAATTTTCGGCCTCATCAACTCTCTTCCTCCAGTAAACTTTCTCATCATACTCAGAATCCATACATGACTGTACAAGTAACTTGTGATCATCTTTGCCTCTTCCATAACTGTACTAACCCAGTCTAGCTTACCAATATCCTCTAATATCTTATCAACACAATGTGAAGCACAGGGGGACCAGAATAATGTAGTGTACTTCGCCATGAGAAGCCTTCCAGCATAAACATAACTTGTAGTGCTATCCGTTATTACTTGAACAACGTTCTCAATCCCAACTTCCAAAACAACTGATTCTAGCAATTCAAACAAGTAGTGGGCATCATCTCCGTGACCTGATGTGTCCAAGTACCTGAGAAAAATTGTCCCTTTTGGGCTAGTAACTGAAAATATTGCCAGTGATTTGGTTTTACCATCAGACCAGTTATCACACAAGATTGTGCAACCTGAATCTTTCCATTCAACCCTGAGTTTATTATAACTATCATTGATATCACCTTTCACTTTTTCCAAGAGAGTTGATCTCAGCTTTTCATAACATGGGGCCTTGTAGCCAACCCCACACTGTGTCACAGCATCCATCATTTCCTGATAGTACACAGATTTAGCTGCACTCAATGGAATGGAATTGTGGAAGAAAAATACAGCAATCCTTTTATCAGCATTATCCTGCTTCAGCTTCTGAACATCATCAACTGGCAGTTGTGAACTTGGAGAAGGGCGTGGAAATAATAAAGATGGACAAGTGCTCCCACGTTGTCCACTAGATCCAAGGTCAGGGTGAAAGCCACCACTGGCAGAAGAACTATTTTGCTGACCATTCGCCAGGTGATCAACCTTCCGTTTCTTCGGAGTTTTCTGCTTTTTAGGAGTGCTTAATATGCTTCTTATATGGTCCCTCACATCATCTGGGACCTCAGCACATGGGACAATGTCCTTGTTTTTTATTTGAGCTAAATGGAATTTCATTCTATACACCCCTCCACTAAATTCCCTTTGACAATAATTACATCTAACCTTCTGTCTTGTTGCATCAACAAGAACACAATGCTCCCAACAGGCATCTCTACCTCGCACCATTATCCTGCAACTGTTAATAATCAAGCAAAACAATTGGTTTCCATTAAATTCAACTTATTATTGCAGAAATTTCAGAAGAAGTACTGTCTGTTACAGAGTGGAAAATAAATGATTTCCATTTTACTGATCTATGAAATCATACAACTAACTGGCAGTTCTTTACCTGTACCTTCAAACCCATAACAGCAGCTCAACAGCCCATAACAAGATAATAATAATTCTTCTGTAACCCATTCAGGGCAGGCACAGTATGCAACAGCTCATGAAGTCCAATGAAATGAAAGCAATTTCAGGTAAGTTCTAGTTACAAGGCATTGCAAGTGATATAAGGAGCATGCAAGTAAGAGTTGCCAATATGGTTTATCGAAAATTCCATAGTCATGTATGAACTAACTGATGCTTTCCAATACTTTATTGCAGGATAATGTGACTGATAAAGTTACAGAGGTGGCATCAAGGAGAGTCCTTATCACTGCTTCCTGTCCCAACATAGGTAACCAACATAAACAATGGTGTACCTCCAACACTGTTCTACAAATTCAAATCATTTTAGATGGTTTCTGTAACAAAATTAGTCTTATTTAAGTGAAGGGCAAAAATAGCAAAGAAGTCAGAATATGTCACAATCATTTTAGGTGGCATCAAGGATCACCCTGCTTCTTTATTTATTTTATTTTATTTTATTTTTTGAACAATAGTGGGAACCTCAGCCACTACCTGTTGTGGTATACAACAGTAAACCCCCTGGCACCCAGTTTCCTTATTTTAACCCTTTTCCCTATAACACCTCCTCAATTAAGCCTCCACAAAAAAAATTGACTCTATAGGAAAGACAGTTTAGGTGTAAAAATATGACTTCTACCATTTTGTCTGCAAAAGCTTCAACACCATAAATGGAGTCAAGCATATTAACATCTCAAAGCAATCCGTTTTCTAGATATGACATAGTGATAATGCACAATTAAGCAAAACATTATCAGTCATTAAGTAGTTGTCAAGCAATTACCCTGTCAAATGTTCTTTTTGGCTCTCATGTCTAACCAATCAATTTAGATATCAACACAAGGAATACCATTCCAGGTTGCAATCTTGTTCATGTTCTCACAGTATTTAATAAATCATTGCACACATGCCTGACGACACAATAATGGGATCCCTTTTTGTTCAAATTGTTGGTATAACTCCAACTAGTAAGTAGTCATATAAAGGAGTCAGGAAAATCAATTTCTAACATGGAAAAATAAGCACCAAATTCTATAGTGAAGATTTTGGTCAAACTAAAACTTTTAGTCCAAGTTTTATGAACATAATTCAAGCTTAAAGGCGAAGCAATTCATATTCCACTCTTTGTCCATGTATAAAAATACACTGTAAAATATCCCACCGCAGTTTAAAACCACTCAAAAGCAGAAAAATTAGCAAGTATATGATTTTATTATGAAAATGGGAGGGAAAAAAATCATATTTATGTGTGGCTTATTTTGGTCATTTATAGAGATCAACCCCAATGTTGTCGAGGATACCATGGCATCCCAGCACATAATCAAGGCGATGCACATGACATAGGCTGTGGTAATTTGAGAGGTACAACTGTTTTATTTTTGTCAAAAATCAAAGCATCCTTGGATTTCATAATATGGCTAACTGTTTGCCCATGCCTCAAAGGATTCCTCTTTAGATGGACATAGGGCTACTGAGTAGCTCAGCACAAGTCACAAAGAGCTCATTCTTGCCAAGAGATAACCCAAGCTTGAGTCATGATGTTAAAAGCACCAAACTTGAGCTAGCATTTTAGAGTTCATTAATTAGAACAACTCGGCATCATGCTACTTGTTATGTATAAATTAAGCAAGCTACACCAGTTCGACTCATACAATAGAATATTCAAGTTCAATCTTGACACAGATGCTGCAAGAGACAAGCTTGAGATACCTACTACTCATCTTAAACCAACATGTCTCAACCCACCCCTAGTTGGAGATCATTTCATCACTGCAACTCCTCTGCTTTGAAACAATTAATTGAGGGAAACCATGTGTTACCATATTAGAAGCGTGATGCAACATACCTGAGCTTTTGATTAGGTGACAAAAGGAAAAGGGTTAAGCACATATTGTGCCCTTAAACTTTAGGTGAAATTCCATGTGTCTGTTTCTTTTTGGTGCAATTCGCACTTTAAACTCTTCAAATTGGTAAAAAGTTCACCTTCAATAAATCAAATCAACACTGGGACTCAAAAGACTCATACTCATGGTTAATTTATAATTGAACTATGCAGAATGTATATGAACCAAAATGAAGCATATTTGCCATGGTTAATTTATAATTGAACTACGCAGAATGTATATGAACCAAAATGAAGTATATTTGCCAATGCAGCATGTGTTGTGGCAAACTGCTTCATTGCAGAGAGAATTTAAATCCTGAGACGGAAACTATTTCAAGGCTTCGTAGACACATCATATGATCATGCATTTAAAGGGCAATGCATCTCCATCACGAATTTTTGGTGAAAAAGCACAGCATGAGCTTCTAGTTCTTGTAAGGACTCAAGCTAACAGAAGGTAAGGGTTGCATTAACTTGTCAAGAAAAACTGAATAAAATAAAAACTTAAGGGCAACGATACATTTTCATGTATAAGGGCCAAAACCTAACACACAGGGACAAAACACGTGTCATCATTTTTGGAATGATAAGGGTCCAAATCTCCCTCCCATTCTATATGTCAAAAAAAAAAGAAAAAGTCCTACCATTAGCAATTAAAAAAAAAAAACAATTAATGGATCATAGTCTCTCAATAACTCAAGTTCATCACTTTTAATAAGATAATTCATTACAGAAGTAGAGAAAACCAAACCAAAGATGAGGAGAAGATTTAGTCCTTAAAACTAGAACAAAAATCATAAGACAAAGAGAAAACAAAGAAGGGTTTTCAATTCTCCCTTGATATCTTCTACACCCATTTTTTATAACCCCCCCCCCAAAAAAAATCAAAGATTTTGCCATTTCTTTCCATTCACAAGTCCAATTATCTTATGCGGGTCACAAAGTGATCGAACTCTAAATCTATCCGATTGGAAATACTAGGAAAAATATACCCAGTGTTTATCAAAGTCGCATGTTGATCTCATTCCCTCTGAAAAGTGCCCTAATAATTGGACCTTACTGAGTATGTTCCTCATAGCAAAACCCAAATATCTAATGCATTTACGAAAGTAACATCAAGTTCTGGTTATCCAATAATCTGAGTCCACTGTCCTAATAATCCCTGTACCACTACAAGTTCCCTGTCAATTGGAACCTTACTATATTCTTTACATCAGTCCGCATACACATGATCGAAAACATTAGAATTTGGGAATACCAAAAACGAGAGAGGGAGGGAGAGAGATTACCAGGTTTAGAGATCTGGGAGTGGAATCTCCTATGTAGGTGAAAGATTCAATATAGTAGAAGGCAGCAACGGAAAAGAGAACGGAGTCGGAAATCGGCGATTTTCAAATGGGGAACTAGGGATCCGAGGAAATGAAAAACCACGGCGATAAGTTCACGATCCTCGCCTGGCTGAAACGAGGAGTTCTGCGTGGAATTTGATAATCGTCTTTTGCACGTGTCGGACGTGACTCCGTCTCATACATTGGATCAGACTTGGAAAATGCATTTTTCTTTCGTCGTTTTAACCAAATTAGAGAAGAGGAGAGAAATGGGAACACAGTTTGGAATGACGAGAATTAGGACGTTTTGTTGTTATTTTTGGAGTTAAGGAGAGTAAAAGTGCAGAAGTTATTGATAAAACATGAAATGACGCATGTGCCCTTATTTTTTTAAAAAATAATTGAAAAGACCGAAAACCACCCTCCCTACTTCATCGAATTCATTTTTCCCCAAAAACATGACATGGGAAAATCCAACCCCCCTTTGGTTATCTCCATTTACTCTTTCAATTTCTTATAAATGATTTAATACTTTTTGGGAATCACACATATTAACTTCTTGTCAATCAATGTTTCTTTTTTTCTCCTTCATTGTTTGCGTTTTGGGGATTTTAGGGTTCTTGTGACAGTTTCTTTCAAACGATTGCAATCGAATAAATCTCTCCTAAACCCCGTAAAAGATGGTGGATGAGGACTTAACCGAGTAAAAAGAGGCATATCGTGAAGACCCATCTACAAATTTTGGTAAAAACAATGAAAGCAAAGAGGAAATGACGATGGTTCAGAATCAAATTTTGATGTGTATCACAAAAACTTTTTTCTTTTTTGATTTTTCAAAAGATTTGGAGAAATGAAGAGAGGATTTGAGAAGGCTGTGCGTAGATGTGCAATTGAAAGGGATGAAAATTGGTAGAGAACCTGGATTGGGATGATGAAGAAAATTGGGAAATTTGGTGCAGCCCACTTCTGAAAATGATGAGAGAGGAGGGGCTTTGGTTCTCAGGTTTGAAGATTCGAAGAAGAAGAAAGTGAACATGAGGTTTGGATGAAGGGCAACAGAGGACACAAAGTATTATTTTGAAAAGTCTATCTCCTTGACATCGTAAAAAACTTCCAACTCTCCTTAACTTCAAACGTAATGATATAACTTTCCTTAACACAAATTTATGTCCATATCTCCCCTTTGTTCTATTTTGGCCCCCCCTTTTTTTAAAAAAAAAAAAACTTCCCAAATTGGATGATGTGAGAAGGAGTGCCTTTCCCCCGGTTGAAAAAAATGAAAGGTTAAAGATATTATTATATGCCCAAAATAATGTCACCGGTTGACAAACCAGGCTGAGGTTAACATTAATTTGTCCGAAATGCTAATGTAAAAAAAAAAAAAAAAAAATGATGATAGTAATAATAATAATAATAATAATAATCAAAATTTTTGTGAGGTTCAATAAAAGGAATTTGTAATTTCATCTAATCTCATACACAATTCAATTATATCAGCTCCATTTGTGCAACCTCAATTAACCTCTGTTTTATTTATCATATATATTTTTTTCAATTAAAGTATACAAAAATTTTTTAGAAAATATCGAATTTACAAATAAAAATTAAAATTTTTTATAGCTAGAACTATTATTATTAAGTAGTTTTTGTGCTAAAAACTTAAAATTCTAAATAAGGCTAACTTCACTTTTTTAAACTTGCTAGTGTAACGTACTAAAACTTTCGTAGTTCTTTGCTATTTTTGCAAACATAAACAAGAAATTATCACCATGGACACAACCGCTAAACATGTAGAGGTCAAAAGGCATTATTCCTAAGACTCATGTTGATTTTTGATTATGGGAGCAAGGGGATCAAAGAGAGACACAGACGGTTGAAAGAAGTTGACGCACTTCCTGTTCATGTGCACAAACTGATGTCCCCAAACCTGCTTCCCACGACTACTATTAATTAAACATAAGCAGAAGAATGTTCAACATATGTTTATTATGTCCACCAACATAAACATATGCACAAGAAAATTTGCTTAATCAGTTCAAGAAAGCTTTCCGAGAACCGAACTTTGAACCCCTCCTTCAACATCCCTTCCATGGCAAACAATTTCTATTGAATTGAAGGAAGATTAAAATAAGTGGGTGCATGAGTAAAAAGGAAAAAGAAAACAGAAAGCAGAAGGAATTTATTCTTTACTCAGAAAAAGTAACATGACAATCCATCATAACAACAAAGACTTAACCTACCACTAGATCAACCATCAGCACCAGATGCACAACCCTCACCACCAATGCCACCAAAATCAGACATCCAAATATGAAAAGAGTTTTCTCAAGGCTGAGAAATGAAGTGCAAAAGAGCTGATACTTGATAAAACAAGGTCAAAAACAAAGCATGAAAATAAAGCTGGGCAAATTTGGAAGAGCAAAATTATATCAGCAAACGGTAAGAAGGGTAGAAGGAGGCTCCGGCTCTATTGCAGCCGGTGGAGGGAAATTGATGAACCTCAGAAAAGGTTACAGAAAAGAACACCTTCATATCTCTCCAATGCTGGAACAAAAATTCATACAGTTTGGGGGTATATCCCAGAATCATACAAGTTCAACTCATCATGTAATAATTCCATGTTATTGGTGCCTACATTTGGAAAACTAAAGCCATGTAACATAACATTCAACAGCTCCAAGGAAGGAGAAGGTTTTGGCAACAATGCTTGCCAACAAAATGAGAGCATAGCATTCAACCAAGAATAAGGGGCATCAACTCATCATGCAATAAATCCATGTTATTGGTGCCTACATTTGGAAAACTAAAGCCATGTAACATAACATTCAACAGCTCCAAGGAAGGAGAAGATTTTGGCAACAATGCTTGCCAACAAAATGAGAGCATAGCATTCAAGCAAGAATAAGGGGGAATAAAACTGTATCATTTATTACTACAGAAAAACTCCCAAGTGTTACTCAAACTGGAAAATTGGCCTGCACTCATGTATACTTCTTGGAAAAAGTAGTCTCAGTTTCCTACTTGTTTGAACTCACCTGCTGCCTAGCTCTGCGAACACAATCTGCAAAATCATTTACCACACTTGCACATTTAAGAGGGCTTGTAGCATTCTCCTTGTAGCACAGAAGGCAAGCATCTTTCTCAGCTAAACATGGCATTGGTTTCTGATAAGGAAGCTTGAACTCTTTGTCATGGAGCTCCTTGGCTCTCTGTGTTACCTCTGTACCCATCTCCTCCTCCAGCTTTCCTAACCTCTCAACCACCCTCTCACTATCTTGAAGGACAGCCCTTATCGCATCTAATTCTGCATATGCAGGTTGAGGCGGTGGTGATACAGGTAGGAACAATGGAGCCTGGAGTGGCCATCCTGCTGGAGCACTCTCCTTGTGTGCTTCAGCATCAGCAACTATTGGCTTCTGTTGTGAAGCTGATGTGGATGGCTGAGGGTCCCGAGAAACCCTTGTTCTGGGTTTTTTTGGTTTCCTTTTTACCCTTTCACCATCATCAGCAAGCCGATTCACTAGGTTGCTGCTAATTTGAATTGTGAATGATTCACCCATACCCAACTTCTTAACTGAAAATCCACAACATACATTCAGTTGATTCAGATGTATTGTTTGACATAAGAAGTGCATGCATCATTTCAGCAGAAGATAATATTCAGAGTGCAGAACAATAGAAAAGGTAAAGGTACATTTCCTCTTTCATGTCAGTGGTTTGCTAGATGAGAACGCTCCAGAAAAAGGTGAAAGAAAGATGTTAAAATTTCAGCAAAACATTTATGGTCCGTGCATGATGCCCACTCTGTTAACATGAATGGTGCTAGTCTATTAACAAACTTCTGATGCATAAGAAAACTTGACGAGCATTGATGCACAATCTTCAAATCTTGTATAGGCTCTGTGAGCATTCCAAACGCCACAAATTCAGGCCAACTGATCTGTTCCAGGTGCCATTGCAACTTAGAAACACAACACAAATTGTGACATGGGACAGGCAGCCCTTTGCCATCCCCACCTCAGGGGGAGAAAAACATCTCTAAACCTACAATGAATCCCATGTAACTTGAAGCAAGTCAGCCATCACTCAACACCTTCAGCTGAGAAAGAATGCTATTAAAGGAAATGAACTGAGAACAGAAGTTATCTACAACAATCACAGAACCATAACCATAACCATGCAGCAGCAGGTTACCCAACTGGTACGGAGAAGATTGCTAACATTTTTTAGGAAAAAAGAAATTTTTCCCTTGAACATTGGGCCGAGTACAAAAGAGTCCTTATACATTTTTTTTTCCGATGCAAACACCTCCCCTTCGCTTCACAAAGCTACAATTTTATTCTTTCTGTCCAGGATCTGTTAACATGTTAATGCAATAAAAAATAGTTAATTATTTTTTAATTTTATTTTAATTAATTAACTTTTTTTATAGTACATTTACTTTTAAAGTAACTAATTCTTTATTCTTGCTCTTGCCTATTGCTTCTTGAATATCAATTGCCAGTCACCTCTTCAATCCACATCTTCAATCGCTGACAACACAACTCTTAGTTCACCTCTTCTTATTCCCATGAGATTATCCCTCTCCCTCTTCCCCTCCCTCACTTCAATTCGCCAAATTCCTTTCCAATTCCATCCATCATCACCATTCTCTCACCTCCGATCTCTCATTTCCGCCACCAATGGCATCTTGGATAGGGTTTTTTCAACAATCGAATTTCTCACAGGCATCTCTACAGACACTTTATAAACAAACACCATACTAAAGTTTATAGGTTCTAGTCACATCACTTCTGTATCTCCATTTTCTCTTTCTTCATTCAAGAACCATTACAAAGACAAAATTTCCAAAAAAAAAAAAAAGCAATTAAGAAAAATTTAAAAATAATAATAAAAAAGAAGCATAGAGAGAGAGAGAGAGAGAGAGAGAGTAGAGCCTGTATGATACACAAGTCCACATCATCCCCTTCAAAGAGGCAAATCAAAACAACATTTCTGTTGGAGTATAAATCTCTCACTCTAAACAATTGGGATCACAGCAGCAGATTCTGCAAAAGCCACCATGGCAATAACCTTTCCTTCACTTTCTTCAATTTTTTGCTCTTCAATGCCATCTTCAAACGGTGGTGGAGACTTGCAAAGATGAAGATATAATGCCAAGGCTGTGAGTCTAGGCTCCCTCCAAATCAAATGAGGATGGGCAATGAGTGAATATGGGGTTATGATGGATTCAGGGTCATAGGTTTCGGTATTTTTACGGTCTTTTGTATTTTTAAGATCATAGGCTGTGAGTCTAGTCTCATGAATTTCAACATACAATTGGCGGACATTCAAACCAAGACCTCAACAAAGAGCAAGAAAGAAAAATGAAAAAGAAATTCAAATATTGAAAACCCTAGATTTAATTCCTTCTCCATCAAATCCAGAACGTCAACCAAATTCAAAAGGCAAGTACGAAGAAAATAAAAATTAAAAATAAACATAATCAGAACAGACAGACAGAAAGAAATCCTAGTTGAACTCCGAAAATTTTAAACCCTAAATCAAAACCAATCAAAGGTTCGTGAAATGAAAAGATAGACAAAGCTCACCGAATGAGAATTTGGGGTAGATGGTGATGATCGGAACGAATGCAAGCCGCACCTCCTCTCGGTCTGTCTAAAGCACAGAGAGAGTGAAGAGAGAGAGAGAGAGAGAGTGTGTGTGTGTGTGTGTGTGTGTGTGTGTGTCTATAGTTGAATCGAGGAAGGTGCCGGGCGTGAGATTCGGGTCCCGGACGGGTCCCGGACGGGTCCTTACTTCCGACCGGATGGCCGAATATCAATCTATTGGGCAATACGACTTATGTATTTTTTTTTTTGGTAAAAGCCATTATCCCCTCCCCAACCTCCTCTTTCTTTTTTCTTTTTTTGTTTTTTTTTGGACTTTTTCCTCTCATTATGTTTCTAAAAGGCGATTCATACGTTACATAATATTATTGTTTTAAAAACCTAATTTCGTCCCATGAATTCTACCCCCAATAATTGGCATTTAGAGTTTTAATTTTATACCAAACATGTTGGGATTTCTTTCTACTTCTCAATGAAATCAACCTTGAAATGTTCTTGTTATTCTCTACCAATCTTTTAAAATAAAGTATAAATTATGTATATTTGCAAACTTTAATCTGCCTCCATGAAATTTAAATTATCAAAAAATATTACAAAAATCTTATAGTATTTGAAATTAAGTAAGGTAATGTGAACCATTAAATTGATCAAATGTTATACAATGGTTCATATAAAAAATAGAAAAATTTTAAATTTAAATAATATTGAATTGATCGAAATAATTTTTACATTAAAAGATAAATCATATTGAGTTGGATTATTATGTAATTTTGATTTATTTAGTTTATGATTCATTTAATTCTTCTTTAAGTATTGTTTATGGAGATGGCAAGAAAACAATATTAAAAATTATAAATGAGGCCATGTACCAAAAAAGAAAAGTTAATATATATATATATATATATATATATATATATTAAAAAAAAAAAGATAAAGGGGCCTTATTGTTTCACATGGCCGTCGTTGCCTCTATTTTTCGTCACCATCTTTTTAATTATAGGAAGATTTAAACTCAAAATCTAAGATGTAAAAAATATTCTCGGTTGAACTATAATTTTCTGTCCGTTTTTCATAACCTTGAATCGTCCCCAATAAGATAGTTTAGTAGTATAGATCTCATTTTCTAATTTGACAATGTTGGCCTTGTTCCAAAAGGGCCTTATTGGGCCTCATGTACAGACCTGCTAAAAATGCTATGTCCAACATTCTTAACCTTGGACCAACCCATGATATGCCATTGCCCCCGAGTGCCTCAAATTTGCATGGATTCTTACGCTGATTTTTTTGGAGAAAACAACAAATCCAATAAAAACTCTCTAATGTTGTTTGAAAAGCTTGTTATAAAAAAATTGAAAGAAAATTTTTTCTATGTCTCTTATTGAGAAATGTGGTCCCATTTAATAAAACACAAAGTCGTAAAAAAGAGATTTAACTCCTATGAGGGGGGGGGGGGGAAGGACTCCATGCAAGAAGGTTGTGATAGTTTATTAACTTTCATAATTATCAACTACAGTAATTAATTAATAGTATTATAATACTTTAAAAATAGCATCCCTTCAAAAATTTTAAAAATAAGTAAAACAAATAAAAAAATTATGGAAATTGTCAATCTCCGAACCATTATAAGAATTCAGTTAAGTTCTTTCATACGTTCTCTCTCTCGGTCCATAATGTTATTAATTCTTGCTCATGTCTCCATGTAAAACAGGATAATAATATGAACGCTCATGAATTAATTAAATTTATTATTTCGAATACGAGAAAGTGTATTTAGTTTAATGAATCTCTTATTGTATTTGTTGATGTCAAAAAATAATTTCAGTAGATCATTATCTTACTCTGAATGGGGAACCGGTGATGAAGAATCCGTTGTATGATCTTTGACGTAGAAATCTGCAAAAAATCCATCGAAGGTGGCTCCCGTGAAATAAGTTTCGACGCTCAACTCAAAAAGAACAGTTTTAGAAGGAAAGATCGAAAGAGTTTGAATCTTTTATAGTCTCTATATATAATGTATAGAGAGAGATACGTCTCTAGTGTATTGTTTCTGTTTAATATGACGTGTTGTCTCTATTTAATATATATATATATATATATAAATATATATATATATATATATATATATATATATATAACCTGTATGATAACGCCGTATGTGTTTGAGAGTGTAGAAACCCTACTGGCTTAAAATCATATGAGATCTTCTGAGATCACAGGAGTTGTAATGATTGACTTTATAATAGATTTGGAGCTCTTTGGGAAAAAAACTTTATATATATATATATATATATATATATATATGGCCCTGTATGATAGCGTTGTATTTGTTCCCTAGTAGTTGTGGAGTTCCATCGAGATTGGAATCATTAATAATTTATTTTTTTATAAAAGATCATAATAAATCCATATTAAATTAGAAAAAGTTTAAATTTATCATAAATTTCTTTCCTTATTAATTGATCTAATCGTACCGTAGTAAGTGTTAAGTCTGTGAGGACTTAGAAGTTTGGACTGAGAGGCCGGGAAGCCGAGCAATATAAGGATCGAAAGGACCTCGTTGAAAGGGTTATACCGAGCGAAATATCGCTTATGGGCTTGTTAGGTTTCATGATAACGGGCCATTAGGTCATATGTCGTCACTTTTTTTTGTCAATGATTAGTTGCTCTGAATAAAAGATTTTTTATTTGAAAAAAAAAAAGGAAAAGAAAAGATAGATGTTCATTTTTATTAATATATTTTTCTCAATATCAAATCTGTGGGTTGTGATATTAAAAAAAAAAGAAAATAAAAAGAAAATAAATTCTTTTACATATCATGTTGTGTTGCAATACACGTGGCTACTGCTGCTGCCGGTGATAGGAATGATCACTTGCTCCTTTTCGAGGAATTAAGTATCTTTAAGGCTGCGCGTGGCATTCCAAATGGCATCTTTTGCACATGCCAGTAAAATAATAAGAGATTTTCTTTTTTTCTTTTTTAAATACATTGTGATGATAAAAATATGCCTTCTGGGCACTGTCGGTGGAGCCTAATTTCATTTTTTTTTTAATTATAATTAATTATGTTATCTACCCTATGTCCCATACTGTGGAACTGACTGTAACCTATCTTCAAATGCATTTTTTTTTAACATATTAAATAACTAGTGCAGATTCTTTTACTTGGACCTGCGAAAACGTGCTTATGTGGGGCTTTCAAGAGCGATTCAAATAGCATGAACAAGGCTATATGTGGGGCTTACTACCGAAAAAAAAAATGAACAAGGCTACCCACAACATAATTAATTTTGATAAATAAAAATATAAAAATTAATTTATTTGGTTTATTTAGTATTACTCAAATATTTGAAATAAGATTTTATATATAAATTAAGTAACAAATAGTTTTTTTTTCTATAATTAACAAAATACTTAAACTCATGGAACTATTTAAGGCATCTGTTATATATGTCAAATAATATTATTTTTTCTTGTATAAAAAACCCTATGAATTTAAAGTCGTAATACTTGCAAAACCCTCTATTTAATCTGAGGTATTTCTGTTATGTTAAATAATAATAATAATAATAATAATATATATTTTTTAATATATAGATAAAAAGACCAAAATGATTCAACATTGCACTAAGGAATCTATCCTTTGTTGAGACCGTGTCAGCCCTCCATAAGGCATAAGGAAAAATGAGGATGTAAGAAAGATGGATCTTAGGGGCGTAGGGGTGGGTCTCCTCCACATCTCCTCTTCAATTCAATCACTTGAAATCATTTCCTCCTTTTTCTTTTCGCACCTTATCATTCCATTGTACTATGAATCGATTTTGAGAAATAATGAGGCCAGAGGGGACCCCCCCAAGTACATCTTCTTTTTCTTCTTCTTCTACTTGTTTATCTTTTTCGTTTGAAATATGGTGCAACTCACAGCTCACCGATTAGCTTAAAGGATATATATATTTGACAATTCTACTTTTTTTTTTATTTTTAATATTTGCTAATTAGTCACTCATATCTTCTTTAAAATCGAGATCTAGTATATTCAAACACACGTAAACTCAACATAAAAATTTTAAACGTAAAAATACAAATATAATGTCTAATTATTTCTAAAATTCTTGACATAGTGTGTAAGCATAATAAAAAAATAACACAAAATAAATAAATTTTAATTTAGAAATTTAAGTAAGAAGATAAATAATTTTAAATTTTAATTGAATCAATAATAAAAGATGTTTTACAAATTGAAAACCCTATGTATTATAAGATGTAGAGACAACTAATAAATTATTGTCCTATATCTAAATTATTGTCATACCCTTGTAGACCCAAGTACTCCACAGAATTTCTCTCTAATTAAAATTTTTGCCTATCCTATGTGAAAAGAGCAAAAAATAAAAATAAAAAACTTTCTATTTCCTGTTAAAAAAAATTTCTTGTTGATTTATCTTTATGACTACCTTCCTTACTATTGCGTATATATACTAATTGGTGGTTTAATTTAATTTTTCTCTTTTCTCTTGTAATTAAAAAAAAAAAGAATGAAAGGAGAGTCTTGCATACGTGAATTTCAGTAAGTCAAGCATTATAATTGTTTAGGTGTACATAAATTTGACAAATCCCAATATATACATATGATGTAGGTTTGCTTTCATATTGAAAATTCAAATGATTGACTTATAAATTTTATTCTAGAATTGTTATCCATAAACAACTGGTAGTAATTTCCAAATAATTTCAAGTTTAAACAGCGGGTTTAATTTCATTGTCAAAGACTAAGCAAAAAGTTTTGATTTTCCTTTTTCTTCTTAACTATCGATGTAAGTTTTTATTCTAAATTACAGAAGTATCATTGAAAAAATAATTATATCGAGTTAGAAATTATTATAAATACCTTTCAAAAACATATATATCCTATCAAACAGAATTAAATATAAAAATATTTGGGTCACTTCTAATGATAGTTTTCACTTTTAGTTTAGTAGTTGATTATATTATATTTTACCCATAGGAACTATTTATATCATACACAATTTTGTGTAGAGTAGCACTCAATCTTCGGAGTATCAAGAAAAAGAAAAGTTTCCAATCTAGCAATTTAATGACATATATACTTTTGAAAGGAAAGCAACTAGCTTCCATTTTCCACCTTGTTGTGAAAGAAAGAAACTTGGAGTATAATGCAAAAGAAAAAAAAACAAGGAAAAAGATACCCTGCAAAGATTTTTATAAAAGGACGTGCCAAAATTATTTGTTCAAATGTCACAGTCAGTGCTCTCGAGGATTTAACCAGAGTTATCTTTTGTTTTTTTTATTATCAGTATTCAAATCTTATCGGATTAATTTAATTTAAATATTATAAAATCATTTTAAGGTTTAGAGTTATCTTTGAAATTTGGGGGCACCCTCAAAACACTTGTTTAGTCTTAGGTCCTTTCCTAGTTGGGGTTGGGGCTTTCTAGGCATGTATTGTTGGGATTCATTAGGTAAGGTGCCCCTAGAATCATATCATTTGCACCACAAAAAACCAAAAGCAAATTGCAAATATTGTGGTTAAACATGACTTGATCATTACATAAAGTACCATTAATTTAGTGCCCACATATCCCACTTTGATCTATGGCTTTCCCGTGAGATCCCATGAATGATGACAAAGGTCACAAACACTTAAAAAAATCCTCGATTATGAAGTTTGTGCACATTTTTCATATATCATCTACCCTTTTCATTAAACTAACAACACTAACCCAGAACAATGGGTTGCCAAGTGTGGCACGACTCAAAAGTGCTTATGATCATGCCGGGATTCTCGGAATATCTTGTAATATTTCTAGGTAGGAGTTCATTGTCCAGAGGCTAGTGGCACTATATGATGGCGTAGAAAAGGTTTGGATATAAAAGTTTTTATATAATATATATATATATATTCATTTTAATAACGTAAAAGTTTGTAGCTTTTGCAGTACTTAAAACTAAGAGAACATTCATGTGTACTAGTGGATATAACAGGAGGGTAGCTATCTGAAAAGTTTATACCTTTTCTTTACATATATTGGTATTAGTGAAAAAGGGTACTTCATTTTTTAATTACAGAATGGAGGTTGTTTTGTAAAGATTTTAATAATATTTGGTGTGCAATAATTTATTTAAAAAGTTTAAACTAATAAAAAATATATATATCTAGAATAATCGAGACAATTATTTAAGTAAAAGTGATAGATAGTACCAATGCCTAGGATACTTAATTCTCTTAATAAAATAAAAAAAATAAACATCAAGTGATCTCACCCTTAAAAGGATTTGACAATTAGCTCGAACCGGAATAATCAGAATCAATAAAATTGATTACTAGATACCGGTGGGTCAAGCAAAATAAAAGATTAACATTTTAAAATCATAAATATTAGAATAAAATCTAGTTAAAAAGGAAAAAAATCCAGTTGTAAGAGAATACCAAAGAAATTTTCCATAGTTAAATATTAACAAGGCTAATAAAGACTCGGACAGTTTTTTTTTTTTTTTTTTCTGTTTCTTTTATAATTCAGAATCATCCTATTGCACCATTTAAAATTTATAATTCAAAATGAATTTTATTTTTTTATACATATTTCTTTTTTTAAAAAAAAATTCAAACATGATTAAATTAGAGAACATGGGTGACTCTTTCTCCGCTCAACATCGCATATCTTTGGTACGACAATTACAAATTGTATTAGAAGAAATAGTCAACATTTTGCATAATAAAATAATTTTAAGTAATTAAGTTGAGTCACATAAATATGTGTGAAAGCATGAAATCACAAATGTGTTGAATTTTATAATCTTCTACATATCCACCTAAAGCCACAACAGAATAACCTTTGTTACTTTATTGATTTGAAGTGTACGAGTACAATATGTACAAAAAGCTTTTCCATATTCACATGAAACCATCTAACACTTGTGATGGCCCATTGCTTGTTATCTAGTTGTTTACGCATGACACACGACAATCACAAAGGAAACGAATTGTGACCATTTTAGTACGAGTGAACATTCATGTTTTTCTTGGGATTCTTCCTACGATTTTGAGGATCATAAACCTCTAACAATCCGAGGTTCCACTTCGACCCTCGAATGAACATTTTGAAACATACACGTTAACCCAAAGAACCAAAAAAAAAAACAAAAAAAAAAGAAACGTAGAACACTTGAAAATTTAAATTAAAATGAGGACGGGATCATAAACTTGCGGGAGTGACTAAATTTTGCACGTGCATGGGTTGGCTAGAGCTTGTCCCCCATCTCCAATGTGTTCATATCTATGTTACTAACACAATCAAAACCAAAGTCATGCACTCCAAAATCTTGGCAATCCATCAACAGCATGTTATCGTCCCACGATGGCAATCCGATCATGTTGTTATAGTCTTGATCTCCACAAGCTGATGGGAACTTCCAAGATTCGTCCACTAGAGGTGTCTCATCATCAAACAAGCAACTCAACAGGTATTGATTATCGTCACATATGCTTTCTAGCAGGCGAGATTCATCATCATTAATGGAGCAATTTTCATTATGTGAGCTACTCAAATTGTCCTCCGAATTGCTACTTCCATCATTTTCTGGTTGGGATTGACTTTTATGGTTAGTTGTGTTGTCTACCATTTGATGATCTAATGCATGAGATGATGGTGTTTGACCATCTTCTGTTGCTTGTTTATTAATCGGTTCATGAGTGACCGGATCAATGCCCATCTTGAGAAGCTTCTTCTTTATATGAGTGTTCCAGTGGTTCTTAATTTCATTATCAGTCCTCCCAGGTAGTCTTGCCGCAATTTTGGACCACCTAATCATGAGAATAACAAATTTAATATTATTACAAATAGAAATGCGCGTAAATAAAGATAAATAAATTAACTTGTTCGGTAACTAAAAAATTTATTGGTATACATTCTAAACATATTAAAGTATTCTTCTTATTAAGAAAAAAAAAGGATATATATATATATATATATAATACTCCAAAGACCCTTGTCTTAATGAACATAATAAAGTTTGAGAGTGTGGATTCCAGAGAGGATGTCTGCCATGCAAGAATAAAATCATAACACTTGAATGGTCAGCCGGACGGAAGAAAACATGATAAAATACTGTACATGGCACATCAGATAAACATGTAGTGCACTCAAATAAATTATAAAGTATTAAGGTTTCTTTTGTAAATAATAGATAAACAAGAAACAAGGAAAAGCTGTTCAAATGTAGCTGTCGTACGCACCTAAAATATAGGTCCCTTGATTGGAAAGACTGTCTTATTTAGAGAGATATCTAGGGATGCATTTTTTCTAAAGACCTAATGGTTCACCAAAATGCGCCCCCTGAAAGTCCTAAAACAAGAAGTTGGTTTTCTAGTTTTCACATTTCTTTTTCGCCATTTGCATTCAAATGGTGTACATTTGGAAAGTAGAAAAATGCTTTTATAATTTTTTTCTTGTGAGCTCAAATGTTGGAAAAACTGATCAAACTTTTATGATGCAAAATCATGAAAAAGAAAACGTAAAAAAAAAAAAAAAAAGACCAATAACATGTTGTAAGCAATATCATGTGATTTATTATTATTATTATTATTTTTCAATTGAGAAATAGCACTTTTTATGCAAATAATGTCTTGTTCGTGGGAAACATCGTAAAAAGCTCGAGTGCTTTCCTACTTCCACATTTTTTTTAATAAAAAAAAAAACCCTTCCCATGTAATCAAACTAGCTTAAGAACCATATTTGGAAACTCCCAAAAATAAAACCCATCCATATGAAGCAAGATGATTATTACCCGCACCAAAAAAAAAAAAAAAAGAAAAGAAAAGGGGGAACGATGATCCAGAGGAGAAGGATTGAGAGAAAGACTAGACCTATTGCCTAGACGAGCATGAAGATCAATAACCAATTGCTCTTCGGCATCGGTAAGAAGGCCTCTCTTGAGGTCAGGACGAAGGTAATTAGTCCAACGGAGACGGCAACTCTTGCCACAACGGCGTAGGCCGGCGAGCTTAGGGACAGCTCGCCAACAGCACTGTCCATTGGTGAGGATGAAGTTGATGAGTTTCTTGTCTTCCTCAGCTGTCCATGGCCCTTTCTTCACTCCAAGCTTGTCACAACAAGGTTGTCTCCCCATCACTTTTTAAGCCTCAAACACACCCCACGAAGCAAATAACGCCTAATGTATCCCAGCACAGAAGGCCCGCTACTTGTGTATTACACAAAGGAAGTCTCTCTCTCTTCCTAAAGCCTAAAAGCCCCTACACCAACCTTTATATAAAGTACTCAACGCCTTTAATCTTTTTTCTGTCCAATAAATTAAGTTACTAGTACAACAATGAGAGAGAGTAAACAGGCCCACCATAGGGTCTTGAAAGGTGCTTAGGAACTAAAATTAACCTGTTCTGGTGTTTATTGGACCATTTTGAGAGATTGTGAGATATGGTGAATGATGGGACACCCAAATACAAAAGCTACATCTAAGGCGTCCAAATATGAAGATATATATATATATATATATATATATATATATATAATTGGATTCTTATCACTTATCGATAGGATTTTAATTCAATTAATCTAATTAAATACCGTGAAACTCATTAAAAGATTATCTTCCTCAATATCTGTCTTTTTATTCCTAAAATTTAAATTTAAGATTTAGTAAAAAAAAATCTAATTTCCAACCGTTATACTCACGGAAGATGTGACTTGAAGCTGTCACTGAGAATACTTGTTTAGAAAAAAATTTTTAATGATTGGCTATTTGAAAATAGTAAATCTATAAGTTTTGCTTACAAGTAAAAAATTCTCCCTATTAATAGCTTTATTCATAAAGATATAAAACATTAAAATTTATTTAAAAATAGTGGTACGAATAACTATGACTATTAATGAAGGAAGAAATTTGTTACGGGGGCCTTGAGGAAACAATCGTTCATTTTTTTCCCAATGAGTGGAGTACGAGGTTATCCTAAAATATAATTATCTATAATTTTAAGAATTTTGATTGACAAATTATTATTTAAAAAAATTAACATCATATTAAATTTAAAATTGTTGAATACATGTTAAAATACCAAAACCCTTGAAACTGCGACAAACATATTTACCATCGAAATAACATTACTTATTATTAAGCTTGACAATTTTTCTTACACAATCCAAAAGCTTTCGGCTCTGTCCCTCATTGCAATCTTACTCAACCATACCATCACCCATTTCGTCAGCATCACGTTTACGTGTCAGTATTATAGAATGGTGGTGGGTTCAAAGTCTTCTCTTGCATCAATGCTTAATGACCCTTCACCCTATTCTTCTTATGGAGTTTCATAGCTATATCATCATAATCATCACAGTTTGTCTCGATTTCTGCTTGTCCGGAATGAAAGCATAGAAGCAGCACACTTAGCATAATTACTCATTCTGCACTTGTGAAAATTTTTACTTACTATAAAAATACTTAATTTAAATTATAATTATCATATATCAAATTTAAATTATAATTATTATATATTATGTGATACCATGATATAATTTCATCGAAATGTCACTGGTTTAACAATTATTTTTTCTGCAATTTGGTGAGTAGAATTTCTTCTGCAATTAATTTACAGTAATCTATTTAAGGGTTATCCTCCCAACGTAATTTGCTTTATAGATAAATCACGAGTCGAACTCGAGATCTTGATTAAAGAATCTAGTATCATATTCAATTAAATTAATTGACCGTTGGTATAGATTTATTTATTATTTAGCTTTCAAGTCCTTTCCTTGATGACCTTTGAATGAGAAGGTGATGCAAACCCATTAATTTTTTTTTCTTGTGGTTGTAGAAATCCATTAAATTATTAGATTAATTAAGGTCTCCAAGTTAATGAATGCACGTTTAATTATTGGGGAAGAGCATTAGGAATTAAGTCTCTTAATTTAGACTTGGAAGCCAATTATGAAGCCAAGCTGATGGAATTGAAGGGAAGCTTGTCCGAGGCGTAGTGACTATAATAAGAAAAACTCCGCACACAAACAATAAATGTAGTCGACAATTCCATGCCAAAAGAATTTATTTCTTAATAAATCTAACGGATATTGAATTAATTAAAATTAATAAATTCATTACCCACTCGGTGAACAAAAAAAAGGAGTAAATGTAATTCTATTATTTTTTTTTGGACTTACATCCACAATCCTACTTAAATTATTAATAAAATGTACAAAAGGAAATAATGATAATCAGTATTTTAAGGACAACGATGTAATGGCAGCCAAAAGTTTTGCTTTTTCTTTTTTTTTTTTTTTTAAATTGTCGTGCTTTACTGGACATGAAAATAATAAAACTAAAATCACCTTTTGAATGTGCACACAAAAAAAAAAAAAAAAAAAAAGAGAAAAAGCTAGATTTTTTTTTTTAATGTACAATTTGGCAATTCTCCGGTTAACGAAAAAGGTAAGAATTTTCAAACTTGGAATATATTCAACCTATAATAAATGTGGAAAATTCAAAATCATTTTATTGGATAGAAATATAGTCTACGCAATCAGGCCGACCAAATCGCATGATTAATTTTCAACCTGCCAAATAAAGATACATGTGCGTATGTGTGTATGTGTATGTGTGTATATGTATGTATGTATGTATGTATGTATGTATAATAAAAATAAAAAATTTTCATGGTAAGCATTACTTGCGAAATTAAAATCAATTCCCACAATTATAATTTTTATTTCTATGTATTAAATTAAAAACATATTTGTTTTGTAAGTATTTGTATTAATTTCAACTCATTCAACCCAATCCAACCTGTCTTGAAACAGATTAATTTAGGGTTTATCTATTTATTTTTCAATTAAATGAATTGATTTAATATAAACCGTAAACGATCTAAAAATTTGCTTTTTCGGATGACAATAATTATATATTCCTAACTTAAATTCATGTTTGGCTTCCATTCGCGCCCATAGCTTTGTACTATATCATCGTAATCTTAAGATACCAAACAACAATCATTTTCATGGGAAGGTAGGGGCTAGATATGAATAATATACGTGCCATTCATGTGGGTTTTCCCTTGCTTAAATCCAAACACAAATGCGTGCATAACTTAGAAAAATATCTAAGAGAGACAAGGGAAAACAACTTGTGATTTTTTCGACATCCGACATAGACTGCACATATTTTTATATAGTTATTCATGCTTAGACGTAGCTTCTCATTTGGACACATAATCTCCCACGTCTGCATCATTCTAGGTTGTTCTATTGGAGAAACAAATAACCCTAAATCTCAAACTAATGATCTGTCGATTGATCAGTTGTTTTTGGGCCCCGATCGGAGGGTTGAGAGCGGGCAAAAAGGACACGAATTTGGTTATATAATGTTGATTAATCTGAATCGTAGCATAACAATGCATGTACATGTTAAAAACTACACGTTTCCCAAGTGGAGATTTTCGAGGGTCATGGTTTTGTCTTCGCCATGAAACCAATGTGAGGTTAATGTGTTTTCTTCGGGCAGAAATTCTAATGTAATCGAGTCTTAGGTAGGGTTGTTAATAATCCAAATTGGTGGGGTTTTGACTTGCATCTCTTAAACTTAGGTAAGTAATTGTTCAAAGTGGACCCATTTCTTGCACCTACCCCAAAAAGAATTCTTGTTAGTTAGACTTAAGCGAGGTGCAAAATTCTACTTCAGATTATGGTCTACCCTCCCAAATTGTCGACCCTAATCCTGCTTTAATAACTACCATGCTTGTCGGGGATTAGTTATCTACTATGGTGAAACAAATTACAACAAGGTTACATATATTTGCAACGAGTAAAGTTATAAGTCTCAGATTTGAGTCATAAAAATGAAAAAATGAAATTTACGAGAGTCAACCCCTTAATAAGTGTCACAGTATTTGGATTGAATTAGTAAGATAAAATTCAGATATCGATCAATAAAATATATATCTATTTGAAACGAGCAATGCTACATGAGTCAAATTAATTATAGAATAAATAAATAAAATTTTACATAATAATTTATTTCAATATGTTATAACTAATTCATAATCAAATATTAATTTGAATTGATTAAAATATCTAAACAATTTGAGTAAGAATTAGTAAACACCGACCGATATGGACAGTGTTACATAAAATTTGTTTCATTATTTAATTAATCCGTATGATATTATTGATTTAATATATATATTGTATTATTTGTATAACTGTATGTAAATTATTAGGGCTTTATAAATATAAAACATGACCAATTAGTTAATTTGTGAGGTTATGAATGTGTCACGTTATTTGACCTTAATCTGCATTCATTGTGGTATTATAGCTAAAATTGCCTTGTGAAATTAGTCAACTGAGCATTTGATAGTACGCCCAACGTAAGCGTGGTCCAAATTTTAGTCAATCCTCTCTACTTATTAATTATATATATTTTATCGGTGCATTATCTGTCATCAATAAATATTCAAATTTTACTCGATTAATGTACTCCGAATATAATGGATAATTCTATGAAGCGGCTGATTTTTTCAAATTTTATTTTTCTATTTCAATAACTTAAACCGAAAATCTATAATTAAGAGAGTGTAACATATGATTACGATACTTATAGTAGTTTGACCTTATTGATTATATATTAGTAGAAAGGTATACTCTCATTCTCCTTCCTCGGCTTGACACTCATTCTTATCTATGTAATTAAACAAGTCTTGAGATTTGTCATTTGAATGAAATTTTGACAAAACGTAATTTTAGCAAAACCTCAAAATCTTACATGGATATAATATAAGTAAAATTATTACAAGGAATGCAATCTTTTTTTTTTTTCTTGTAATAATATTACTATTTTAAACTTGCTCGGGAAAGAAAGACTCCATGTCCATGCACCAAACATATGTCTAATGTCAAAAGCCGCCTCAAAGTACATTACATTTCCCCAATGAGGGGAGTGATATGTGGAAATTGCTACACTTGTCCCACTCCTAACTTCCATGTAAGTCTTTGTCCAACAAGATTACTACTTGCTTTGCACTCTCAGCCTCCCAAAAAGATCAAAGTTTGGTGGAGGTGTGTGCAATCTCTGAAATTGGCATTTGCAACTTTTACATGGTAAAGACATGGACTTCTTTTTTGGCTAAATGGTAGGGATAGCGTAGAGAAAGTCTGTAGCATTGCTTACAAGATTAGGTACGTCTGCTTTTGAGTACTCATCCGTACCTTGCATTACATGTCCCTGAATCAAATAAACAAAGACATTTGGCCTTTGAGTTTGTTCACATTTCGCATTTCCTTCTACTTTAGGACACCCCCCCCCCCAAAACAAAATATGTTTTTATGTTTGTTTTTTTTCCACCTTAACCAAAAAATAATATTTGTTTTTTTCCTTCCATTTTCTTCTTGATTTGAAGTTTACCTTGTTCATGCATTGATTCATATTGTAATGAAGAAAAAATATTTGCAAAACAACAACAAACGTATGCGACTCAAAAAGAAAAATCAATATATCTCTAAAAGTATAAGGTAAAGTATATCTTCTAATTAGATTTTTAAATATATGAAAATAACCAATCTAACATTTTATAATAATTTATTTAAAATTATTATCGGATAGTTGATCTAATGAGATGAAATATTAGATTTTTTAATCAAATCTCAAATTTAAAATTTAGAAATAAAAAAGATTACGTTAGGAGAGTCGCTCCTTAAATAAGACCCATCAAACGCTCGAATCAAATTAATCGGAATATGAATTCGGATCCCTATAGTGAGAACAAAAAAAAAAAAAAAAAAAAGTTACATCAGGAGTACCCTAAAAAGTTTAGAAAATTTTACCCCCCATAAAAGATAGTCGGATATAATGTTCACTCCTAGAGGAGAGCCTAAAGTATTTTCATCGGAGAACCATCGACTAAGAAGTGTAATATAGGTCTTAATTTTCTATCGAATAATGGCATAAAAAAATAAGGGCATGATAAGAATAATATATTGCACCATCGAAAACATATGAAACAGCAACAACTTCTATTATCAACGTGAATTGAGGAGAGTTGTATCATATTTTATTCACAGATATTAGGATTTTTAGAATAACGATTTAGTATTTCTATTATCTCTCTCACCTTATTTCAATCAGTTTAATGTCAACTATTCTAGGTATTTTCATATTTATCACAATTTTTTGACATTCCATATGACATATATATTTTTTATAAGACTTCCACCGTCCGCAATATGTCACATCCAACAGTTTTCTTCCCACTTCCCACTTCCCACTTCCCACTTCCCACTTCCCACTTGGTGTTGTGAGAATCAAGAGTTCAGAGAATCAATGGCTTTAATACCCAACAAAGCACGCATTAAAGCGACTTACCATCTACCAAATTAAAATTAAGAAACGTCTACTTGTCAATTATTTTATTATTTTTGTTCGCAATAAGAATATTTTTATCACTATTTTTAATCAAACATTAATAAGAAATTAAAAAATATGACGACGAAGTTTATTAGAGTATAAATTATAAAATTTTGAAAATTTGAACCATTTAAACTCTAAAACTCTTCGATAAGAATTCACCCAAAAAGAAAATATATCAAAATCTACCTTTATAATGAGAGAAAGAGAGATGAGTTCAAAACAAATTTCAAAACCTAATATTAAAAGTCTAGATATCATTCTAATTAAAAGGAAATATTGATTTTGGACCAACAACCCCCAAAATCCTTTAACTTGACTATGAAAATATTGATTTTGGTAGCTACCTCTACCTGTCCCACATCAAACATTGAATTTTAAAGTGCAATTATTGAGGATTAAAGTTTAGATTTTTTTTTTTTTTTTTGGGAAAAAAAATCTAAAAGTTTTTTGCTAAAGAATTCCTTTCAAAAGACTATGTTTTAGAAATGTATAGTGTTGTTATATGATGTAGTGTATGAGCAAATATAAGCGTCACTTAAAATCGACTTCTTGTAGACCAAAACGAAAGCCAATGAATTTGTTGGAGACTAAGTAGAGCCATTTGTCAAATTGGGATCCAATCTTTTTCACCAAAAGCAAAAGGTTTTTTGATGAATACAATTTCGACTAAAAGTCTTCCTAATTTAATAATAATAATAATAATAATAATTGATTTAATATAATTTCTATTAAAAATTCTATAATATGCTCTTTAAAATATTTTAAACACTAAAAAAAAAATAAATTCGATTATTTATTTATTAAATTTTTGTGTGCAACTCATTTGGAACAATTATGGGAAATCATCCGTTAGCATAAACCCTAATTAATTAATTTATATAGTCATGCCCACGAGTGCAACAGTCTTTGTCGGCCCACTTACTAAACGATGGGGTTAAGTAGAAATGTCCTAGGGATAAGCCTTTCCATTTTAAGTGATCCACGAGGCCATCCCAAGATAGAACATCTGTCACACAGATTAGGGCACGGGTGAGGGGAATTTTTAAATTATGTACAATAATTATTTTTATGATTATTTCATTTCTTCAAAAGGGTAGGAAGAACGTGGTCTCACCCATTCACATTTTCAAAAGAAAAAAAAAATTGTATACATTAAATTATCTTGAATTATAATAATCATTTTAGATTCTTAGATAATTGTTATTTTCTGTCAGTCAACTTTTTTGGTGACGGGTGACATTTGAAGAGTGATCTTTGGAATATGTTGATGGGGTTTGGTACAAACAAAGGGATTATAAAGCATGAAATGCAATGTATTTGTTGGGTGTGAACTTTGGACAACAATTTCAGAAGAGGGTAGGTAGACAACAATTTCCTTAGTTGTGTCAAAATATAACTTTGTTTATTTCTACCTTAGGCAGATTATATACTATATTTTGTTTCATTCATGGTGTCAAATACTTGTGGTTGTTGCAACTTTCTAGTCGGAGGCATTAATCAATAGGGTTTGGTTGGACAGAAAGTGGGTATCTGATCGATTATTAGTTCAACAAATCTTTCTATAAGAATTAATCAGCTATAGTTCGTTGGTTGCATAAATTCAATCTTTTTGGTATTAGTTAGACAATTTATGCCAAAATGACCACATAGCCATGGCGATGGACTTGTGTGTTGAACAATAACTATGAATTAAGCTGAGGAAATTCTTATTTTTATAGTTCATGGAAAAAAAAAACATTTAATGATTAATCCAAGAAGAGTTTTAGGTTACGCCTTTTCAATCTCGACACTTCAACTTATCGTCTGAAAGGTACGAAGCAATTCAATGGTTCCATTATGAGACGCTTTATAGAAATTCCAACGTAGTAGGAAAAGAAGAAAAATAAGTAGATGCCCTGAAACCAAAATTAGGCAGAATAACAATTGGGGTGTCTGCAGAATGCCTGCTGAACCCCGCCATCTACCACATTCTGATGATGGGCTTCACTCTTCTTTCAATGAAAAAGGTCAATAGCCCCTTTACTTTCAAGTTTCAATAGGCAAAGCTAAATAAACCAGCCTGTTTAGGTTGAATTTAACATAACCATAGTAGTATTATTAAGGGCATTCCCTAAATTCTAATTGACTATCACACTAGCCACATCCATCTTATCTTCTCAAATTCCACTCACCAGAAGCAAGAGACATGGGGTTGCTTTCCACTATGTTTGCTTAATTAGAGAGCAAGTCTCCTTAACCTTCAATAATGCTCCCACGAGTGGTAATTTTCTCCGTTGCATATTCACTTCAACATCACAATCCATAAGTATTTTCGCTATCATTTTTGTTCTACTAATTGACATTAGAGTCAAAAGCAATAAAGCATATCCAAACACAATCCGAAAGCACCTTAGGCATCCAAGAGCCAAAATAAGACAATTGACGAGGCATGAGTCATCCTTACGCCATAATCACAAGACATGAGCAATGTTATAGGAATCATATAGATCCATAAACTTTAAAATTATGGATCAATTGACTCAACTATGGATCAATATAATTAAATCACAGAGTTTTTTAATAATAATTAAAAATTATATAAAATTATTTTTTATAATAAATATATATTAGTTTCATGTTTTCATATAAAAACTTAAAAATAAAATTTTAATAAATATAAAATCAATAATCACTCTTAAAATTCATATTAAATAATAAATTCAATTAATCAATTAATTTAAAATATTAAAAAAGCAGAGGAAAGATATGAAGGAGAGGAAAAGTAGATAGATTTGAAAAGATTTTTAAAAATTTTAATCTATAAAAAGTTTTTTTTTATAACTTAAATACTCTTCTTTCTAAAATTTAATAAATTAAATTCTAATAGGATTTTTTAAATTTAAAAATTAAATATAAAAATCATCCGATTTATTAAAATAATACTGCAGGTCAAATGATTTATTAAAAAATCACGGTTAAACCGTGTTAGACCCACATTTTAAGTGCTTAGACAATATTTTATTTAAACTTAAAACCATGGTCACCACGGTCCAACCATGATCCGACCATGGTTTTGACAACCTTCCTGCTCACCATCACATCTTGCAAACCGTGCATGCCACCAACAAAGAGAGGGGGGGGGGGAGGAAGGCATCTTATAAGGCAAGAAATAGTCATCGTGTAGATAAAATCTGTAAAAATCATTTCCAATTTTCTTAGAGTAAAAGTGAGAAATGTACAGATGACAAATTATCCAACCAGAAGTAAATCATGACAAAGAACACAATGTCGCACAGTGCCAAATTTCAAGTGCCACCACAAACTAACAAGAAAATAAAACATTCACTGTGGTCCTGCAAACTTGTTCATCATCTTGGCAATAATAGGAGCGACCTTGGGATTTGCTTGATGCTTTGCAAGATTAGCAGGGTTCTTCATTACTGCACAACCATCAAACGAGCATATGGCAACAGTAGTGTCAGCCATGCAGCTATCAAAATGGTAAATCAGACAGATTCCAAAGCAAACAAATATCAGATCAGATTCTATTTTCGAATCTAAAAATGAAGACTGGAATGAGATGAAATTATTACAATCCAAGTTGATGAAGTTGTTAGATAATATATGTATATAGACACACACACACATAAAAGATAAAAAATTGATCACCTAATGCTTGACAACAAACCCTAAATGCTAAGCAGACATTATGTATAAATGTGTAAAATTTTGGAGAGAATGCTAAACATGGAGAAAGTTAAAATCAGTTGGTTAACAGACCAACATGAGCTTTCCAAATTCTTTTGGCCATAAGGGGGAACTTATGGCAATAAAAGTTTTTTTTGGGTTAGTCATGTATTTGAAAAACCCATTAACATGTAAGCCCAAATAATCATCTATTGATTATGGTGAAAAGGATTTAAGCTACCATTAGCGTGCGTCTTCTATTTTCCTAGTTTCCCATCCTAATCAACAGAAGTTCCTCAACCATTCTATGATACCTCACAAGGAATTGGGAAAAGAAATCCTCGATCCTTTACTCTTCATTTGGCTATTAATATCAAGTGTTGGTTGAATAAGACTTTTCGTGGTTACCGACTCTAGCTTTTTGCCCTACCAGCAAGTTGGAATTTCTCATCTTCTCATTGTGAGCAACAACCGACTTCTTTATTTCAGTTTCAGAGCCAGTGTGAGTTGATAAATCTAATCTTTTTGATTGTGCAGGTGGGTGCTCGTTCAAAAAATTCAACACTATTAACCTACAAGTGCATTCAAGTCCATGGTCATGTTGCATGATATCAACAAAGGGGAAGGGAAAAATAAGAGAAACTCATTTTCTAGAGCAACTTTCAATTGAAAAAAAAAGTAAGTTTCATTCGGCACTGGAAGTAATTCTAAAATATATGTGGACAATTTCACCAAGTAAAAAGCAAGATAGGAGCTACTTCACAGTCCGTATAGATCAAACAGATTAGATTTAGATGGCATACTGGAACAAAAGATCTTGCTCAGACCCTTAAACAGCAGTTATATGGGGATGGAAGGCAAAAAAATTAAAAAAAATAAAAAATAAAATTTGATGAACGACAAGGTGCTCTTGGAAAGTACTCTTATCTTCATTGATTTGTCTTTTTTTTTTTTGCCTTTTCTTGTTTTCTTTTTTTGGATAGGATGGTAAGGTACATATTTACTGTGTCCAACCAACACATCCCCACAAAAAAAAAAAAATAGGAACAAAGAATTCAAGTGTTGTTGAACACGTAGAGATAGCATTATTATATGAGTGAGAATAATAATAAAGAAATTGTAACAATAATGGATACCATCTTGAAGAGCAGCCATGACTTCAGGATCTTTAAATGCTGCCATCAATTCAGGATCCTGCTCCAAGTTCAAATAAGGTAATAACATGTCAGATTTGCTGTTGATTAAGTGTGCCATAGATTGCAATCTTGATGAAATATGTCAGCATGTGCACAGTTTAAATACAAGAGATCAGCATTTCAGAAACATCATCATCAAAAAGGCTAGGTAGTTGTCTAGACTCACATTCAGTATCTTGCTATAATCAACATTTGGCATTCCTCCTGGCATGCCCCCAGGGAAACCACCAGGCATACCCCCGGCGAAACCACCAGGCATACCACCAGGGAACCCGCTCGGCATTCCACCGGGAAACCCACCTGGCATTCCTCCTGGTTTTCTACTAGAAGATGACTGCTCTTCCCTTTTAGCCTTTTCATAAGCAGCCTGGAATAGAATCAGAACAAAATGTTAGTTCTCTAAGAACCCCAGAGCAGGGCAACCAAGCTCACATGTAATCAAACATAACAGTGGAACCTGAGCCTCAGCCTTACGACACAGTCTCTCGCGGTCAATCTTTCTATCCTCTCTTTCTTTACGCAACCTGTCATACTTCCGACGGTGCTCCTCAATTCTATGTGCATTTGGTTCGACCTACATAATAGAAGTAGCAGTCAGAGAAAAGATTGCATTTGCTTCATGCTCTTAACTCCTACATAACTGAGCGTTTCTATGTTTGATGCACCATCATGTATACCACCAAATCATGTAAAGAAAATCACACATAGTTACTGTCTAAAAATATTGAAAGGTCAACTTGCAAAATATGGCCAACATCCATGACACTTGAAGAACAAACTGTCAGGACAAGAAAAATGACTGATGGCAGCAGGAAAGGGGGAAAGGAATTCACCTTTTTAAGTACTGCACTTATTTCCTCGTCATAATCTAGCTTTGATGCCAAGTGAAGATCTTTTGCAGCCTCTTCCCACTGACCAAGCATTGCACGTGCCATGCCACGAGCCTTGTAACCTTTAGCAGAGTCAGGATTCATCTGCAAAGTATCATAGAAAATTGAAACCACTAAAAAGGGGAGCACATTAGGTAAAGTCACATAAATGGGAGAACAAATGAGCAAGTAAGGTTTACATATATACAACAGTTGACGCAGCCTATGCTCTATAATTGTGTGATGCATGCATGTAGGTCTTATATCAGAGGGAGACCTTCTAATGGAAGGAGGTGAAAGATGTCTGCAACAACATGCGGGAAGATAAAACTCCTAACAGAAACATCTCATCGTGTAACTATTTCAACAATGTTAGATACAGAAAAAAGCGTGATGAAATTTCTTTTAGCATAAGCATATTTGGAAGTTCAAATGATGCTATTTGTAGCTTTGTACTTACTTTTACCTAAAAGATGATGATCTGAATTATAGAAGTGTCCAATTAACCTAGCAGGTAATAATATGTTGGCCAAAATGATGGCAAAGGGGCTCCGATTACAAGTATGTTGGTCTCCATATACCATAATACTTTACATTACTCATATGCTTATGGCCAAAATGATGGAAATTGCTATTGTAGAACTTTGCAAATAAGTTTACCAAAGAAACTTCAGTCCCCAGCAGCATTTATGAATATGTATTGTGTGCAATAAAGATTTTATCATTCAAATGCAAATTCTAAAGAATTTGTGCTTGAAGCCTAACCCAAATTATTACGATCATTGTATGGAATTTAAGACATGTCTTCCCCATTGCTTCATAGCCTACTCATTCCGAAAAATAAATGAATGAATGAAAATTGTGAGTGTATATATGGAACACCAAAAGGATAAAAAGAATTAACACAACATAGTCAATAACATTTAGTGGACATGGCCATCCCAATCTTATGAAATACTTCAAATTCTTTCAATATTCTCTCATTCACCACTTAGATGCTGGCTTTACATGTATCCCAAATATTCTCAAATTCACCACTTAAATAGACTTTACATGTATCCCACAAAGGGAACTCCAGCATTGCCCTAAACCCCTTTGTATGAAAATTATGACAATATCAAAATATTAATTTTAGAAATTTTCTCTAAACATTAACATACAGTTACAATCCCCTTTTAGGATAAAATGTTTCCCATTTGGGCTCATGCCCCTGGTACCTTCAAAGACTTTAAAAGGTACTAGAAAGTCATCCTCTTTTAGATTTTTGGTCCTTTTTTCTGTTGCTATTTTATCTAAGAGGAATCTCATCATTTTTTCTGCTCCTCTTTATGATATGGTTTCTGAGATACTTTCTCAGAACGATCAAGTGTAAAATAATCTATCTTGCATTGTTTTGAAATATATATATAAATATATATATATATATATATTTTAATGGGTGGTTCAACTCTTGGAGGAGCCTAGCAGCTGTAGAAGAATGCCTGGTCAAACAAATACATCAGTGCATCCATTTGAAGGATGTCTGGTCAAACAAAGCCTAGCAATTTGTTAAATACTCAACAAAATGTCAGCATGCTAGTCACTGGGCTGTGTTCATTCAGAGGCAAAGGAGATGAGAAGGGAAAGGACAGGAAGGAAAACTCATCTCTGTGTTTAGTAGGGAGTAAAAGATGGGAAGAAATATAGCCAATATCCTTCCTTCCCACCTTTTCCAATCCTTCCAAATTCGAAGGAATGAACTTTTTCACTCCCTCATATTTTCTCAACTTCCAGTCTAACCAAACAATATTGATAATGATTTTCCTAACTTGTTCTAGCAACCAAACAATAAGAAAGATAGTTTCACATCCTTCTTTCCTTTCTCTTCATCCTCTCTTCTCTCTTCTTTTTCCCATTCAACCAGTTACCCCCTTGCTGTGGCATGTAAAGTAGCTTTGTATTTGCAATACCTAAACCTCAATATGCCTTACAACCCGAGTTCAGTTCCATATGCCAAATAAAGGTCACTATGGGACAAATCTATAGCAAGAAACAATAAATACATATGCGTTCATCTGCTGATGTCGTTGAATGTGTTGAAATAACTAACTTCAAACTATTGAGGCAACAGAATCAACAACTGATAGCTAGCACGTTTTGTGTATGGACTTCCCAGAGACCATTGTTTCATTTCTTTTTACTTTTTCTAGTTTGATTAGTACCTCTATGGTAACATGGGAATGCTTTCCATCACTCTTAATTAATATGTGGGAAAACTTGCCCTACAAGTATGTGAGACTGCTGAATTTCACTTCCACATCATCCTATTTAGTATTTGGAAAATCCCCTTCCATCTCATTTGTCCCAACATATATTATAGATGAAAACTACTTTGGTTGTATTTTTCATTGAAAAGACGTTTTGGAAGCATCGACCTGCCTTGAGAACCATACTTTCAATTCACCATTGTTCACAGGTATTTGAAGTGCTGGTTAAAATAATAAATAACTAAATAAATATTTGCGAACCAAAAGTTGTTGGCAAGTATAATGAACAATTTCATATCCTCTTTTCTCTAAGAGCCTTCAACTATTATTTTTATGACTTCCTGATGTCCTTGTAAGAAACTTTCATAATACATAGTAACCAAGTTGTTTTGCTCTTCTTCTTCTTCTTCTTCTTCTTCTTCTTCTTTTTTGGTTAAACATAATTTTGGTTCCCATGGTAAGGACTTTCATGCATGCATGCATTCTACACGGTATTGAGATAAACTGTTTAACTCACATGCAGAACAACATTCTTTCCATTTGTACCATTACACAAGAAAACTAGTTAGTACCAACAAATGAAGGTGCCAACTAGACCAAAAAGCCAAAAGGAACTTGGCAAAATACTTTTTATATATAAATCACTGTGTGATACAAATATTTTCAATGTGGAATATTAGCATTTATGTTTAAGCCGTAGCTGAGCTTAATTTGTTAGATAACACGATATATGTACCTCTAATGCGGCATCAGCATCCCTAATTGCAGCATTCGGCTTCTTCATCTTAATATATACGCTAGCTGCAGCAAACAAGCATATACTTTAAAACAACCGGATTCATTCAATCATAACCTTAACAAATGCAAAGCTCAAAACTAAATACCACCTCGAGTAGCATACATAATAGCAGAAGTGGGATTGAGGCAAATTGCCTCGGTCAGATGCTCAATTGCTTCCTCCAATTTACCTACATAATGCAATAGCAAACAAATTTCCTTAAACACAAATAATTCATATTTATTTTAGGTTTCAAACAAATAGACAATAAAAATATTAATACCCTCAGAGATTGCTTCCATGGCTTGAGCCTTGGCGGCTTGCGAAGCATCACGGTTTTCCTCGGTGACCTCGACCGAAGAATCTCCCATCTATTCAATAAATTGCAAATTTCGTATAAGACAAGATCAATGAAGAAAACAAATAAACCTTACAGAAAATGGATAATTATGTTTGCAATTAGACCCTCTGAGGAGAATCATTATCAGGCTCAACAATTTCGCCTTCCAGCTCAATGTCGGATTCAATTATTTCTTCCTCTTCGGGTTCCTCGACATGAGAAGTTTTAGGTTCATCGTGACTGTCTGCCATGTCATCATCATCTTCCTCCACCACATAGCTTTTCTGCATATTCAATAGGATTAATGAGAACCCCAGAGTTCAAAATAGGGTTGCAAAAACATAGAAGAAGAACACATACCGATTTTTCACTTCCGCCCTTGTAAGCCGAAGAAGGAAGCTTAGCATCAAGACTGAAACAAAATGCATAAACAATTAATGAATGTGTGTGTATGAGAGAGAGAGAGGGGGGGTTTGATAACGTACCTTTCAAGGTAGTCACGGAAGAAGGAGAGAGAAGGGTCACTGAGAATGGAAGGATTGGACTTGCACTGTTCGATGAAATGCTTCAATTGGTTTAGCTTTGCAGTATCCATTGTCCAGTGATCTGAGACTTTTTTGAGTCGGCGTCGATGACGAGAGTAGGAGAGAGCAAACTCTAGGCAGCCGTCAGATGAATGAAAACGGGGAGATCTTGATGGACTGGTGTCTGACTAACTAGTGACTAGGTTCTCTAGTAGCTTCTGAGGTATAGGCTTCAAAAGGCATAACCAGCTTTTTCCTAAGCCCAAGCCCACGCCCACGCAGCCCACTGTTTTGGGGGCAGGCCTAGAACCCGGTTCAACTCAACTAAAATATTCCCCAAAATGTTTTTTCTTTTTTTTAATCAAAACTTAAATTCATATTTTAACCGGTACAATTAGATTTACCATTAAATCTTTTATAGAAAAAACTCTCTTAATATAACTTTTTTTATTTTTAAAATTCAAACCCAAATTTTGAATAATAGATCTAAAGGCTTCCTTACTATACCAAACTTTTCGGTAAATAATTTTCCCCGAAATTGGCTTGCTCTTGTTGATCCCGATAAAAAATAAAACCATCCCCACCTAACATAATTATCATTAATTAGCAATACAGCAAATTTGACAAATTGCACATTAATTATAATTGAGTCGAGTCATTATTATAATAAAATAATAACATTTTGGGCCGCAAGCCCTACCTTGAAAACTTCGTTCCAAAAAACTGGGCCCAAAGATAGAGTTGAGACAATTGGAATAAGCAACCTGCCCGACTACTCATAAATCCATAAGAATAGCAGCAGAGCAAACATTGTGGAGGTTGAAATTGACAGCCTTACGTTAGCCCAGCTGCTCAAGAAGGACAATGGAACATCTCATCCCCTTTTTCATGCTATCATGGACTGCAGAGATCTTCTAAGTGAGTTGAGAGTTGCTGAGGTGTGACACATTTATAGAGAAGCCAACAAGTGTGCGGATCATCTTGCCGCTTTGGAGAAACTCAATCAACGAGGTCTAACCATCCTGGAAACTCCTCCGAGCTCTCTTTCCTCCTTGCTATTAGATGACAGGCAAGGAGTAGAGTATAGTAGATTGGTCAGCCATAGGAATGGGCGTAGCGAGTAGTTTGGGCTAGGAGACCTTTGGGTTTTCCTTCATGTCTCCTTTTCTTTTGGTGTTTTTATTTTCCATCAGTTTTCTACCAAAAAAAATAAATCCATAAGAATAATGAATGTTGTACCTTGAAAAGGTTTTTTTTTTTTTTTTTTTTGGTTGTAAAAAAATTTGAACATGAGATCATCAGTTAGAAAAAAAGGATTTATATCACTCAACTGTCCCCTCGAGACCTTGAAAAGGTTTTCATTCATGAGGATGAGCACCCGTATATGTACATAAAATTTCTGAACACTATTAAATGTGCCCAATTAGTCTTTTTCCTTCTTCCAGGTCGCAAGCACTCATTTTGGGAGGGTTACTACCAAAAGTGAAGATTATAAGACACTCCTTTGAATACATATCCAAGAATCCAAGAATGCGGTTGACACTAATACTAGCAGAAGTCTTAACGAGGTTGATAAAGCAAGCAGCACAGTTTCAACCTCTGGATGTCATCCATACTCTACATTCATTAATACTCAATCGATACAAAGACTAACATAAACAAACTAATGTTGAAAGTCTTTAGTCTTGATCTGCATCTTCTATTTCTTCATCCTCAGGTACACCACGGAGATAAAGAACATTGTTACACCTGAAAATGAATTACCAAATGTAAGTTGCAACAACTTTCAAGCTCAAATTCATATTAACACAAAGATAGTAAAAGTTTTATCCTTTATGGTCCATCCATATAATGTCATTGCTGCATAAAACTTGGAATACTTTCCACAAGGGTGACTAGTTCGCTATAGTACTTCCAAGAGATGACAAACCTAACTTGCCTTCATATTTATTTCACTTGTGCGTGTACATGCATGCATATGCATGCATGCGAACGCAAGGTTGGAGAGGGAAAACAAGGCTCAAGTCCTTTCCTGGCCCACTAAATTATGGTTCCAAACACTTTTGACCCTAATCTTGAAAATTCACCGGTACAACCCCATCCTAATGACACTTTTGGTATCTCTGTTAGCTTGACGATGAGCCAAACATGCACGACATTAAATGCTTATGTACAATTTCCACATCATAAAAAATTAATGACGTGGCATGTCATGGAAATGCCACATCATCAAAAATTAAGAAAAAAAAATAATATTTAGTACCTTGTAATTTTAAAAATAATAAAAAATATTTTTGGGTCACGTAAAAAATTTTATTTTATTAAGAAAAATTATTAGACAATTTCTCAGTTAAATATTTATTAAGATATTTTTAAAACTATTTCCCTGGCGTTTAAAATTTCAAACCCTAGAAAAAAACTATTTCTTGCTTAAATAATTAAGGAATAATTATCCCATCACTAATTAAAATTTCAATCCCTTCTATTATTTATTTTATAAAGAAATAATTAAGAAATATATATTTTATTTTATCAAGAAATACAAAATATTTTCTTGGATAAATAATTAAGAAATAATTATTCTAATTATCTGATTATGGGATAATTAATTTCAACACCTTTTTATTGCAGCCAAGGCAAGAATGCCTCGATCGTGGTTAATTAAGAAATAGCTTTTTATTGGCACAAATTATAATCCTTATTGTCCCTCCTGAGGGATTTAACCAACATTGTGGTTTTACTTTTAACCAGCACTGTGCTTTTACTTTATAAGTTTCACATACTATAAAGAAAATTAAATTAGAAAGAAATAATGGGGGAGGGAGGGCAGGTATGCCACTTTCAGGCATTTCCTGCAAAGATTCACAAAGTAAATAACCAAAACATACTTTTCTCTAGCAAACAAACTAATTTTATGTAGAATTCTGCCCGAGTGGAAAGAATACCTAAAGCTTGTATTCTTTCCATGGTCCAGATAATTGCAATAAAAAAAAATGTAAACGTGGTCCAGATAATTGCAATAAAAAAATGTAAACGCATCTACAGTAGAGTCCTACAGATATTTATCCACAATAAACCAACAAACACCAGACTAACTTTTTTCACTTGCTTGATATAATAGACATCTTCCTCTTCCCACCTAATTTTCCAGCAAAAAGATGTTTAACCTAAACATGTCATCTCTTAGTAACATATTCTAATTCCAGTTTCCACTTTTCATGGCAGTCCCTGTACTATTTGACCATAGCTCTGATCATAAAGCCTCAGTTGATTTGAGTTGTAAAACGCTTTGCATGTATTACAAAATCAAGCTAATTCCAGTTTCCACTTTTCATGGCAGTCCCTGTACTATTTGACCATAGCTCTGATCATAAAGCCTCAGTTGATTTGAGTTGTAAAACGCTTTGCATGTATTACAAAATCAAGGATGTCTAACCTAAACATGTCATCTCCTAGTACCACAGCCTCACTCCAACTTTCATTTTTCATGGTAGTTATACTTCACTCCTTGTAATATTGAACCACACTCTGATCATAATGCCACATTGAGATAACATTGGTTTGAGATGCAAAGCCATAACAAAATTATGCATGGAGACACCTATCTCTGCCGATAAATATTCATTAAATGTCTTCATCAATCTTTTTCGTCTGAACCCCATCCAAGATATCTGCTCCTTCACATATGCATACTATACAAACATAAAATATCAATCATTTCAGAAGCTGTTGTGCACAAAAGGCAAATGAGATGTTATCATGGAAAGCACTAGCTTTTTAAAAACAGCCTATCCAAAGATGTAGGTCAAACACAACTCTGTGAGAATGACCTGATCTGGTTTACTCATAATGTTGATCAAGCCACACTGCCCAAGAAGATGAGTAATTTCAGTAATCTCACTGTTTTCAACTCCAAATCTTGAATATTCCTAAATGAAAAAGGGCTAATGAAGTGAAACCCATGTTCCTAGTCAATTCAAAGCTATATTAATAAACCTTTCACAGTCATTTGTCACCAATAATATGCCAGAACAAAAGAATGAGCATAACCACTTCTAAAATTATGAAACAAGAACCTCTTCCTCAACTCACTAATCATTCTCCAAGCACCATTTCAAAGAGTGTTCTATAATTGAATTAGACTTGATAAACCCAATACATCCACACACACTAGCCACTTCACTACTTGCGAGTTGACTAAATTTCCAACTCAAAAATTCTATTAACAAAATTCCAACCAACAATGTAATCTTCATGTAGCAATAGAGAAATCATAAGAAATCTGGCTCAACTCAAATTCATGTCTCTAGCCTACACTCTTTTTGACAATAATGGGCCAACCACCAACAAAATCGCAGATAATACATGAAAACCTTGTAAAGAAACCTATATACTGGGCAGCATCCATGACTTTTCACACTCCTGGAGGAGGTACTAAAGCAGTATACCATGTGCGTAACTATATACCCAATGGTTAGCTGGACACCCCCAAAAGAAGGGCACCACAAGTGCACTGAAAAATACCCCCAACATATCTGAAGACTACAATTGTCATGAAATACTATAACATCCCACATTGGTAGAGGGAGTGGGATGTAGATGTGGTGGAGCTTGAATCCCACATTTGCTAGTACTAGAGTGATCCTTAACCATATATATGTAAACTACACCCCAAACCTAGCAAGGTGCCTTTTGTGAAAACAAAACCATGAGCCTTCAAGCCAAAGCGGGATATACCATCAGCGCCAGCAGCAAAATGTGCATAACCAATTTCATAACGAATCACACCAGCCAGATTATCTTAAATAGGCCCATTAGCAGATACATCATTCTCTAGACATGGACATGGAACACAGCAAATAGGACATGACATGGACAAAGTCACATGACAAAGTTATAAACAATTTATACTATTGTAACTTACAAATATAGCTCCACCTCTCTCCCTCATTCATCATCTGGGATAATTATTAGGAATTAGCTCGACCATCCATGGGGTCATTATTATATGCTTTGGAGCCCTTTATATATAGCATGTTTCCTTACTACGTACATTGACAATCTGTGCACTATGCACTCCCTCTAAATCCTAACAGTCGCCAATTCAATCACCTCTACCAGAGATATCAACCTAATTATCACCATAGAACAATTAGTTCAAAGCCCCCTCCCTCTACCCTCCCCTAGCCCCCTCCCAAAAAAAGTGCTCAGTAATATTCTCATTCTCCTGGCAGACACCTCTTCATATGCACCTCCCTACGGGCAAAGCCAGGAATTTATGTTGGGGGAGGGGGCAAGTACAAAGTCCCCCCCCAGGGGTGGGGGGGGTGCGCTTCTCCCCTATTTTTTCTTATCAACCTCATCCGTTGAAAGTGGCATGCAATGCCTCTAACCTTAACAGCTCACACTCATGGGTGTTTTGGAAAATAAGAACTAGAACAGCTAAACATATGAGATGAGATACTCTAAGAAAAAAGGCACTTCAAGTTTGAAAAAAAAAAAAACACACACACACACACACAATGGACAAACCCCATAATTTGGTCGGACATACCTGATCAAGATCTCCCCAAGATTTCCAGTAAATTGACCTTCAATGTACTCCTCACTATTAGCCAGCTGCAAGCAACAAAAGAAAAGGAATGCACAGGAATGCAATATTTTTCAAGTAGAAGCCAGCTATAACCTCATATTTCATTTACCTAATCAACTGAATAAATCTTGTAAACTACAAGAAATTGGACTTTAAGAACGCACCTGAAGGTTCATGTATGAATCCACTGAGACGAGGAAACCTGGAAACCAGAAAAAATAAAAAATAAAAAATCGCCTCCAAACGAAAACATGAAAATAGCAAGAAATTGTGGGTTCTAAGCACAAAAAACAAAGGGATAATTTACCTTTGTATTCCATGCCCCATTTGAGCTTCACAATGACACGCTTTCCGGTCAGGTTGTTCAAGAATGGTTTAGGGTTTACAGGAATAGTCTGCAGTAAAACATAACAAAAATTCAACAAGAGAAAAGGATAGGACCGCTTTCTTGTTCCCAAACAAAAGCAACAACGTCCGAAACAAAGACTAACAACGATTGAACGAGTGCGCAGTGATTGTGTGACGAATTGGGAAGAAGACTTACCGCCATAAAGCAGGGATTGCAAGTGAGAGAGAGAGAGAGAGAGAGAGAGAGAGAGAGAGAGATCTATTGATTGGAAGTGACTCTCTCCCTTGCTTTCGTCGTTCGGATCTTCTAGTTCTAGGGTTTAGGGTTTTCTGCTGCGGTCCGTTTTAATTTTAGAGGGCCTCAGGACGGAGTCACTTCGTTCCGGTTTTTTCGTAAACCCGCGTTTACATTTTCCTCCCTTGCCTGCTAAACGTTGGCCTAAAATGGTTTCTCCCCTGAACGTAATTCAAAACGCACCTGAGGAAGCCTTGGCTATCGTTTGTTCCTGTTCAGCCCATCTTTCATAAAGACATAATTGTCTCTTTTGGGCCCATGATTTGTGTCCAATAAGACAAATTTTTTTTTTTTGCACCAATTAATGGTATCAAAACTCATACTCTAATTAATTCTGTTTGAATATCTACGATTAGAGTAACTCTTAAATATGATTTCTGTAGATATTTAAATTGGATAAATTAAAATATGGTTTAAGATACCGGTGATTAGTAAAAAAAAAAAAACAAAAGTCTTATTGGACACAAATCATAGGCCCCAAAGAGACAATTTTGTCTTTATGAAAGATGGCCTAAACAGGAATAAACCATAAAACAAACAGGTGCTGTTCCTGATAGGACATACTAGTAATATAAATTCCCTCTCTAATCTATTAATCTTAAATTCAACTCCGTGTACAACAAAAAAATAAAACAAACAGCTCTTTATTTTTTTTATTGGGACAGGAAACAGCTCTTTATCTTGTTCGTGGAGTTTGAGACCCCTTTTTTTTAATTATTATATAAGAATTTGAACTTGAAACCATAAGAAAGGATAAAAAAAGTTTATACCATTAAACTGTCCCCTTAAGGACTTTGAGACCACTTTAAAGTATTTGTTCGCAACACTTGCTGAAAATAATTCACGGTTTAATCATCACAACCCATCATCTTCTCTAATTCGATAATTTTCAGGTTCATAATAAAAATACCAAAAACTTGGCTGAAAATAAAAAATTTTAATATCTTGTTTTAGGTCATTTTTTATTTTACTTAAAATGTGTCAAAACTAAGTCCAATTTACTTAGTACTGATTTATTGTTAAAAATTATTTAGTTCTTTACATTGGCGTTACACTGGCCTAAATTTGAGGATTTTAATTTTTTGCTAATAATAAAATTAATTAAATCTATACATACACATGCAGAAGTTAACTTTAAACTGAACCAAGTATCATATCCCCCCCCCCCAAAAAAAACCCCCTTATTGCTAGAAAGACTCAGATCCAAAACCCTGCATGGAGCTTCCACCTCAAACACTTTCCATAGGGGTGGAGGTAGACCCAACCTAGACTGGTTAAAGTTGTTATGCGCGATCTGATAAAAAGAATGAAAAATCCGTTGTCTATAATCTTGTCTCTACTCCCTTTTGGTTGATTCATTGCGTGTGTTGCCCTTTCTGCCATTCCCTGATCTTTCTCCTAATTTTGTTCTCATGGCACTTTTATCCCCTAAGACTAGACCTCTTCATGCTTGCCTTCCCTCGGTATCTCGACAATCTTAAGTTCTTTTAATACCATTGCTTCCAATTATGTTTGGAGATGTAGGGCATGCTAACCAAGCACTCCACTCTCACGCATGCTATGCACTCACTCTACCATCACCTACGTCACCGTGCCCTCAATTTTTTTTTTTTTTTTAGTGCATACATGGACGAGGGAAAAATATGCCATCTGAACTAAAGCTCTTTGGCACCGTGCCCTCTATCACCATATACAAGTTATCAATTAGTATAACAAAACCCTTGAGTAAAAAGATGTAAACAATTTGCATACAGATACATAAATAAATTAAGAGGCAATTATTAATCTCATCAGTCACATACAATACTAAAGTTTAGTTGGTCCAATAGTTTGATACTAGTATCATTAAATAAGATTTCAAATTTAAATTTTTTGAATATTAAAAACAGTTGGACATTGAGACAGCATCGAGTCTTAAGGAGTTAACTAGACTCGAATTAAATTTAATCGAATTCAATATAATTATCATAATTATCAAATTGTGTGAATCTAACCGAGGCTGATAAATAAATCATAGACATCATAGAATTCAAAGGCAAATGTGTGACAATACTAAGATCCAAAGACTAGAACCTAATACAAATATATTCACACGTCACATAACAAAACAACTCTTCTATATCTTTCCCAATGGCGACAACCCTAGAAGTTCATCAAAGAAGACAAAAACAAGAGCAGGCCAGACCAGAGAGCCCCATCCAGGCAAGGTTCCTAGCGGCATTTCCTGCGGTGGCTGCAAGGCATTAACACCAGTCAGCCAGTCAACTATGAAGACAAAAATATTGGAAAACTACCACCAATCTTGCCATTCACTCCATCAATCTTGAAAGTATTGCAAAGTCTTTTTTTATTATGTCAAGTCAGAATATATTATAAGGAGTCCTCCGTTGATTGTTGAATGCTAACTAATTAATTGTTCTACAAGCTTAAAACATAAGGAGACCAATCTGCATACGGTGACAATCAATTAAACCCCCCCCCAAAAAAATTTTTTTTTTTTTTTTTGGTTCTCTTGGGTCAAGAATGGGGGGCCAAAATAGTTTGAGTGTATAAAAAAAAATTCTAATAAAATGTATAGATGACCATTTGTCGATAAAAAAGAGTTCTAGCAGGAAGAGTCTCTCTCTCTTCTTGTCTTTGCATGATGTATGGTTTTAGCATATATTCTGCTTATAATATTTTTATCTAGATTAATAAAACCTACTAAAAAATATTGAAATTTTTAAAAAATCACACAAATATTTTACACATTAGTATAAGAAAAACCTTATAAAATGCAGACTCTTCAAAGCTACACCTTCATAGAAGGTTTGCACGAACTCGACCACAAGGTCAACAAAAGTTATGGAGGAGAATAGTAATTTGAGAATGTTATAGAAAAATACAAATACAGAATTATTAACTTTTCCTTCTCAATGGGAACACCCAAAAATAAACCCAAATGTTGGCAGAGGAGGAACTTGGACTTCATCAAACACATTGAATCGTAAATAGAAGTGTTCAACCCCATTCCCCACCAACCACGTCCAAGTCCAATAACATAACTTCATACTTTTAAATGGCCTCTGACCTTAACCTTTTGGACTTGGTATAACCAAAACCAACGATGATAAGTGAATCAAATGGACAAAATTTTTTTTTTTATCAAATTAGCCTTTTTTTTTTTTCCATTGATTCAAATAACATTTGATTAAAACTGGATTATTCCACGAACAAAGCAATGTCAATTTGGAAGGCTTCTCTCATGCTCTCAATAATAATTAATGATGCTAATTAAGGAAAATATATATGTAATGTGATTGAATATTAGAAAGGAGAGGGATTATTACGTGGAGGTGGTGGTGGTGGCGTGGAAGTTGGCGATTGTGCTGAAGCTGTCAAAGAAAATAAAAAACACGATTAGTACCAGAAACAGAGCATAAATATTCTCTGATCTAGAAAGTAAAAGAAACAAGAAGAAAATTCAATATGACAGATAAGTAGAGCTTGACTAGTTGGGGTATAGGACGCAAACACATAAGAGAAAGAAAAAATAAAATTAAGGAAAAGATTTGATCTGACAAACATTCGAATCTAAATCTGGACCTATGTAGTTCACAGGCCCAAAGTTTTCGGTTAGATTTAATAAAATCTCAAAAAAACTGAGGAAAATAAAAGGAAAAAAAAAAATCTAATGATCGTTTAAATAGAGCAGAATTTTCGGGACAAATAGCCCCCAAAGAAATTTGAGAGAGAGAGAGAATCAAAAGATATGCCCACAAAATTCAGCAAATTATTAATGAAAAACAAAAGATATTTCCGGAAAAAGAGGAATCGAGGAAACTAGAAAGAAAAGAGAGAATTTCAGTCACTCCCACCCCCCCAAAAAAAATTGTGTCCCCCCCCCCAAAAAAAAAATCAGACCCAATTTGGAGATTTATCCAGAAAGGGGAAAAAAATAAAAGCAAATCAACCGAGAAGGGGAAAGAGAGAGAGAGAAGATGGAAATAGAACATACAATTGCAGGTGCCGAGGTTATCGGAGATGCCACAGTACTTAGGAAGCTCAAGGGCTTGAGTGATGTTAATGCCGTAAGCCTTTAAAGTAGAAGGGTTGTTGTAGAGGTCGCAGAGACACTGTCCTTGGGTCTCCATGGTTTTCTTGAGAGGGTCACAACAGGAGGCCGGTGGAGTTGTGGAGTTAAGGTAGTCTACGCAGGGTAGTAGGTCGCTTGCGCAAGATTGCTCTGTTTGTCCCTCCGTCACACTAATTGTTACCAAACCTACAATTGCCACCAACACCCACATCTTGCTATTTCCCATCCCTCTCTCTCTCTCTCTTTCTCTCGTATGGCGCATGCCGTACTGTTCCTGCCGTATTTATAGAAATTGGAATAAATAGACTTTTCTGCTTCCTCTGTTATTTGTCTTTAATAAGGGTACAAATTCTTAACCATTAGAGGTTTTTTTTTTTTTTCTGCCCGGGGGGAGGGGGTTTGATTAAGGGGCAAGGCCGATAAATGGGGAGAGAAAAAATTCTACAGAGAAAAAAGAAATATAAAGTTGGATATCATTCGAGAAAATGGCGGGCAGAATCATAGTTTTTTCTTGTTAAATATAATAATACACAAATTAATTAAATGAATGCTTAGTATGTTTTAGGATGAGATGAGATTGATTACACAGAGTTTTCGTCCGTCTAACATTACTCTTATTATAATAATAAAATTACCTTTTCAATTTGCTCTATAATAAACAAAATTTATAATAAATAATTTTTAAAAAAGTAATTGTACTGTTTATTCTTTTAAATTTACATTCTTTTTTCCTTAATAACGTAAATTATAATTCACCCGTTATATATAATCAAACAAATAATAATGTATTAATCTCTTAAAATTTTGATTTTGTGCAAATTTGAAAGCAATAAAGCTATTCAATTTACGACGGTGCCTAGGCCTAATTATTAATTTTTTTTTGTTATATAAAAATTTGAATTTAGAATCATTAGTTTAGGGGAGATGATTTTATACCACTAAACTGATCCATTTGAGACAGTCGGACCTAATTAGACTTCTTGTTTACATGACATTTCTTTGCCAAACCAAAATGGAATGCCAAGCCCTTGGTAAGCAAAATCATTTCCTCAAGAATAGAAACCTACGTGACAAGTTTTGCTATGACTACTTCTATAAGAAAATTCTTCACAAGGATTAGCACTTTTCAAAATAGATAGGCTGCTTAATTTTGAGTCATTGCAACATAGTTTAGGATGAATGTTGTTAGGAAAGCTCTCTTGAAATCCCAAATGAATATGTCAACGAACAATTGATCTAGTAGAATGTGATATTAGATCTTTTAATCAAGTTTCCGAATTCAACTCGTAACTCAAATATGGAAAAAACTACGTTGGGAGAATAACCCCTTAAATGGATCACTACAAGTCTGAAATTATATTAGTCGAAATATGATTTCGAATACCGATTAATATAGTACAAAAAAAATCCTAAATGAATATGGTGTTTAGAAAATTTGATTTGATTTAATATATTTTTATTTTATTTTATTTATATAACTTTTAACCAAAACAATTTCTAAAAATTATATGAGAATTTGTAAATTTAAATCAATTTTTATGACAAAGAATTTAAATTAACAATTATATTTATAACTTTTGCATTAAAAATTTTATGTAATTTTAGTTGATTAAAAAAATCATAAATAAATTAAAGCCCAATATAACATCACAAATCTTTTACATTCAATTATCAAGAAAAATATATTAAATGTGAAAATATGTCTAAATCCATTAAAATTAATGTGTCTATAGTTCTTATCACTTTTGATATTTTAAATTAGTATATGATTTTAAAAGGGCGAAAACTGTTAAGTTTTCTACCGATTAGAAAACCTAAAATTATACATACTATATTTTGAGATTAAATCATCTCGGGTTATTACGTGTGGAAATTCTAAAATTTTATTTTTAATTTATAATGGATAAATTAAAAAAAAAGATATATACATGTACATATATATTTATACATGTACATATATTTTGTGAGAGAACTCAGGGGTAGCTGTACACAATTTGGTAGTTCTTTTCATATATTATTAAATAGAGATACTATTAAAATTTAAATTTATGATATTGAAAAAATTATCAAGTAATTACGTATTGAATTCGTCCATGGACGAAAGCTAGAGCTAGATTTGACTAGGCGTAATATGGTCACGATACTGGTCTAATGAGAAGCGGGAAAAGTCTATACTCCATCATAAAAACATCACCCCATGTAATATTATAAGAAAAATATTACCCCATTTCAACATCTAATCATCGACTTGCAATTGTCTGACCGTGAACCTAAGAAAGCCCATTGCACCGTTCTAAATTGATTAGGAACACTTCCCTTACGTCGACTTATATTTATTTTTGTTTATTTATTTACACTATTTTTTGGTTAAAATAAAAAAGAATTATAATAAAAACTATGGAGTTTGAATGAAAATTCAAGTCTTTTGTTAATTTAAAAATTAAAATTATCATTGCATTCGTAAATATATATATATATATATATATATATATATATATATATATATCTATGTATTTTACAATTCATCGTTTTAATTTTTCTAGTTGCGAGCAAGTAATATTTCGTTTTTTAAAAGAGAAATTAGCTTTTTTTTTTTTTAATTTATGTAACATTGCTTATGTTTTATGAACAATTTCAATGATCAATACACATGTAACCAATTTATAATTTTCTTTTTAAATACAAATTCGTAAAGTTTCCTGTACAATATCTATTGTCGTTACAAGATTTGTATTAAAGGCGTTTCCGTTACTCAGAAGTCAAGCGTAACATTTAGGCCAACATTACTTATTTTAAACACTCTTGAAACATAATTAAAAAAAAAATTATAAAATCAAATTTTGACGACCAAAAAGTTTATGGTTAAAACAGAGAGTCATTCTCTATTATATATCTTAATCACTGATGGGCGTTTAAAAATTTTCAAATTTATTGTAAAATTTTATCTTCTTGATCTGTGGAAGAATATTGTATTCGAGTGAAGGATAGAGATGAAACCTCGTATAAAAAATATGTGATACGGAATTAACTGTTGATATAATGTGATCTGATATTAAATCTTTTAATTAAAATTTTAGATTTAATTTGTGACTTAAATATAGAAAAAATTACGTTAAAAAGATAATTCTTTTAAATGAATTATCATAAATCTTGAATCAAATTAATTAAAATTTGATGTCAAGATATCGATCGGTATAATATTAAAAAAAAAAAAAAATACTTGATATGAAAATCGGAGGCGTGAACCCAGGGTGGAGCTGAAAAGGTTGAAAGACTTGGACAGTGCAAGTCCTGCGAGAGCCAACGCACGTTGTTGGAAGTTGAATGATGACTTGGATGTTGGTGAAGGGAGTATGTCTTCCTATCTTGTCTGTTTTGCAAATCGTGTGTGCTGTTCACGAGAGGGGCAATTCACTTCGAGTCCCGAGAATCAGTAAATACCAAAAAAGGGGCAATCATCATTGCGTGGTCTTCTCTCAATTTTTTTTTTTTTTTTTTTAAATTTTGATTTAAGGGATTTTAAATTTAAAACTTAATTAACAATCGATATATATATATATATAAAATAAGAGAACGTGACAAATCCGATGGCATACATTGTTTGGCAAGAGTGCTGTTTGTTCTGCCTCCCACTATTCCCTGGTCGCTGCCCCTTAATTTGACTGTTTATTGTGACACCCAAAAAGACCCAAATGTTTAACATGGAAAATTCTTGAAAATTGATGTTTTGTGTTGAATATGGGAGAAAGGGAATGAGCGAGTGAATGAAGAATTTTTTTTGGTCTTGTCAATCTGTCAAAACTATAAGATACGTCGCATTTAACTATTTTAAAATATTGTCTTAAGAGACATAACACATTTTTTATGATTATGAAATTTTATATTCGATTTTAATTAATAATATATTTCTCATTAAATATGTTTAAAATATTTAAATTATCAAAAGTCATGCAATTACTTGATATTTTAGTAAAATTATGATGATAAATTTATTTAAACAATATTAATTGGGTCTCAAGTTAAATATTTTATTACGAGGGAGCTTTTTACAGTAGCACCGCGGGCTACCACCCTTTTTACCCAAAAAGAAAAAGAAAAATATATAGCATTATGCAACTGAGTATGGGCTAGCCAAGTTTGGGCTAAGAAAAAGGAGGGAAGACCAAAACACAAAAAAAGTTGGACCCCAATCCTTGCGCATTCCGATCACTAGTTTTTTATATTTTTTTATTTGAAATCGATATTCGAAAATCTATTGATTCTGTTTGAATCGTTGTATGATATCACTTGTTTTTTATTTGGCTGACCTAAGTAGGGACGATAAGTAGCTGGTTGTTGAAGAATGTGAGTGAGGAACCACTGAGCTAACCCCAGATTAGAAATATGAAAAAATTAACAACCAAGAACCTTAATTATAAAATTCAATTCTTATTTCCGTTTTCTGTTTAAATTATGAATCATGGATCAATTTTCCCGGTTTGATTTTGTTGAATCACCTTAACCAATCCCGGGCCCAATCGGAATGGGAGCCCAGTTTAATTTGGGCCTTGAAGCTGTCCCGTCTATCCTTCTCCAGTAGCAATTTCAATGAGCTGACGTGTCAGATTTTAACAGAACCAAAAAGGGCACCAAAAAGCTAAACCCGCCGCTCTTCTAGTCGAGCAGATAAGCCAGAAGAAAGAAGGAGAAAAAGAAGAAACAAAGCATAGGTGAAGGCCTTCTTCAATGGCGAGTATAATAAGCATTGGAAGTACAAGCATAAGCGGAATTGCCTTTACAAAGCCAGTTCAAATTAAAAACAAGACAAGAAAGAGAACCAAAATCTCATGCATTGGTTGGGTAAGCTCACACTTCTCTCACCCTCAAATTTTCTCTTAAAACTCTCTCTCTCTCTCTCTCTCTATATATATATATATATATATGAATTTCGTGTATGTGATTCTGAAGGAAGGACCCTGAAGGCATACTAGGAAAGCCACAAACGGGGCACATAGCGAGACTTGAGTTCCGAAGACGTCTCGAAAGAGATGCCCAAGCTAGGGAAGAATTTCAGCGCCAAATTCGCGAAGAGAAAGACCGTCGTCGAAAACTTCGACAGGTACTCTCTCTCTCGCTCTCTCTCTCTCTCTATCAATTTTTGGTGTTTAATTTGCTTTAATTGATGGAAATTGTGTTTGTGGGTATTTATATAGTCTAGGGTTATTCCGGATAGTTCAGAAGAGCTAATAGAGTTTTTTCTCGACACTGAAGCTCAAGACATTGAATTTGAAATTGCTAGATTAAGGCCTCGGTTAGTTCTTTCTTCCTCATTACTAATTTCTTTTGGACTGATATTGTAAATGCCTATCAATTGTTTGATAATTTGATCCCTCTACTGTTTCTGTTTGATGGTAGTTTATGTGATGGTTGAACATCAGTTTTTTCTGGTTCATGTAAAGTTCAGGTTTAAGTATATGCATGTGTATTCTATTCTTAGGATTCTCGGCAAATGATCGGCCATCAAGGTTATTGTCCATTAACATACAATGTTAAACACTGACATTGTGACCCCAGAAGTTTAGGTTGTCCACTTTTCTTAATCAGAGTAAAGGAGACACCGATGCTTAGGTCTAATTAGGTTACTACTGGGATCTGCCTGAACTTGATTTTCTTTGGTGTGTTAACTGCTATTTATTTTATCCCTTGATTGAAATGAACCAAGTATGACTACTTCATTTTAACCCGAACAGTACCCTCTTGACTTAAAAACAAATGGTGAAAATAGGGGGGAACAGATTTAGGCCCTCATTGTCACCAACTTGTCTTTTTTTTGTCTTTTCTATCTGTAACATTTTTCAACTAAAGTGAAAAAAAAATTGGAAAAACTATAGAGTTTTGCAAGTAGAAATCGAACCAAAGCCCTTATTGTATCAATAATTTTTTGTATTGAAAATCTCATCTAATCTCAACTTTTGTAGATGGGAGGGGGGTTTAAACCATTTAGAAACCTAAAGCAGGTAACAATCAACAATATGATTCTTCCAAAATTCTAAATCTGGTTGGGCACAGATCTCTCTAACACCCTTAGCTTTCCCATTTTTTGGCTAATAATTTGGATGGGGCTAAAGGTTCACTGTAATGAAAAATGGATGTTGTGATAAAACTAGTAGTTTATTTTATTTCAGGAACCTATATAATTTCCTGCCAGAGTTTTTCAGCTGAGATTGTAGATCATGGTGGTAAAAGGGTGATTCAACCCTGGTTTTTGAACTGAGATTGTAGATTATGGTGATAAGAAAATGTATTATTCAGACTCAGAATTGTCATTGACCTTCCAAATCAATTTTCAAATCTCTTTTCTGCATATACCCCTGGTTCGAATTGATATAGTCTGACATCACCTAAAAATCTTGCAGTTTGGACAAGGACTTCTTCTCAATTTTAAAGTTAAAATTGGGGGAATTGCGATTTTCAGTGTCAAGAACTCAGGTTCCTCCCATACTCTACTGTTAATATTTTTAAGATGATTGAATAGTAAAGAAAAACATGCTTTTTTTGCAGGATGTTGAAGACAGATTAATTGAGCTGGAAGCACTGCAAAAGGCCCTTCAGGAAGGAACAGGTTCATTTACAAAACAGTGTTTAAAGTTGATGTACACGTATGTTCACTCCAAGGAAATTTACATATTTTTGTTCTCTGTGCTGCTACAGAAGCCTATGACAAAATGCAAGTTGAGCTTGTAACAGCAAAAGAAAGCCTAACTAAAATCTTTACATCAAAGGATGTTAAAGCAACTGTAAGATGACGAGTTTCCCACGCTTTAAGGTTGCTCAAGATAATATTTATTTATTCTTTCTCAAGCGGGAAAATATGTATCTTATGCAGTTGCTAGAGTTGGTTGAGCGGAATGAGATCAATAGGTCCTTATTAACACTTCTTGATGAGAACATTGCAAGTGCACATCAGGAAAATGAGGTAAGTGGTTCTAGAATATTCTCATTTCATACTTTAGAATTGCTCCTCATTGTTTTTTCTCTCATCATCAAGCTTGAATCTTGAGTAGTTTTAGTATAAGAAAAATGATGTTCTACCAGGCTTATGGTCTTTTAATGGACAAATTCACAAATGTGATGTGGAGAGAAAACAAGAAACCATAAGAAATACCAAAACATTAAATTTTGTTTTCAAATTGTGGAATGCTCTGAAGATGTACTAGAAAAGTGGATTATATTTGATTTAAGTCAGTGTAAAGAGTATCCATGTAATTAATTAGATGTGAGATCATGAACAATTCTTAGAATTCTTTAACGAACATTATGAAGCATTTAGACTTGTGATTGCAATGTAGGTATTGCATTGTCAACTATGTGTAATGCTTAATGCAATGTGAAATTATCTTAGAGATGCAAAAAGCAATTCTTAGTGTGTAATATCCTTTTAAGAATCTTTCCAATCAACTTTATCCCACAAAATTGTTGGACACTAATAGATTCCTATAACACAACTGTAAAGCACAACAAAGAAACGATCTGAAAATTGTTTTACCAAGTGAGACATTAAACAAGCCTGGTTACCTTCTTTCACACCCAAATTTACTAACAAATGCTTCGTTGAATAAACTTCTAATTATGTTGAATTGGCATGAGTTGCAGAAACAAGCAGCAGCTTACATGGAAAAGATTCGTGCAGCTGTCATCAAGTACATAACTGTCTAGTTTCTAAGGTGTAGATGTCAATTATCTGTTCAGCTCTTGTGGTGTGTCGTGATTGTTGTTAACAACCTGTTATATCTGGAGATTCACCAGAGAAAATCTAGCCATCTATGCATGATGGCATTGCTCTTCTTCATTGAGGGAGAATTCATCAATGTAGAACTGAAAAATCTTCCAACTGTCCGTAAAAACCAGTAATATTGAATTTTTCATTCCGGTTATTGGAAAAAAAAATAGTTTTTCATGTGAGAAATTGCTAAGTTTAACTAAGTTGAGAGAGAGATTTAATTGAAGTAGATGTGAGAAATTGCCCACTACCTGTATAAAGTGATGCATCAAAGACTGCCTCCTCATTTGACCGGGCCTCTTAATGCTTTGATTTTCCTTTTGTCTGAGAGTTGTGCATGTGTTGACAGTCAATCTCCTCTCAGGTAAAACATATTCCGCAGTTTGACTGTTTCGGAAACTTCCTCTACTATTTGGAAAAATCCCAAAGTATTCTTAGTTCACTGTGTACATCACAGACATTTGCTTGCCCTAAATATAAAATATTTTGGAAAGCCTTGAAGAGAGAGACAACTAGTATTATTTCTTGGATGGATTTGAGAACTACCTTGGAAGTGTATAATTTCGAGCCCTTTGATCTATTGTCTAGGCAATAAAAGCCTGTTGTTAGAAGTTGAATTTTACTTGTTTTACTTTTCACTAATCTATTTCTTAACTCAAATTTTGTGATTTTAGATTCACTGGGATTTGGACCTCCATTCAGATTGATGCTATGCTGAAATCAGTAAAAAATTAAAAACCTAAAACTGGAGCAGGTATAAGGAGCTAGGATACATGGGGTGTGAACATCAGATTGTCCAGGAAATTTGGGGTGGTCCTCATGTCTGTTTCTAGAAGACCATAGCCTAGTCAATTAGGGCTGCTAATTTGCAATTGTTTGCTAGACGCCCTCATATTATTATGGGCACGTACATTACTTGTCTCTCAACAACTGCTTTTTGGCCTTCGGCTATCCCTTTCTTATCCGAAGACCAACGTGGACAATATTAAATGAGGAGCCTAGGGTCAAATAGGGACACCATTTTTTCATAGAATATTGCTCATTGTATAACAGTTTTCTGGTGTCATAGATGCAGGTAATTAAACCTAGAAGACTCTAGATATCGAGGCAAGGAATGACATTCTAAAAATTATAATATATATCTATGTATGTATGTATGTGTGTGTGTGTGTTGCTAATTGTATAGAAGTTTTCTGGTGTCATAGATGCAGGTAATTAAACCTGGAAGACTCTAGATATCGAGGCAAGGACTGGCATTCTAAAAATTATAATATATATCTATGTGTGTGTGTGTGTGTGTGTGTGTGTGTGTGTGGGTGTGTGTGTGTGTGTGTGTGTTTGTGCATATAGAGAATATTGAAATCAAGAAATATCGTGAGCTATGCCCACACAACTACTACAAGTTGGTTAAATCTCATTGATTAAAATAAGTCTTGACTTAAAATTTTGAGAACACTTACCGCGAATCACTGCTTGAATCACTGGTCTTTGTCCTCTGCTCGTGTCTGTCATCAAGATATTGGTTTAAGCTAACCTTAAAACACTGATTATTTTTTTTTGGATAATTAGCTTCACCAAAAGTCTCATATATATCAACTAGTTGAGAAGCTTATGGTTAAAGCTATAAATTAGAAAATCATCAACTAGTTTGTTTGGTACTTATCTAAACCATAGTTGGCAAATCTCATTGATAGGATTTGTAGACGTGGACTAACACCTCATCCCTTTGTTCTGGGTTGGCAAACCCTCGCACATCATGTGGTCTCCCAACCAAACCAGAGGCAGAATTTTTCTTGCTGGGACATAGCACATTTGGTGGAGTCTATTATAGGGTTAAATTCTGTATAAAAACTTTCCACAGTGGCTAATAAAGCGCACGCGGGCGTGCACATGCACACCATGAAAATACATCGATAGCGCAAACTCACGGAAGCTCATAATATAAATAAAATAACGTGTAAACAAGTAACAAAAGTTATCCAAACAAGGAAAGAAGGGGAAATAAAAAGTACTAAGGAGAGAGAGAATAGAAGCAAGGCATGTGAAAACCCTTTAGTTTAATCCTAAAACAAGAAAGATGACAACGTTAAAATATATTTTTTAATGTAGGAGGGAGGGGTCGTCTGTTTTGGTGATGATGAACAAGGATTTGAACTCTATATATAGCACTTTTGAGCAGTCATCTTATCACACTCAAAACCAACAAGCCTCTCTCCCTAACTTGGAAAGACATCTTACTCTCTAGCAACTCATCTCGCTAACCTCAAGTTCTAACTCAGCCAAACCCTCTTTTTTCTCCTGTATCTCACAAAGAAATGGCAAGAGCTAACCTTTCTTGTGTACTTCTCATCTTCGTCATTTACACTGTTGGCCTAACAGAGTTTGCAGCAGGGATGGATTTCATTAGGGCCTCATGTGCTACAACCCGCTATGCGCCTCTTTGCATTCAATCTCTCACTCCTTATGCCAACACCATTGGACAAGACCCACAGCGACTCGCTAAGGCTGCGTTGTCTGTGAGCTTGACCAATGCCCAATCTTGTTCTGCGTTTGTGTCCAATCTGGGTAAATCAAAGGGATTGAATTCCAGGTCTTATCTAACTGTGCAAGATTGTATAAATCAAGTGAGTGATAGTGTGAACCGCCTTAGCAGTGCTATGCAAGAGCTCGGGAATTTAAGCCCCTCGGGGAGCCAAGACTTCACTTGGCACATGAGCAATGTCCAGACTTGGACTAGTGCTGCATTAACCGATGCAAACACTTGCCTTGATGAATTCTCCCGTGAAACCATGGATGCAAAAGTTAAAGCTACAATCGGGGCCAGAGTCCAAACTATTGCTCAATACACCAGTAATGCCCTTGCTTTGGTTAACCGCTTTGCAGCCAAACACCACAAAGGGTCCTCCACAAAGCCATAGAAAGAGTTTACGATGATGTTTTTGTCTTAAGCTAGACAAGTTTTGTAAGAAATTGTGAACTAGTTTTGTGAAAAATGGTGAACTAATATGTATCATGTAGAAAGTAGTCTGTGTCTCGTACGTGTATGCCACTGGTTGTGTCCGACTTACACTAATCTTGTATAAATATATCCAGCTTATGTTAGCCTTGTAAAATGGCATATCAAGTTAAATGAAGGTTTTTTTTTTTTTTTTTTTATACAAGAATTTAAATTTGAAACTATTAAGTTAGGAGTTAAATATGTAAATGTCTTCTTCCGGGGAATGAATTTCTTATCCACTTCTGACTATAGCAATTCTAAGTAAGTGGTGTCAACTTGCTTATTGAGCTTCCATGAAACTTCCCCTAACCGGTGAACATACTTTTGACCGGTTGTTTTTTGATGATTGGTTTCAATACCCTCTTATTATTAAACTGTAAAGGCTCATCGATTTTGGGTTTCCGTGTTTGTAAACTTTAATTTACAATAATAGTAGGGATAATGGTGACTGTGTTGCTTAAACTTTTGATTGAAAAAACACTTAGAATAATGCCCACGAGCGGAATTATTAAAAAAATGAAAAAAAAAAAAATGTGACCAAGTTTCTGTGGTGCTCTATGACTGGCCAATGTTGGGCTTAGGTCATGTAACCTGCCGAAGTTTATGGTCAAATCATCATTTAAAGTGGGACGGGGTAAACTTAACTCAGTGTAAAGAGTTTTTATTTAAATATATATATATATTTTTAAATAATACCCTTTTATTATTATTATTTTTCTAATCATAAAAAGATAATCTCTATTTTCCGATGAAGAATGTTATATTCGTTACACTATCTTATGGGTGGACCATCTCTACCATGTTACGGTGGATTCAACATAGCTGATTTAGGGGCTTTTATTTTGTTGGGTTGGTGTTTAGCATATACTTTTTATTTTTTTTTGGTTATTTTGAAGTTACTTTTTTGTGTTCTATTGTAGTGTTGTAATGATGGTCAAGGTTTTAGAGATAAAATGGCTTTTTTGCCTTTGTTTTCCGTGAGCTGCCTTTTCCAAGGATATGATATTATGGTTCGTTTGATGTCTTTTTGTGCTATTCTTGACTCCATTTTTAATAAATTTCTTATTTATCAAAAAGAAAAAGGAAAAGAAAAAGAATTGCAGGGGCAATAACTCAAAAAATCAAAAGTTTTATCACTCCGATGCATCTTTATAGCTGTGATAATCTCTTTTTGAAGTTCTTTCGAAGTGGGCCGGTAGATTCAAGAAATTAGAAAAAAAAAAAAAATTGACAAGATTGAAAATGTGACAAATTTAGTATCTACAAATGTAATTAAATTCTTGATTATTATATTAGAAGATACTACACGTGTGACTTTTCTACCTCGTTTATGTGAGCTTTATAGGCAGTTTTAAAATCAAACTAATCAAAACTAAGAAGATGAATAATTTATTTATTTACAAGAAAGATCAAAAGGGATAGCATAGCAATTCATTTGCATTTGTGGGAAAAAAAATTATAGTTACTTATTAACGAGTTGGTAACAAAATGCTGTCCAGATATTTTTAGTTTTAATACCTATTTATATAGCGATAAGTTCGTAAAAATTGATAAAAATATAGATTTAAATTTGTGATTTTAGTAAAATAAAATATTAAACATCCTTCGCCATTAATTGGGTATTAAAGTTGTGTGAATAGCATTAGCATTTTTTTTTTCTGACTATTGGTATCTAGATTTATATTCTGATCATTTCGATTCGAGTGTCTGTAAAGCTTTATTTATGGATGATTTTTTTAACATAATTTTTTTTTTATTTCTAAATTTTGAAACTGATAATTAATTAAATATTTTAACATGTTATCTAACTGGATTAACTGTTTATTTATTAGCTTACCATTGTTTAGATCATTGGAATTGGGTACAAATCTCAAAAACTTGAGATGGTTTTCTTTTGGGGAGGGGGGGGGGTTTGGAAGTTTGCAGGGTCAGCTCGTGATTAGCTGTGATATTTGCTGGTAATTACAAGGAACTTTCTTTACATCGTGTTCCACATTTGGCCACTAGACAAGCTAATTATGTGTTTTCGTTTTGGGATTGAAGAAGGTTTTGACTTGTGCATTGCTTAAAAATTGAGAGTCCAGCAAGGCTAAAGCAATTTGGGTGGTTGATGGTTTTCTCTTAAACATTACATTTTAGCCACAAATTTGGACATGGTATTGAGAGTTTTCCTTTATTTATTTATCTATTTTTATAATTTTTTGATATGAAAGGTAGAAGGCGATCAATAACATAATTATTTGTTACGGACCTTACTATAAGGTTTTCTTTTTATTATCAAAATATCTGGTTTAAAATATTAATTAATATTTGTTGAGTAATCACTACTTGCTTATCCAAGACCGAAAAGATAAATAATAATAATAATAATAATAATTCATTTAATGGGAACATATTAATATTAAAAAATTACACTAAAATTTATGTATATTAGGATTTAGGAGTTTGTTACGGTAGTAATGTGCAACTTGTTTATGTATAGATTAAAGAACACCTTATAGTATTTTAATCTTAAAACAAGATAGATGCCGACCATTAACATTTTTTTAATAGAGGCTGCTTATGCATTATTCTGGGAACCGATGACAATGTAGCAAGTTTTGAACTCTATATAAAAGCACCTTCATCGCACCCAAAACCAACTAACCTATCTCTTTTACTTTGGAAAACATCTCTTATTCTTAAGCAATTCCTCTCATTAAGCTTAAGTTGTAGCTCAGCCAAAACCATCTCCTCTATCTCTATCTCTCATATCTTACAAAGAAATGACAACTACCAACCTTTCCTTTGTATTTCTCATCTCTGTTCTCTATGTTGTTGGCGTTGCAGAGTTTGCTGCTGCTGCTGGGACTGCAGGCGGGATCGATTACATTAGGACCTCCTGCGCTATAACCCATTATTCATCTCTTTGTGTTCACTCTTTTACCCCTTAGTCCAACACCATCGGACAAAATCAGCAGCAATTGGCTAAGGCTGCCTTGTCCGTGAGCTTGACAAAAGCCCAATCCTGTTCCGCGTTTATGTCCAATGTGGCTAAATCAAAGGGATTGAATTCCAGGGCTTATCAAGCTGTCCAAGATTGCATAAATCCAGTGGCTGACAGCGTGAAACAGCCTTAGCAACTCTGTGCGCGAGCTCGCGAGCCCCTTTGTGTGCCAAGAGTTCAGTTGGCACATGAGCAATGTCGAGACTTGGACAAGTGCTGCATTAACCGATGCAAACACTTGCCTTAATGGATTATCTCGCCAAACCATTAATGCAAATGTTAAATCCATGATTAGGGCCAGAGTCCTAGATATTGCTCAACACTCCAGCAATGCCCTTGCTTTGGTTAACCGCTTTGCAGCGACACACAGCAAAGGGTCCTCCCCCAAGCCATTGGGACATTTTGGTGATAATTTAGTCATAAGCCTGATGATACACAAATTGAAAAATAGTACAAATTTTTGCCAAGCAAGGGGTGAAAAGAAACCAAGTGATCCTTGCTTTGTTGTAACTTTTTCTTGTCTTGTGTAGTCATTGCCTTTTGGTTTGTGCTTCAATGAAATTTCATCATATTAAAAAAAAAAAATGTATAGAGCTCGTACAACAGTAAAATAACACTAATTCAATGAAGTTTTGTTTTCCCTGAAATAAAAACTCGGTAATTTTGCATCTGGCTAATAAAGTTCTTATGCTTTCCTGCCTTTGCAACCTAAGAATGTGGTATTAACTTGCTTGTTGACCCCTCATGAGACGTCTACTGATTACTCATATCAGAACGAAAGATAGAAGCAGAAATGTCGTCTTGTTTATGTCACTGTTAAAGCTATTGTCCTGGACCTTGAATTCAATTCTTGGTATTTCTCACCTGAGATCGTGCAATGGAATTATTGGTGCATAGTCAATGGACAGTGAATGAAATTCCCACCATTATGCCAAAAAAATTAAAACCCGTTGTGCCGATCAATTTTAGTTTCCTTGTTTTGCAAGCTTGTATGTAGCAAAGAATAAAGCTAATCGTTCTCTTTAGAATAATTTCCACATGAATACAACTACTGCACCAGAAATATCAAAGAACCCGAATATTATAATTGCTCGGATACCCTTTTTTAGCCTCTAGGGTTAAAAAAAATGACATTATGGTGTATATGAGTTGATGATGTTGGCAGCCATTGGGTCAAAAACTGATGTCTGTGGCTAAGTAAGCGTAGAGTTTGGAGGACAATGTTAGGACTTGGGAGTAGGAAAAGAGTCATTTTCAGAATGATTCTAAAGCCAAATACATTCTTTCCCTTCTCATTTTCTGCTCAATCTTGGACTTCCTTGAACCATGTTAGTTGAGGGAGTACCATAGGTCATTTTGCAACTATCTTCAGCCACATATTTTGAGTTTTTGTGTTTCTCTTCTCGCAGTTGTTCTTTTTTTTTTTTTTTTTTGGTCTAAATGTGGAAAAATAAGTAGACTACCTCAAGCATCCGTGCAGTAAATATTTTTGTTTATGATGGTAGAACATTAAATTGCCGTTTTTTAAATAAAAAAAAATAAATTGTAGATTTATAACCGATTTATGGAGAACCAAAGCATTAGATCTAATCAAATCACTTAAAAATATTTTTTTTATAGAAAAAGATGAATATTTAAAGAAATGTTCATGTTTGAAAATGTGACCGATTAAGTATGCTGATATAATAAAATTCTTAATTTTTGTAGGGATATTGATCGGTAAAAATCTTTAACTCAATGTTAGCATTCGAATATTTGTAAACTCATATATTTTCTTAATTTTCATGATTCTTATAAAATAAAAAAAAGATATAATTAAGTTCTTGACCGGTATCGTAGAAGATTTCGACGTATGATAGTTAATTATTGAAAATCGCATGGTAATTGCAAATGTGAGTGATATAAGGTTGTTTTAAATATGTAATTAGTCACGAAGCAAGCAAATGAGTGGATGGATTAATTAATTGAGTAAATAAGTTGTGATAAAAGCCATATTTATAGGTGTGATTTGAGGATACAATCCAATTGGTTGCAACTTGCATTCGCCGTCTTGATTGCCTAATAATCACAAGAACCTTTCTTTAACCACGAGTTCCACCTTGAATTATTATTATTATTATTATTTATTTTGAAATTTTTAAACCTTTCTGACTTGCACCCATTGCTTAAAAATTGTGAGTCCAGCAACAGCCGGTGCAGGTGGAAGCTTTGCAAGGTCACGTGACATCGCAACCCGCCAGACGTAGCCTTGTTTCTCCTCGTACTCATTCTTTTAAAATAGAGAAAACTCACGATAATTAAATGTACTTAGATTAAAATTTAATGATATTAGAAGAAAAATACGGTTTCCACCAAAAAAAAAAAAGAAGAAGAAAAATACGGCAACAAAGCTATGAGCTGGATTAGGTGACCATAAACAGACAAGTGAGTAAAAATATATATATGTATCTTGAAAAGAGGGACAAGATACTTTATGGTGTAATACAAAACAATGAGATTTTCTTTTTATAAATTATTTATATATGATAATTATATTAGATTTGATTAAATCTGATTTTAATTAAATTAAATTATTAATAGATAAAACTTTTTTGATTTTTTTTTTATATATAATATAAAATTATATGTAAAAGATATTAATAATCGATCACTAAATTAATTAAACGTAATACAAAATGATGGGATTGAAAAGTGAGCACGTGAGCGAGGTTTATCACCGCCAGGTCACCTGCCTCAGGTTAAGTATCGCAATTCACATTGCAAGACCGGTGGAGTGTCTCAGAGTCAACTACGCTATAACTTTCTATTTATCTGTTCTATTGCCTTTACTATGATCATGTTTATAAAACCCATTTCAATAAATTAATGAAGAATGGCGGGTCTATATTCCTTTTTTTCTCTCTTTTTTTTTTGGGGAATTTGTAAAACTTCTTTTTCACATGCCCAGTGATGCGTTGCAGTTGCAGGAGAGATTTGAATCAAGGGATGGAAAACAAACCAAAAAGAAAAACCACCTGCTTAAAAATTTATGACAAAATCAAAATGATAGAGAATGGCGGGTCTATATTCGCTCATGACGGGAGGCACAAGTCTGTATACAATCGCACTTACCTTACACGACTACCGGACAGCCCCCCAAGCTCCGGAATCTACACATTTTGCCCTTTAATGTCTCCGAATAACTCAGGCAGGGCTAAGCTTATCACGTAAGAAATGTTTACCAAAATCTTTTAAATTGAGTAGTCGAATACTTGACCTCTTTAGTTAGAGGACTTAAGTCTAAGTCTTGAGAATGATAAAAAAAATTTGAGATAGTTAACTCTTAAAAATGGGTCTCACAATACTCAAATCAAATTAATCGTATAAAATTTGAAAATCAAAGGTAAAAATTAAAAAACAAAAAAAAAAAGGAAATGACGGTGGGATTTTGGGTTTCTTATTTAGAGAAGATTTGCAAACCCAAATTCCTTTTGACACTTTGGGCTGAGGCCGGGTAGGCCTAACTAAACTACCAAAACTAAATATTTTAGGTTGAAGAAGAGAAAACCTCGACCCAAAACCAAATGTTATTTTTTTGGATACCATGGCTCGGCCATCATTTGGTATCTGAAATGTCATTCTGACTAATCTAGATCGATAGTTGTAGGGCCTACTTTGTGGGGGTGGATCTTCTAATATTGTTTTTTTCGTATTCAGAAGGAGTCGAACTCCCAACTTAGTTAAGGGATGAAGGTGTCCATCCCACCTATATCAATAAGTATTGGTCCCGAAACCAAATGTTATGAATAAGACAATGTATTACTTCAAAAGTCTACTAATTTTCCACTCATTTTTTTTTTGGGGAAAAATTCTCATCAAAAGTTCTAATTTTTCACTCATACTTTTTTTTGGGGGGGGGGGAATTCTCATCCCTTATTTTATGTAATCCATGATTAGTAAATATATTAAAACGGTCATATTATTCAAATAATATGTTTTCAAATAATAATTTTTTTTGGGGTTTGTCCAATAGGTAGCGGGTGATGTCACGGTTGGATTGCCAAACAATACTATGAATGTGGGTTGGTTGTATGCCTTTAGTTCACACAGAACATGAAATGGACCGCCAGATAATTTGGGCTTTGGTCAGGTCTGGGCAGCCCAATAGTGAAGCATTGCAAGGCTTCCTTCAATTTATGCATAAATATAAAAATTTTAAAATTAGAAAATTAATATGTATAAATATAAAAATTCTTTAGTGATATTTTAATAGAAACCATTAAAAGTTTTAAAAATTTTATAAAATATTATTTATTCTCTAAAAATTATGATATTTACTTTCTATGTATTTTGGCTGCGAACGTATTGGAGTCTTAAATTGAAATGAAATTTCAACCCCAACCAAAAATAAAATAAAATTAAACTGATTAATAAATTCCTAGTTAGAATAAGTGTTGAAGTAATACAGAGTGAGGTCTAATCAGGTAGAATGTGACTGTAATGAGACGTGTCTTTTCTCGTGAAAGGAGCCAGCCAATCCTAAATCTGCACCTTCGATTTTCTTTCACTGCTTCGTTGCCAAAAGATTTGGGTACTACATAGACTAGGGCAGGTTAGGGCAGGGAGAGCCTACCCATGCCCTCTCCAATGTTATGTGGATCCTAAAGATAGAGAAATTGCGGGCAAATTATCTGGCGGATCAAATACTCATTTTTTTATTAATTTAAAATAATTAATTTATGATATCTATAAAATTATAAATTATATTATTATTAATAAATAGAAATAAAAAAATACATATATAAATCAGAATGATTGAATAACTCTTGAATTATTAAGATATGTCTAATTATCCTTTGAAGTGACTAATTTGAACGAAATAATTTCAATTTTAAAAATATTAATAATTATTTTTCTTTTCAAAAAATAGTTTAATAATTATAATTTTTTTATCCAATTTGATAATTACAAATTCAAATTTCGATATTAAAAAAAGAGCATATGCCTTAAGAAAAATAACATTATTATATAACACAAACACACACACACCCGCTATATCCTATTCTTCTGAGCTAAAATTAAATACTTGTAGCGTCATGGTTTTGCATTAGGGGCAGTCGTGTATCTTTTCTTGATGGGAAATTAAGATTATAAGATACCCTGATGAATTTCTCAATGTATTTAAAGAGAAATGTAAAGAAAAAGGTTGTCCAACAGATATAATACCCAACTTATAAAAATTACAAATCCAAAGACTCAACTTTGCAAATGGCATATCATTTTACCATAAGACAATTGTGTCCGCCCCTCTCAAGCCTGGATGTTGATGACCTGGACTGGACCCCCATCCTAGATTTATTTATTTATTTATTTTCTATTGTCTGTATCATGAAACATCGTACGTAACAACCTAAGATTTTGTCCATGGAATGGCTTGCATGCAGCAATCCCTACATATCATATTTGAAGCATAGAAGTCCCAAATTTGACCGAACCAGAACTTTTTGTCCTCTACGTTTTTAACCTTCCAATCGCAATGCCCCTTTCACATTGTTACCATAACCCTTAAGCTTTTTCTATAAATAGGCAACCTTCCTCCTAATTCATCAAACTCCCAACTTCTAGCCATCTTTAAGAGACACACAGAGAGATTCCACAAAAAAAAAAGACAGAGAGAGAGAGAGAGAGAGGGATGGAAGGAAAGTATCCTTTGATCACAACGTTGTTAATTCTGCTCACTACACACCATAGTACATGCTCAGCAAGAGTTGTGACCAACACAGAATTCCTTAAGAGCTCATGTGGAGTCACAACATATCCTCAACTATGCTACAACTCACTCTCAACCTATGCAAGCAAAATCCAGACAAGTCGTAAATTATTAGCCAACACTGCCCTCTTCATCACACTCTCAAACACCAAAGCAACTTCCACCGTGATAACCAAGCTCTCAAAACAGCATGGCATTGGCCCCAGAGAGGCCTCAGCCAAGGCGGATTGCGTGGAAACTCTTAGGGACTCTGTTGACATGCTCCACAATCAATGGCTGAAATGGGTCAAACCAGAGGCTCGGATTTTGGGATTCACATGAACAATATTCAGACTTGCGTTAGTGCCGCACTGACCGATGAGGACACCTGCATGGATGGCTTTGCAGGGAATTCCATGAATGGGAATGTCAAGACCATGGTAAGGAGTAAGATCGTGAACATCGCTCACTTGACTAGCAATGCTTTGGCTCTGATCAACAATTAATTATGCTTCGGGACAAACTGGCTTTCCTCAAGTCAAGACTTAGCTATGTTTCCTCTGTAATTTTAAAGTTTATTATGGTCCATAGGTGTTGTTTCTTCCTCCTCCGTAATTTTAAGCTCGGTCAATCTATAATTTCTATGATTATTAATAACCATGAATTTGTAACAGTTAGATCACAGTCTAATTATTATAATTTTTTATAAAGTAAAAATATAAAATAATCAATAATCATTGGATGACTATTCAATATCATAAACTCTATTTCTATCAATACCATTATAATTCTGAAAAATACTTCTAAACTATATATCTTGTCGAATATAGTAATTTTGTTTTTCAATTGTTGAAGTAACTTTACATGGAGATTATTCAGTGAAATAGACTTAGCAAATCATTTTTTTTTTCCTTTGCTAAGTAAATACACATAAAGTTTAACAGAAATTACAAAATTTGCTCAATTTCACTAGTAAGAAATATCATTTTCTCCATACTTTCTTTTTTTCCCTGTGGAGTAAAAAGTAAATTTGCAACCACTAGGTGTTTATTTTATACAACCGAGTCATATGCCATAAAGATGTCTATTATACTTAGTGGAAGAACCCTAATCCTGAAATTGGTATATGTTATTTATGGTATGAGACTGAATAATGCTTTATGTTAGAACTATCTAATGTATTATAATTCGCTATTATACAAAAATTATCCAACATAAATATCGAGTCAAAAATTTATTTTATATCAATAAGTCGACAAAATTAATATTTTGACATTAAAAATTGTAAAAGAGAATATGCAGATCTTTTAAAACATTATACTATTCTAAGATTTTCTTTATAATTTCTATGAATATTAACATTTATGCAATTTGTAACTATTTAATAAATACAGATCTTTTTTTTTAATTACCGTTGGATTTATATGCACATACATATGCGAAAGCGTGCAAAATATTTCGAAATCATAAAAGATTAGGGTTTTCGGGCATACCTCAAAAAGTAGATTGCAAAATCTGGGAACCACGAATCTCGATCAATCGACCTCGCAGTCGGGATGATAACCACAAAAGTCGAGCTATCACCGCAGCACCACGACACCTCAATCGAATCCGGTGACACAAATTCTCTTCGCAGAATTTTTCTCCCTCTCTCTCAATTGTCTCCTCACAATGTTTGTGCAATGGTTGTGCTCCCTAGGGTTTTGCCCTAATTTCCATATGTCTCCGTCACCACAAATGGTAGGGAATTCAAATCCCATAAGTTACCATTTGTGCATATGGAAAGTGGGATAATTTCCTTTCGCCAAATATGGAAAGATGCCTCACGTGGGCATTCATTCCTTCATTTCCCACTTGCACACGAGGGCATTTTCATCCATCACGAGATCACAATTCATGCGATCTCTTGTATCACCCTTCTGGATTTTCATACTAGATTGAGTGTCGTGCAACTGACGAGTACACCTGCAAATAAAGATTTCTCGATACACCTGTTAGGATGTTCGAGGAGTCGCCGTTAATAATAAAACAAATATCTCGCTGTACCCCAGGCTCATCACATTTACATCCTTCGAGTCACTTTCCTCATCGAAAGTCATCCCCAATATATCCTCGAATGTGTATTCACTATTACGTTCGTATCCCAACGTGGATATATACGTAACAGACCGGTCGGTGAATACAATACAACGATGTAATGTAAATTGGTCTTCCTTTCCCAAACTCGAATCCATCGATCTCAAATCAGCTGCTTTCCTAGACCTGCCCCTTAGACCTCAATTTATCTTCCGGGCCATAAGTAAACAGACTAAAGTAGCAAACACTGAATCAAGACTTCTAGAGACAGTCGAAAGTAAAATAAGGGTACTAGAGATCCACTCAATAGATCTCGGATCTCACACAGTGGGAACGGGGATCATGAATAGATCGTCTCATGTAATTACTCCCACTATTCCTAGTCGTCATCACACACGGTATGAAATGCGTGCCACAGTGTTAATCCCTTATTTCTCAAAAGGGCATATGTCAGATTTCTTAACACTGTGCAGATACGGGACTCAGTCTACACATAAGACTCTACCCAGAGATCTCAAAGAGAGTGTCTCAGAGACAATATCACTATCGCAGGTGATGTCTGAGATCTCAAATCTGGCTACTCACAGGCAACATGGATGTGGGTATTTCTATGTCGGTCATATCCCAAATGACCTCATCCTGAACGCGTATCAGGGCAACTTTTGTTCTAACTGGGCCACTCTCAATGCCTCTTACGACTAGAAACCGTCTCATCTCCACTCACTCAGAGTTGGAGGTGGTCGCTCGTGTGAAAGAGTCGACCTCACATACCTGACATATATTTTATCACATCAAATATACATGATATAAATAAGTGTATTATTTAAGAAAATATAAATGTGACTGAATAATGCACAAAATCATATATAAAAATATAATAAGCATCACATCGTCAGTTTAGTACAATGAGAAAAATCAAAATATTCCCAGACCCAATGACTCTCTATGTGCTATAAATGAGTCTCTAGTGATGGGTTTGGTGAAGGGGTCAGCCACCATGCAATGTGTCGAGATGTACTTGACGGTCACTTCACCCTTCTCGATGATGTCTCTAACAAAATTATATCTGGTGTCTATGTGTTTGGTCCTACTATGATACTTAGGGTCTCGAGTGTAGGCGATAGCAGCCTGATTATCACAGTAAATCATCACTGGCCTCCCACTATCAGCCACAACCCCTAAGTCATCTAATAGTCTTCGGAACCAAACACTCTCCTGAACTGCGACTAAGCAAGCCACGAACTCAGCCTCCATCGTAGATAAAGCTACACAGGTCTGCTTCTTACTGCTCCAAGAAATGGCACCGCCATTGAGCAAAAATGCAAAACCTGATGTCGATTTGCGCTTATCCAGATCACCGCCCCAGTCGGCGTCTGAATATCCTATGAGGCGTAAATCCCCTCTCCCATAACACAAGGAGTAGCTCGCAGTTCCCTTGAGATATCTAAAAATCCTTTTCACTGCTCTCCAGTGACCCCTTCCAGGATTTGATTGATATCTACTCACCAGACCGACTGCGTAACATATGTCTGGTCGTGTACACAACATCGCATACATCAGACTTCCCACTGCGCTGGAATAAGGGATTTTACGCATCTCCCTTATATCTTCCTGAGTTTTCGGGCACATCTCAAAACTCAGACCATCACACTTGGCGATTAGAGTATCAATGGGATTACAATCACTCATCCCAAAGCGCTCGAGAATTTTCTTAATGTAGGTCTCTTGTGAAAGAGCTAACATTCTTCTCGATCGATATCTCTGGATCTTAACTCCAAGGATGAACTCAGCTTCACCATGTCGATCATGTCGAAACTCAATGACAACCAAGCCTTGATCGTCATCATATACTAAATGTTGTTCCCAACCAACAGTATATCGTCCACATACAGGGACAGGATCACAAAAGAGTTATCAGATCGTATCAAGTAAACACAATGATCCTCTTCGATCATTGTAAAACCATAAGATATCACCTCCTCGTGGAATCTTAGGTACCACCGCCTGGATGATTGTTTTAGGCCATATATTGACTTCCGAAGTCGACAGACCTTGTCCTCATGACCTACTAGAACGAACCCAGAGGGCTGCTCCATGTAGATCTCCTCATCCAGATTTCCATTAAGGAAAGCGGTTTTTATATCCATCTGATGCAACTCTAGATCCATGCTCGCGACAATCGCTAAGAGTAGACGGATAAATGTAAATTTGACTACGAGGGAGAAAGTCTCCTCGTAATCAATGCCCTTTGTCTGTGTGTAACCCTTGGCTACTAGACGGGCTTTGTATCTTTTCACCGATCCGTCGGCCTTTCTTTTGATTTTGAGAACCCACTTATTCCCTATGGCCCTTTTATCCTCAGGTAAGTCAACTAGGTCCCAGACCCCGTTGACCCTCATTGATTCTATCTCCTCTTTCATGGCCTCTAGCCATTGGTCCCTCATAGGACTCTCGAGAGCCTTCTCAAAGGTTTGAGGTTCTTCATCATCCTCAGGAGTCACGATGAGGATCTCATCCTCTATCGGAAAATGACGTCGGGGTACATGTCCCCGACTACTCCTACGAGGAGGAAGAGCCTCCTCACCTCGAGATGGGTTACTCCCACTAGGACCAAAATCCATTGTAGGTTCTTGGGTCCCTCCCCTGGGCTCGGTTGGGCAGTCAGGCTCACCCATCTCATAAAAGGTGAAATCCTGGTCGATTTCGCCTCTCTTAAGGAAATCATTTTCCAGGAACGTAGCATTACGAGATTCGATCTCGAAGACCGTGCCATCCGTACGTTCACCTAGGAACACATGTCCCTTAGAATGTTTAGAGTACCTTACAAAGATACATTTCTTTCCTCGTGGGCCTAACTTGCCGTGTGGGTGCGAGGAATCGTGAACGTATTGCGGCACAACCCTATGGTCTCAAATGGCTAAGGTCAGGCTACCTCCCTGTCCAAAGCTCGTATGTGGTACTGACTACGGACTTTGTTGGAACACGATTAAGAACGTAGGCGGCAGTCAACAATGCATCTCCCCAATGGGAGATAGCTAAATTGGCCTGCGCCATCATCGATCTCACCATCTCCAACAGAGTCCTATTCCTTCTCTCAGCTACCCCGTTTTGCTGGGGAGTAGCAGAAATAGTCAACTGTCTCGTAATACCCTTCTCGAAACAAAGCTCTTTAAACTCCTCAGACAAATACTCGCGTCCTCTATCGGTTATGAGAGTTTTAATTCTCAAGTCTAACTAGTTTTCTACCTCGCTGATATACCTCCTGAAGCAATTTAATGCCTCAGACTTGTGCGAGATGGGGTCCCAGCCCTCATTGCTTTTCCAAATGGTTTCGTCGTTGCTTTGCCTGCTAGGCAAAACTCACATAAGGGCAACTCGATCCGGGTTAGTGGGCCCAACAAGCCACTCGTAGCTAACCGGTTCATTCTCTCTTACCCTATGTGGCCAAGTCTACTATGACAAATAAAAACATCATCAACTACGCTATCAGATGTATACGCAATAGAAGACAAATCAGAAATTTTATTAAAGGAAACCAAATCCAACGCATAAAGTCTATCATGGACTAAACTAGTACATAAAACAGAGTTATCGTAAATGACAGAAACACTCAAATTTCTGAAAATGACAAAGTATCCTAAACGATCTAAACAAAGGACAGAAATGAGATTCCGCCGAATTTCGGGAGCATACAGCACATGATGCAGGTATAGGACTTGGTTACTTGGCAGCATAAGCTTGCATGTACCAATCCCCTTCACAACCACAAATACTCCGTTCCCCACGTACAACCTCCTCGCTTGAGGACTCAATCGGCGGAACTCCACATATGCGCTCTTATCTCGAGTTACATGGTCGATGGCTCCTGAGTCTACAATCTACAAAGGTGAAGAGTTAGTAAGCATCACAGTGGATGAAACATAACTCATACCATGTAAAGAAGAAGGACATACCTTTCGCTCGCCACACTCGCGAGCGAAATGCCCAGATTTGCCACAAATGTAGCATCGGACTTTGCTCTTGTCGAGCTCGTTCTTCTTTCGTGTCTGCCCTCTATCAACAGTTTTCGCTGCTGGCTTCCTCTTAGTCTGGCTAGGTTTCTTGTCATATTTGCGTCATTTACGCTTGATGCCCTTGGAGCCCTTACTCGACTCCGCCACATAGGCATGACCAGAAACAGACCTAGCCACCTCCTGGCGCTCCTCCTCGAGCTCACAATGCCTACGCACGTCCATGAAAGTACGAATACTCTTAGTGTACGTGAGGTAGGTTTTTACGACATCCCAGGAGTCAGGCAAGGACTGGATTACTCCAAGTACCTGAAGCTCATCAGACATTGGTTCCCCCATATTCTTTAAAGAAGCGATCATACTTGACATATGCATTAAATGCTATTTCATGGTATGATCGGGTCTCTTCTTATAGGTGATAAACCTATAAGTCAGCATCCTCAGCTTAGGAGCTGACCGGGAGCCAAGGTGCTCTCTCAGAGCACTCCAAACCGACATCGCAGTAAGATACTGCTCATACACTGGAATCAGATCATCGTGCATGCTGCTAAGGAGGATGACCCTAGCTTGGTCATCCTTCTTCTTCTATGCACGATACGCCTCCTCATCCAGTTTCACCTGAGGCGTATCACCCACCCCGGGGTCTGTTATCTCGTGTAATAAAACTCCCGCTAGGTCCTGCTCCTCGAATACAAATTGAACTTTACGGTGCCAAATCTCATAATTGTCACCGTTCAACTTGTCTCCCTTAACGAGATCAAGTACGATACTTTTTGTCGCAGTCATTGTCTCTGTCACACAAAAAGAAAGAGACGTTAGTGACTAATAATGCTTATTTTCACAATTTCATGCACCCTACGAATTAACAATCCAAAATGAATCGAGTATTGACCCCAAAGTGAGCATATGAGTCAACGGACACCATACACCACAACCCGGGACCTTATCTCATCATCCAGACTTTAATTCGGTACACAAAATCCCACAAATAGTCACAAATGTACACATAGGACCCCCCAAAAAATTGAAAAAATCAATTTTGGACGACCTGACGCGCCGCCGGGGTTCCCCACGCGCCGCCGCTCGCCGGCGGTGCTCTCCACGCGCCGCCGCTCGCCGGCGGTGCTCTCCACGCGCCGCCACGCGCCTCCACGCGCCGGCGGCAGCCTGCTGCATGCGCCAGACGCGCGGCGCGCTGCTCACGCGCTGCCACGCGCCACGCGCGGCTTGGCTTACGCGCGCGCGGCTCACGCGCCTTCACGCGCTGAGCCGCCATGAGCCGGGTCAGGGTTGACCCGACCGACCCGGTCAACGGTCCGATCCGACCCAGTCGGATCGGGTTGCGGGTCAAGGTCCGACCCGACCGTCACCCCATCCGCCTCACGCGCCTGTGTGGCACGTGCACCACACGCGCCTGCTGGACGCGCCTCCTGGCGAGTGTGTCACGCGCCTGCGGGTCTGGACTGGTTCTTTTTCGCCTGACGGGTCCTGCAACGGGTTTTTCGACCCAATTCTCCGAAAACCCATTTCCGGATAATTTTTTACGACGGTTTTTGCCGGAAAATATATTTGGACTTCCCAAAAATATTTCAAATTCGTTTTTTGAATGATTCAAGCCCTAAACACGGCGAATCATATATCCAAATTTTGGCCCTCCGCGGCCTCGCCGGAAATCCCAGTTTCCGGCAGCCAATCAATGCAAAATGCATGTCAAAACGTAGATCAATGCACATGGAACACAAATATGCCATTTATTTAGATCAACAATCCTTCTATACGGATAGATCTAGGTTTTTAAGTTTTGGGCACCCTTAGGGCCGAAAACTTAAACTTCAATTTTCATGGCATAAACATACTCCAAAAATTCAGAAAAAAATATATTTAAGATCTACGTGACGTAGGTAACGTTACGGTGTATTCGGATTCACGAAACGCATCCGTGATCCGAAACCCATTTTTGCAACCCTATATTTTTTTATACCCGAAAATATTCCGAAAATAATTTAATAAATCCAACCCTACGCTCTGATACCAATGTTAGATTTATATACACATACACATGCGGAAGCGTGCAAAATATTTCGGAATCATAAAAGATTAGGTTTTTCGGGCATATCTCAAAAAGTAGATTGCAAAATCTGGGAATCACGAACATCGATCAATCGACCTTGCAGTCGGGATGATAACCACAAAAGTCGAGCTATCACCGCAGCACCACGACACCTCAATCGAATCCGGTGACACAAATTCTCTTCGCAGAATTTTTCTCCCTCTCTCTCAATTGTCTCCTCACAATGTTTGTGCAATGGTTGTGCTCCCTAGGGTTTTGCCCTAGTTTTCATATATCTCCGTCACAACAAATGGTAGGGAATTCAAATCCCATAAGTTACCATTTGTGCATATGGAAAGTGGGATAATTTCCTTTCGCCAAATATGGAAAGATGCCCTACGTGGGCATTTATTCCTTCAATTACAATCCCACCGGGTCTGTATTATAAGAGTGACATCTATTTCCCTTGATCGTATCATGGAAGGAAGGAGGATACGAAATTTTTTTTTTTATTATTATTATTATATAAGAATTTTAATTTAAAATTATCAGAAAAGATTTATATGATTAGATTTTTGTACTCGGGACAAGGACACAAACTTTGGTAAGCTTACGGAGTCACGTCAGTTTTCATGAGATTTGTAGCTTCAGATGGAAATTTTCTATGTGCCATTTTCCAATGCAAATGCAAGAGGAAAATGTTTTACCTTTTGCCTCGTGAAATGATTTGATAAAAGCTTTTATGACCAAACATATCATGAAAATTTTACCTAAAGATTGATGCGGGTGCTGTCCAAGATTTCAAGATATCGGTACCATCTCCGTAGCTAAGACATATTTGATGATATTTAAATAAAATATTGAATTAAACATTTTTTTATAAAAAAATTTAAATTATTATTATAATGATAAATTTGGTATTAAAAAGTTATATTTCGCGTTCTCCTCACAATGTAAATATACTTGAAGTTATATTCTTACACTCAAACAAAATTGGTGGGATGTGAAGCTAAACTCAATTGAGATTGAATGAAAGTTTTACTTTTATAAATAAAAAAATGTTAATACAATAATTATTTTAATTTTAAAGTAAAATTTGATTTTTATTCACAAAATTACATGCTTTCAATCAAAACGTTTTTTATTTTAATTAAAAATTAAAAATTAAAATAAGATAGAGTAAGAAAAAAATAAATCAAATTAAGGCAAGTTCGATTTTCTTTGGCAACGCAAAGAAAAAGGAATGGATGGATGATTTCTTCGAAATTTAGATGTTCCTGACCGACAAAGACAAAGAGCATTATTGCGTTGTGAATGCGCTCATATGATGAAGGAACCAATTTTTTTTTTTTTTTTTTCTCAAAGGTATTTAAGAGGAACAGAAAGAGGTTAATTTTTGTTGAAATATTTTAATAAAAAATAATTATTCTAAATACCATTTTTTATAAATCTCGAATTCAAATCTCCCTAAATTTGAATAATTTATCATATCAAATTCATATTCAAAAAGTTGAATTAACCAATTATTCTGTGACTCCTTAAACATGAATATTAGATATTAACACTTTGCAAGAAGGTATAAAAACTTGTTCACTAAAATGCTTTTATCTTCTCTTTTTTTATTATTGAGAAACAAGATTTTTTTTTTGGTTTTTATGATATCTAGATTTTATTTGATTAATCCAATTTGAGTATGCTAAAGTTTATTTTAGGAGTTGATTTTTAATTTTTTTTTATTTTTAAAATTTAAATATGAGATCAGAGTTAAATTCTCAAGAATTTAATAAAAAAAATTTATTAGATAAAAATAAAGAAAACATCCCTTTAAAAGTGCACAGCCTTTTGATAGAAACTGTTCGGAATACCATTCTTGACATGACTCGTCACCCTTCGGCCCCAAATTTTTGTACAAGGAACGTGAATCGTTTAAAGACAGTTTTAAAGACGTTGATTATCATCCGATGTCTCTCTCAATACAGGTGGGATTTTTTTTAGTGTATAAATAATGTGGAATTTAATAATTATATTTATTACGATTAAATTTGATTTAAATAAAATTATTTTTTTAATTAAATTAAATTATATTATATTTGAAAAAAATTCTCTAGATATCTATTTTAAAAAAACTCTAAGTTATAGTTGTTCTCAATTAATTTTCAACAATTTTAATATAAAATTTTACTTATACAGTATTTATTTTAAAATTTTAATATTTTTTAAAAAAGGGAAGAAATCTTAACAGGGGCTTTCTAAACATCCGCATAAATATTTATACAATGTAATATTATTTGAATAGATAACTAAATAACTAATTCTAAATTGAACAAAATAGATAATGAAATAAAAAGAATAATGAATAATATTCATAAATGAATATGAATTTTTTTATCATATTGAATGGTCAATATAAATTAATAATTTATTTAAATAATATTAGGCATTTATCCATTTTTGTGGTTTATATTTCTTCTCATTTCAAGGACCCACCGGTCATAATTTCATATGAACTTGACAAGTGAGTATGGCTGGCTCGGTGACCATTCGATTCTTACGTACCAAACAATACTTAATTTAATGGGATAGGACGTTAAATCCTTAACTAAATTTTTAACCTTAATTTATAACTTGGATATAAAAAAAATTACATTGAAAATCACTATAAATCTCAAATCGAATTAATTAGAGTATAACTTCAAATACCAAATGATAAATAAAAAAAAAAAAGGAATTCGATTCATACATACCTTTCCCGTCCTTTGGGCTACGATCAAGACTTTCGATTCATATGGGAACACATACCAGGACATGTTAGTTCCACATAAGTATTGGACCACGTAAGCATCGGCCCACAATGTGATCAGATTCCAAATAAGTCCCACTCTCCCTCTCTCCTAGACAGCCCATTACACGCTCCAATTATCCATTAAAAATTGCGTAACCCTTTTTAATAAAAGACAAAAGAATAGTTGGCTGTGTATCCACCACACTCCTGTGTACACTTGTCCAACCCTAAGGTCGTGGTGGAGGGACCCTAATGGGTCTGATCAACTTCGTACATAGAAATTATCATATTAGTCTAATCGATTAATAATAGAGGTGTCGAGAGACAGTAAAATTTATTATATATCAAATAATTATCGGATAATTAGACAGAGCCCAGATCTAGTTGTTATCGTTGGAATCGTTTTGAGAGATAGTAAAAATTTGTATAAATGAAATGACTGCTGAATGATCAAAAGAGTCATAAAGAGCAAAAAAAGATGAAAACGGTGCAGGGATTTGAATAACTGTTGTAGAGATTTTTTGTGGTGTATTTAGGTGCTTCTGGATTTTTTTTTTTGTCTCGATTAATAAAATCGTTTAATATATACCAAATAATTATTACACTATCAGAAAAAGAGGTATCAGTGATGAAAATATCGATGGTAAAAATTCCGTCACTAAAAAGTATTAACGACGAAAGTTTTCTATTATTGAAAACCATCTCGCTAAATATTATTGACGGATTTCATCCATCGTTGATAGAAAATAAAATGTAAAAATATTAATGACAGATTAATAATAGAATTTTTCTATCGTTAAATATTCTATCACTAATAGTAATTATCAGTGACGGATATTTTTCGTTGCTAAAATTTGGAGGCCTCACGCACCCTCATGTACACCTATCTGCACCCCTGTGCGTGCACATGCCCTCACGCGCTCTTGCAACCCACCACACGCACCCTCAAGCGCACCCGTACTCGCCTTTGCAACTGCCCCCCGGCATCCCCCAGCCCGCACCCGCGCACCGGCCCGTCCCCCCTGCCTTGCATTTATTCTGTGAAAAATATCACCAATAGGAAAAAGGAAAAAAAGCTATAAATTTTTTAATAGGGTAAGGTCTGTTTTGAAAGGTAAGATCATGTTTAATGAATGTTGGGTGAAGTACAAGCGCAAGTCGAAAATGTTTTGCCTTTTGCCTCGTGAAATGATTTCATAATTTTTTTTTGATATAAATAAATGTAATTAGACGGATTCGAATAAAAAAATAGACCCAAAGAAAATAGAAAGATTTTATCGTTTGAGTTGTTTTTAAGGGTTGAAATGATTTCATAAATGCTGTTACGAACCAACGTATCATGAAATATTTACTTAAAGATTGATGCTCATCCAAAAAAAAAAAAATTTCTTGTGGACCTACTTTGCCAAATACATGAGACGTGTCATGTTTTTGTTTTCATTAGGGCCACATGTAATTGGATACAGAAAAAATATTATTTAGAGAATAGACTTCTCAATCTGAATTAATCGAAACGAAATTTTAAAATATTAAAAAAAAAACCATGCATGCAACGCTATTTTAATTATTTCAAATATCTAACACGCCGTAAATTGCCGGTGCAGTTAAGACTGGTGTAGGTGTTGAAGGAGGAGGAGACAAAAAAAATATCAGTAACATCTCGGTGGTTAAGACGTATTTTCATGAGTTTTAAATAAAATATTGGACTAAGCAGAAAATTTTTTACTGAAAATTTAAAATTTTTATTATATTGATAAATTTGATATTCAAAATTCATGTTTAGTTTCAATTAAATTGGATATCGACTTTTTTAAATGGACTCGCGAATTAAGTTAGAGATTTTTAAAAATCTAAATCTGTTAATTATTTTACCCATTTTAGATAAAAATAAGAAAATTTACACAAAATATGCATATCAATGTATAGTTATTCCCAATGTTCGATCAAAACCTAAATGTTCAATGTATATTTTGCATGTTTTAAAAACCTAAATGTTCGTACATACTTATCATCATTTCCAAAAAAAAAAAAAATCTGAGATATAGTTATTTTAAATTAATTTCAGAATAAAATTTTACTTGTACTAGGGGAAAAAAATCTTAAGAAGAGTTTTTTTTTTTAAATACCCGCATAAATATTTATATTTTGTAATATGATTTGAATAAATAACTAAATAACTAATTTTAAATGGAACAAACTAGATAATGAAATAAAAAGAATAATGAATAATATTCATAAATGAATATGAATTTTTTTTATCGTATTGAATGGTCAATATAAAAATAATAATTTATTTAAATAATATTAGGCATCTATCATTTTTTCTGGTTTATATTCTTTTCATTTGAAGGAAGGACTTATCTGTCTGACAATTTAGTGATCATAATTTTATTTCCTAATTTAAAATTTTTAAATTCAAATATGTATAATAAAAAGTAAAAAGGAAGACGCATCCGTCATAATGATAGAATTGGACAAGGATCAATTGTTTGCTGTCTCTTCGATTCATATGGGCCACGCACTAGGACATGTTAGCCCACAACGTGATCAGATTTCAAACAAGCCCCACTCTCTATCTCTTTCCCAGTCAGCCCATTACAAGTTCCAATCATCCTTCTGTTCAAAACTGTCCAAACCCTAACATTGTGTTGGAGGGATTTATTGGTATTCAAAATTTATTTGATTAATCTGATCTGAATATTATAGAGTTTATTAATAATAGAGGTCTTTTCAACCAACGGTCAGTTAGTTTAATAAAATATGATATTAGATCGTTTAGTCAAAATTTTAGATTCGACTCGCGGCTTGGGCATAGAGAACATTACGTTAGGAGTGTATCTTTCTTAAATGGATCATTGCAAGTTTTGAATCGAATTAGTCAGAATATAATTATAAATACCGATCAGTATAATACAAAAAAAAATTAGAGTTCTTCTCAAATAATAGAGTTTTTCAATTATGGTTGAGAATTTAAATTTGAACTCAACAAATAGAGGCGATGTGACACTTATTCCACTTCTGTTTATTTGGTTTGACATGGTAGTTTGGTATCAAATTGAGGCCATGTGACGGTTATTATTGAATAGAGCACGACCTTTATCTATAAACTGTGGACACTTGCCTTCCTCAATTTGTCTCCTAACAATCCCGAGAGAAAGAGAGAGAGAGAGACAGAGAGAGAATGGAACTTTCATTCTTTTCTTCTGCACTAGGTCTTCTACTCATTGTATCATCGTCCATGAGCCAAATTTCAGCCACAACCAACACAGAGTTCATCAAGGCCTCATGTAACGCCACAACATACCCAAAACTATGCTTCAACACACTCTCTCCCCACGCAAGTAAAATCCAAGCAAGCCCAAAATTACTAGCCAATACTGCTCTAAACGTGACTCTCTCAAATGCCCGATCCACATTCATAATCATGATCCGGGTGGCCAAAAGCCCACAACTGAAGCCCGGAGAAGCTTTGGCCATGGTGGATTGTGTTGAGTTAATGGGTGATTCAGTCGACAAGATCCAAAATTCCATAGTTGAACTGGGTCCGGACCCGGGTCAGGATTTTGAATTTCGTATGAGTAATGCTCAGACTTGGGTCAGTGCGGCTTTGACGGATACTGTCACGTGTCTTGACGGGCTTTCGGGTAACGAAACGGGAGGGTATGCAAAGAGTAGTATTCAAAGCCCAGTTATGGTCGTGGAGCATTTAATTAGTAATGCTTTGGCACTCGTTAATAACTATGCCAACTCTTGAAACAGCCTCATTTGAAGTGGAGAATTAGAGCTTTGATTTTCAAATGCCTATGCTATAATTATAGTACAAGAAAAGTCATATATGATTAGGAATTATCCTATGTACCATCCTACAATTACTATTTCTATGACCGAGATGGTAGAAAATCCTCAAATTAAATATGATTTGGGTGAAGCAAGTAGGAGGTTTAAACTAGGGAATGTATATGGGAATTGTTTGGTGTGTATTTGCCTTTGTATATGTCAAGATGCCAATGCAAGTGTTATTTTGTTCTATCTCAATTGATCAATCAAACGTTCGTTGGTCTGAATTTTAACCAATTTCTTAAGCTATAACATTTTTTTGCTGAAAAGTGAATGTAGTTGTTTTTCTAATTATACTGAACAAATTTTATATGATATTAAATTATGAAAATTTATACAAAAAATATTTGCATATGATTCTTCTATAATTTTTATAAATATTGATATTCATGAAATCATGATATTTAAAGAATTTTAAGTACTATTGAAAGAAATCTGTGAGATATCCCGGCCCCCCCGGGGCTGGGGGGGGGGGTATCGGATGTCTTAGAAAACCATGGATATCCAAAGAGTATAGTATCTGCCCATGTCCATTAGAATTAATATTCATGGCCATCATTGAATTCTTGTATATATAAAAGCAAGATAACATCCATTTAAAGTAATAGGTGGGCGCATCTCAATTTTTGGGTTGGACAACTACAAAATTCAAACAAACGAGTTTAATTCTTTGGTTTAATTCTTTGAAAGAACGTTGTATGGACCATACGCATCACAATTTTTTGGGCGCATCTCAATTTTTTGGTGGGACAACTACAAAATTCAAACAAACGGGTTTAATTCTTTGAAAGAACTCTGTGTGGACCTATACGCATCACAATTTTTTGGGTGCATCTCAATTTCTTTTGTGGGACAACTACGAACCAAAACAAATGACAAACTTGATTTGAATCTTATTAGATTTAATTTAGAGGGAAATCTTTTCAATATAATTTTTTCTATTATCAAATTTTAAATTCAAAATTTAGTTAAGAGATCTTAGAACAACTGCATGTTGGTTATTCACATCGCAATTTCTCTTCGGCTCTTGATCCTTTGTAAATGTTTATAAATATCCATAAGAATTAATATTCATGGCCATTATTGAATACTTGTATATATAAAAGCAAGATAACATTTGTTTAAAGCAATGCATGGGTGCATTTCAATTTTTTGGTGAGACAACTACAAGTTATGGGGTCTTTTTCTTTTCTTTTTTTTTTTAATATTAAAATACCATATTTTTGAAAATTTTACTATACAATGAGTTACTAATTTTGGAGTATTGTGAGAAAAGAACACATAATCTACACCTCATGATAATTTTTTTATTGAAAAGACTTTATCTACCAGATCAACAATGTTATGCCCGGGAAAATGCCATAATTATATGGGAAACCTGAAGCGTTAATTAGCAATAAACTAATAGTTTATCATATAATTTTATTAAAATACAAAATAATTAATAATACTTTTTACTCGAAATACCATTTCATTTTACTTAAAAGTTTTACTTAATTAAATGTATTACTCAATATGCGTAAGAAGTGTTAAATGCAAGTTTTTAAAGTAAACAGAAATTAGACAAAATATAGTAATCCCAATTTTCAAAGGCTCAAAGTGTTTCTCATTTTGTTTCATACGAGAAGCAAGATACTTTCACAGTGCTCGGTGACATATAACTTGTGTGTATTTAATCCTGACTTTATCTCTTCCGTACACCTCAAAATTACTAGTGAGTTAAGACCCCTAGTTCTTTGATATTGAAGCTTGTGGTCTGTGTTTGGTCATGAGCCCCAAGGCCACGAGTCATCTCCCTACCGTAAGAAAGAAAAAGGAAAACCATACTTTCATGGTGTAATGATCAGACGCTATACTCTCTTAGTTATAGATTTTGATTTTAAGACAAAAGAATGAAGAAACGAGATTTGTGAGAGTTAATTCCATAACGAACTTCATATTACTCAGGCCAAATTAATAGACGTAATCCAGAGATACCGATCAATAAAAAAAAAAAAAGAAAGTAAAAATTAGAATTTATAAAAAACCGACAACTTTGTTCATGCACATGCAGAACCCTCAAATTTCCCCGGTTACACCGGGGGCAAAAAGAGTTGATTATGATGGGTTACCTGAAAGAATAGACCAATTGTCAATGAACTAAAATAATTGGTATCATTTCCCTTTTTAATAAAGGTACCAAATTCGAGACTTTTTATGTATATATATAAAAAAAAAAAGAATAGACCAACTGAAAATATTTGTCGAGGTCCCGAGGCCACATATATTATTCTGGTTCTATCATGAAGCATTGTGTTGGTCCTAAAGCTTCGGCCTTGTGGTTCATTTGAACTGGATTTCTAGTGGTCCATCCGAAGCACAGTTTTAAAAATATTCAAACATTAAAATGTAAAAAATAACATTATGTAAATCATATGAACAAAAATTAAATGATTCACATTTTATCTAACAGACTATATCAATATATTTTAATTAATTTTTAATTAAATATTTATTTAAATTAATTATGAATTAAAATGTATGGAAAATAGTATTTTCTTATTGGTTCACTCATTTTATAAGAGTGGGACACGATGGGCTCCAATAAGGTTCCATGCGCCAAACATACACTTTCTCCACTGGTGTTGCCTACAAACTCATTTTGTTTCAAAAGGCAATTAAGCAATAATAGGTTACAAAACAAGTATTTAGGGACCTCAAAGATGTTTACTGTAATAATCATTTTCTTAACATATCGTACTTGATTCAACCATAAGTGACGTGAATTCGTTTCAACATCAAGATCACATGAATGACACCAGAGATAAAAGTAAAGATGATATAATTTTATTCATTTTTTTTAAAAAAAAAATCTATATTTTTGTAATTTTTATTGACTAATGATTTTATTATGTGGTTCTTCTTGATAATTACTCTTTGGGTCTTTAAAATTTTGAAACACACCAAAGAAATCTATTCATAAGTAAACCGGAGTTCTTTTGTCACGATGAATACGCCTCATCTTGTTGTTCAACATATGTCGAAGAGACCCATGCTACGACAGCCATTCAAAGTTCATACTCTTCGACTTCAATTGCCGAGAGGTTCGAAGACCACGTCCAACTCCAAGTGATTTCCCCCACAAATATTACAACAAATATTATACTCAAATGTACTTTCCCCCACAAGTCCAAGTGCAAGTGCACTAACTAAGCAGGTGATCTCAAACTCGACATTGTCAAGAGTTAAAAATCTATCCTTCAAACTGCTTCCCATGCAAAAAGAGCAACTCATGGAGGACAGCAAGAATTCCTGATATACTTCCAAGGAATAGGAAACTATAGTTTTTTTTTTTTTTTTTTGATTGTACAAAAATTTAAATTTGGGATCTATACCACTAGGCTTCCTCTTGGGGACGAAACCTTCTACTATCCCCACTATTCAACATGACCTAATACCAAAATTTTTTAGGTTGAATGGTCGAGCATTTTACTTTTTAATCAGATATCTCAAGTTCGAGTTTTGAGAATAGCAAAAAAGGATTTGAGATAGCAAACCCCTAAAATGAAATTTTCAATATTCAAATCGGATTAATCAGATAAACGCCGAATACATATGGTGAAAAAAAAAAAAAACCCGTGGCCTAATTGTAGCCAGTATCTCTTGAGTCTTGACCTCAAAGGTTTTAGTCAGCAAATGCTTCCAAATTGCGATGTTTTACCTGTCCAAATCCCCTCAAGCCATTAATCAACTGAGTTTATAGTAGGTTTAATTTATTTTTTTCAGAAAGAATACTAATTAACTTGGCTTAGGAAAAATAAAGAGATATTGACTAAATCATAGCTTATTTATTAAAAGTCCAACAAAAAAAAAATATAAATTCGGGAAGCAAACGAAATCTTGCTTACAAAGCTCACGAAAACTCCATTTTTTGGTGGGGTTAGGGCTTCCTTCCTCTCATTTGAATATGGTGAATAAGCAAAGTGCTTCCCCATTTGTGAATGGAAAAATCATAGGTGGCAAAGGTACTACTCTGAACTATTAAAGTTTTATCATTTATTAATTATTGGGATCTATTCCAATTATCTATTCTACCTTTTGATATTTTTTTTTATATTTAAAATACTTTTTCAAATTAAAACATAAAAATAATTATTTTAAATTTTAAATAATTTTAATTTTTGAACAAAACTTCTCTTCATCTCAAGGCAATCTAAAATTTAACCCTATGTGCAATGTATTGTATTCACTTTTATTTCTGTGGGTTAATCTCATTCTTGCACTAAAGATATCTTAGCTCAAAGGCGGACGAGATTATTGTCAAATCTTATGCATATTACAAAGTCATTTATTATTTTCAGCATGACTATACAAATTTTGTGTCATGCACCCATCCAAGACCTATTAAATATAATATTCCAATTCAATTACTTATTTAATTTATACGTTGGTCGAATCTACTTTTAAATAAAAAATAAGAAGTAAAGGATATTTAGTTCGGCTTATATATAAAACAAACTATTTAAAATAAGTCAAAAATAGAAAATAAGTATTATCGTAATTCTTTTTGACCAATTAAGATACTACATTATCTTAATTGTTTATCAGATACAACAATTACCCTCATTCCAAATTAGACTAAAAACACCCTAACAATTATTTTTTAAATCAAAATTTTTATTAAATATTAATATTATTTATATATAAAATAAAGGAAAATATTTAAATTAAGTTCAATTAGTCATATATCTTTACTTTACTAAGAAATCATTATATATCCTTTTTGGTGATTTCAACGGATATGTTACTTTTCAACAACTTTAATCGAATAGTTAAAACTATTTAAAAGTTGTTTTTTTAGTAATTTTACTAAATACTTAAACTATTTATTTTAAAATTAATTTATAAGTTAAAAATTAATTATAAATCAAAAGTTAAAAATAAATTCACCTTCAGAGTCAAAGTTGTTATGATTGGTGAAATAAATAATCCATTCCAAACATATCCAATTTAATTTCTATTTATTTAGTTTATCCCAACCCTCATCCTATTTATTTAGTTTGACGTTATAGTTCCAAAGTCATTAAGGCCATGTGAATCGTAGTACTTAAAAGAGGCCATAACCCCCATTTCCTTTTGCTCAATTTCATAGAGAGAGAAAGAGAAAGTGAGAGAGAGAGAGAGAGAGAGAGAGAAATGGAGATTATTATTCACGTGATGGATTCTTCTGTAGGGGACGATATCCAACACTCGAAAAATGGGACTGCTAGTCGGGATTTGGGAGGGATCAGTTCATGGATTAGTGCAGTTGTGGCATTTGCTGAGAATTGTTCGGATGCGCTTGGGGAGATGAATGATAAGAATGGGAATGGTGTGAGGGCCATTCCAAGGTCCGTTTCCACTCTCCAGCGTTTGGCTAGCAATGTTCTCGCACTCCTCGAAAGCTATGTCGCCCCCAAAAGTTTCTGATTTCACAGTCAGCACCTACACTTACTGAGACAAAGCTTTGGATACAAATCAATGGAAAATGGGAGGGGAAAAAAAAAGGAGCAGAGTATGGGCCAAGAGGAGTGGGAACATAGAGGGACCTGGACATGATTTATAATAAGGTCCAGCATATGTGAAAAAATAAATCTATGTGAGCAACTAATTTTGTTTCAAATATGCAAATTTAGAAAATGACAAAAAAAAGTTATATATGACTTTTTTTTTTTTTTGACATCTTTCAAATTCAGTAGAAAAAAATTTTAAAACAAGCTAATCGAGTCGAATGGTCAATTCTGTGTTAATTATTATACATGTTTCCAAAAAAAAAAAACAAATTCTTTCTTATATATAACTTTTATTTTTAATAGAGTAAAATATAGTTTAAATTTAATATAAAATTTTTTAAATTAATTAATATAAATTATCACGTAAAATTTGACCCATTTAAACCCATTTGGTATTTTTGTTCCCCATCATTTTGCTTGACTAGTTATAGCCCTTGTGTGTGAAATGTTCTATGATAATCTAATTTCCTTCTTTTGTTAGACCAATTAGTAGAAATCCTTCAAGTTTTGTGAAAATTAATCATGGGGTATGAGTCCACTGTGACAATGGTGTGCATGAATCGGACACGTTAGTAAGATCTAAGCCACCAAAGTTTGAGATAGACCAATCCTGTGCCCCACTTTATTCTCATGATCGTGGAAGTTTGGCAACCTCATCCCATACAATTCCAAAAATTTCCATGGTTTCCTAGTTTTTCCTTTGGCATTTCTTTAATAATCATGGAGCTCCAAAAAAAAAAAAAAAAAAAAAATTACAAAGGAAAGAACATCACCTCATTTGGACCAAGTTCATCTTAAATTCAAATGGAAAATATAGTGGTCTTCATTTACTTGTCTTAATACGTAGCTCCAATCACTATTCTCTTCTTTTTTTGTCAATTTTCTAATTTTTTTTTTTATGAAAAATAAGAAGAGGAATGGATGTTAGTAAATTTCATATGATCAGAATTTTGATATGATATATAATTATATGGTAGAATTTACCCAAAAAAAAAAAAAGAAAAAGTCATTTTTCACTCATTTTCTCATCGAATTTACAAACTTATTTTGTTTAATGTGCAAACTAACTTATTAGTGGGTATTTTCTGTGTTTTTCAAGTATAGAAAAGAAAAGAAAAAAGAGAAAAGCGAAAAGCCACTTCACAGGGGAGATTGAGAAATTTCTTTATAATTAATGTTGGAAATGGCAGTAAAATTTTCAACGTTATCTTAAGAAATGTTAATTTTCACAAAAAAAAAAAGTTAAAACAAAACAATTTAGCAATTAATTTGAGTAGGGAGGAATGAAACTCGATAATTATGATAATTATAATAATTAAGACATTAAATTAATATTTTTAAGATGTTAAATTGGAATTTAATTAAAAAATTACTTATAAAAGTAGATTTTCTTCGAAAGTCATGTAAAACCACTAATTTTGTTGACTATATAAGTAGGATTGTATTTCAAGTTCGTACAACCCACCGGAGCCGATCATTTCTTTTCGTTATCTCCCGGACACCACTCGGGAGAGCAAAGGTAGCAAGTCAGAGAGAGAGAGATGGCGGCTGAATCAGCGACACTAGCAGGTTCGACTTTCAGAAACTTTAATGGCTCACGAAGGAACCGCTCTTCACCGTCTCTCTCTCATTGCACTCGCTTCCTCGGACTCAATAGTCTCCCCCGACATCGTCCCCTCTCTGAATTTCTCGGAACTCGTCTTCGCTCTTCTTCTTCTTCTTCCTCTTCCTCGCTTTTCCCGAGGCGCAACACCAATTTCACCGTCTTCGCTATGGCCGCCGAAGGTCTCACTCTCTCTCTCTCTCATGCTATTAATTGTTCAAATTTTAATACCCATAAAAAATTGCTAGAATTCTTATTTAGCTAATTTTCTCTTTCTCAATGCCAATTTGCAACTTGGATTGAAGTGAAATCACTTGGTTCTCGTAAACTGCTATCGTTTCTGCTTACCCGTTACTAAAGAAGCAAAGACTTTCAGTCTCAGTAAAAGCAATATGCATTAACCGAGTTGTGAATGTGGGTTTGGTTTATTTTGCCAGTTGGGACAAAGGTGTATGTAATAATGCTGAAATGAAGTACTTTGGTTTGACACTAAGCACCTATATGGACATTCTGACACGAAAAGGTTGTTAAAGGTTTTACATTCTTGCAAATAATAAAGTTACATAACAAAAGGATGTCTTATTCATTTCTGGAAGTGTCTGTGTAATATAGGTTTGATATGTACCGTCAGATTTTATTGAAGTTAGCAATTAATCATGTTGCAGTTTATTTGTATGACATAATTGCTTGTTACAAAGCTAAATAATTTAGTCTGGTACATATTGAATAACTTTTTGATAGTTAGCCATTGGCCCTGGAATTCAATTTACAACTTACTCATACTACGGTTGCATTATATATTCTCCTCTGATACTTGATTGCTAGAATGGCAGACCATCAGCCTCTATGTTTACTATTGATACCTAAACTTGAAACCTACTAGTCTGGGGGAGAGTAATCTTATACATATCAAAGAAGAAGAAAGAAAAAGTCAAAACTAAAAATCGAACCTTTTTTTTGGGGGGGGGGGGGGGGGAGGAGGGCAGTGGGTGCCATATCATAGTTGTATTTTCAGATTTTGACTTTCTTAGTATATGTCGCATTGGTCGTTGGAGAAAGTTTATGCATTGGGCAATCATATTTATACTTATTAAAGAGTTTTGTATTTGTCAGTGTAGCATGACCCTTTTGGCATAATCATAAAATATTCATGGTGTTGCTAGGTTTTATAATCATTGCATCTGCTATTTGTTTTGCACTCGGGAACATAGTCGGATAGCAAATATTCTATATTTTTTTTGCCAGAAAAGCGCACAGTGCCCTTGAAAGATTACAGGAACATTGGTATTATGGCTCACATTGATGCTGGAAAGACTACAACAACTGAACGGATTCTATATTATACGGGAAGAAACTATAAAATCGGGGAGGTACACGAGGGAACAGCCACGATGGACTGGATGGAACAAGAACAAGAAAGAGGCATTACCATTACTTCTGCTGCTACTACTACGTTTTGGAACAAGCATCGCATTAACATTATTGATACTCCTGGCCATGTTGACTTCACTCTTGAGGTGGAACGTGCTCTCAGGGTTTTGGACGGTGCCATATGCTTGTTTGACAGTGTTGCTGGAGTGGAACCTCAATCTGAAACTGTTTGGAGACAAGCTGATAAATATGGGGTGCCTAGAATTTGCTTTGTGAACAAGATGGATCGTTTAGGGGCAAACTTCTTTAGAACAAGAGACATGATTGTGACAAACTTGGGTGCAAAACCTCTGGTGATTCAATTACCAGTAGGTGCAGAAGATAACTTCCAAGGTGTTGTTGATCTTGTGAAGATGAAGGCCATTCTTTGGTCAGGAGAGGAATTGGGTGCAAAGTTTGTGTATGATGATATTCCAGCTGATCTTCAAGAGATGGCTCAGGACTACCGTGCACAGATGATTGAAACGATAGTTGACTTAGATGATGAAGCTATGGAGAAGTACCTAGAAGGAGTTGAGCCTGATGAGGAAACTATCAAGAAATTAATCAGGAAGGGAACCATTGGGGGCAATTTTGTGCCAATTTTATGTGGCTCAGCTTTTAAAAATAAAGGGGTCCAACCTTTGCTTGATGCAGTTGTTGATTATTTACCTTCACCACTTGACTTGCCAGCCATGAAAGGTTATGACCCCGAGAATCCAGAGGAGGTACTTGAGAGAGTTGCAAGTGATGATGCACCATTTGCTGGACTGGCTTTCAAGATTATGAGTGACCCATTCGTGGGGTCCCTTACATTCGTGAGAATATATGCAGGTACATTAACTGCAGGATCCTATGTGTTGAATGCAAACAAGGGAAGGAAGGAGAGAATTGGTAGACTTCTTGAAATGCATGCTAACAGCAGAGAGGATATTAAGGTTGCTTTAGCTGGAGACATTGTTGCCTTGGCAGGTTTAAAGGATACCATCACAGGTGAGACACTCTGTGATCCTGACAAGCCTATTGTACTTGAACGAATGGACTTCCCGGATCCTGTGATTAAGGTTGCAATTGAACCTAAGACAAAGGCTGATGTTGACAAGATGGCAAATGGTTTGATCAAGCTTGCTCAAGAAGACCCCTCCTTCCACTTCTCAAGAGATGATGAGACCAACCAGACAGTTATTGAAGGAATGGGAGAGTTGCACCTTGAGATAATTGTTGATCGGCTTAAGAGGGAATTTAAGGTTGGTATTTGTTATGCCTTCATTGAAATTTTCAATTTAATTCATAGTTGCTTTCTTGTGCTTATTTCATAGTCATTTCAAGCCATTATGAAATCAATTTCAAGAACCTGCACTTTTGTTTGCTTATGTTGAAAGCGAATTTCTGTTGGTTAAAAGTAGTTTCACAATAATTTGTTTCCTGTGGAATGACACAATGTGATTTTTTTGGATGTTTGTTTTATCTGATCTGATAATACTTGTCCATAACAGGTTGAAGCTAATGTTGGTGCACCCCAAGTTAACTACCGCGAAAGCATTGGCAGGGTCTCTGAGGTGAAATACGTTCATAAGAAACAGTCAGGTGGACAAGGACAGTTTGCTGATATTACCGTTCGGTTTGAGCCCATGGAGCCAGGTAGTGGATATGAGTTCAAGAGTGAAATCAAGGGAGGTGCAGTTCCAAAGGAGTACGTTCCAGGTGTGATGAAAGGACTAGAAGAGTGCATGAGTAATGGTGTCCTGGCAGGATTTCCAGTTGTGGATGTTCGTGCTGTTTTAGTAGATGGTTCATACCACGATGTTGATTCAAGTGTTTTGGCATTCCAATTGGCAGCAAGAGGAGCTTTCAGGGAAGGGATGAGAAAAGCTAGTCCGAAGATGCTAGAGCCCATAATGAAAGTTGAAGTTGTAACACCCGAGGAACACTTGGGTGATGTCATTGGTGATCTCAACTCAAGGAGAGGTCAGATCAACAGCTTTGGTGACAAACCTGGAGGTCTCAAGGTATGCCTATGTGGATAAACAATCTTGTTAATCTCATCATTTATGACGTATTAAGAGGAATTCCGCGTAGGACCTAATATGCAGTAATGTACAATTATCAATGTAGGTTGTTGATGCACTCGTTCCACTAGCAGAGATGTTTCAATATGTAAGTACACTGCGGGGTATGACAAAAGGCCGAGCATCATACACTATGCAATTAGCCAAGTTCGATGTTGTCCCTCAACACATTCAGAACCAGCTTGCTTCAAAGGAGCAACCAGTTGAAGCTTGATTTTGACATGCCTTTACCGTTCGGAGGCATAATCATATGTAAGTTTTAATGGACGAATATTTATGTTGAGCATGATTGAGGCCCATAAATAACTGGCTTTCTTTTATCATTTCATGTACTAATTCTTTAAAGGGCTTATGAAATCCTATTAAAAAAAAAAGCCAGTTGAACAATCAAATCTGGACTCTCTCTGCCCCAATCTCCATGGGTCTAATCTGCCCATGTTAGTGATGCATATGGATGCTAGAAAGGAGCTAATGATTACATCAAGGTCTGGTAGTCCAAGGAAATATTAGAAATATATATATTTTGGTTTTTTTCAGCCGAAACGCTTGAAGAGGAATTTGTTTGTTAAAAGCTACCCAGCATCTGAGAATTTACAAGGGGAACATCTACTATGCCTTCAAAATAGTACTAGCTGATTCGGAATCCGCTGGTCTATGAAATCAGTTTACACCTCTTGATTTTATTATTCAAAGTATGTGATTAATTTTTACGCTAGTCACAATGCTAGTCCCCTAGAGAGAGAGAGAGAGAGAGAGAGAGAGAGAGAGAGAGAGAGAGAGAGAGAGAGATTATTTTTTTTATTTATTTATTTGTATTAGCATGCCTATCATTAGGTCTACAAAATGGAGAGGATCCATACAATCACTAGAAATACCATAATTATGGTTTATTAATATGCGAGATTATATTCCCCCATTTAATCATCAAATAAATTGTAATTGGTAAGATTTAAACCAGGTTGCGGGGCACAAGCGATGCCTGCTCTCACTTCACTCACTTCCCTCGCTATACCAGTCATCCGGTGAGGGAAGTGCCAATTTTGTAGGATCGTTAAATGTAGAAAAACTAGTTTGTGTCTTACATTAACCAATAATCAAACCCCCAGGCGAGAAATAAATCCTCAAGAACTGTAAAACTAATAGCCGCCCCTCGTACAGAAATTTGAAGTACACCACATCACCGTAATGATTCATTCCAGATTTATATTCTAACTACGTCTGGGTGCATATATAGTAATCTGCCCGATACTTTTTATAAATGACAACATGATCACCCTGGGAGACACTTCACCGGATCGATTCAGTTCCCGATTTATCTCACAAACAAGTTGAAATTTAGATGAGAAAAAATAATATTTGCCGGAGAGAATGTCAAAGTAGCAATGACATTTGGACCAACGGTCTCAAAATTTCCAAATCATGAGTTTCATTTGCCGACTTAATTTACTCAAAAATACACACTGCTGGAAGAGAGAATTTTTAAGGGTGCAAGGAGCTGGAGCACCTTTCCGACAGAAACCCTTTATGAGCCCTTCTATCTGAGTTGGACTATTCCAGCATTGACCAGCTTTTGTATCTTTTGCATCACTTGAGGGCTCTTCATGTGCTCCTGCGCAGCCTTTGGGTTCTCCTGGAAATCTATTAGAACCTGCCATATATCACAGGGAAAACTCGAGTTAGCTGAGGGAGCAAAAAACAGCTTCAGAGTAGTTTTCTCATTCATCAATCTATTGCTATTACCTGTCTCATTACAGGATCAGAGAGGATGTTCTGAATTTCAGGGTCTTGCATTGCTTTAGCCTGTCAAAAAGAATAACCTAATTAAGATTTCTTGACAAGTGAAAAGCTATGAAAATTGACTGTCAATGTTTAAGTAACTAGAGAAACAGATTCGAAAGGAACCCAAATGTAATATACCTGTCTCTCTTTCAATTCCTCGGGAGTTAAGTCACCACGACTAGCCTTGTTAATCTGCTCAATGCACCTACAAAGGGTACAGGAAGGGTAAATGTATTATATGCAGATAGCTAGCAACAGCTATGATGATCGAAGCAATTTTCAAGCATGCATAATTTAAGAGTTAAACAAATTAAAGTGATTGTTCGGCACCATACCTCCTCACACCATCCTTCAATTCTTCATTCTTAGGATCATGTTTCAACCCCTCCTGGTATGTTTCCAAGGCCTTGTCATACTCTTTCATGAAAAACTGTATGGCGCCTTTTCTAGTGTATCCCTTGGCAAAGGTTGGATCAAGCTCAATGCACTTTTCTGCATCCTTCAGTCCCTCAGGCAATGCCCCCAGTTTAGTGTAGCATGCAGCTCTATTACTATATACCTGTCAAAGCAATAAGCAAGCAGCTACTTGAGAGAAGGTTATCTTTGCAATTTCATCACCATAGAGTAAAGAATGAAAGTGTATCATCTTACCCTAGGATCTTTGGGATTTCTTCTCAAGGCTTCAGTGTAATGCTTCACAGCCTCCGGATACTTTTGTTGCTTGAAACACTCATTTCCTACACATTAGAAAAAATTGAATCTTTACTCAGAGCAAGTGCACGGGAACTAAAACAATAACGTAAAGAAGGCATGTGTACCAAGTAAACACTATACCTTTCTCGCGCTCTTCGTCAGCTAATTGTGGATTAAAATATTCTTGTTGCTCTAGATCTTTCTTAGCCTTCTCAGCATCATTCAGCTTCTTCAGTGTGTCCGGATTGCGATGCTCTGTAAGAGCTTTCTGGAATGTCTCGATAGCTAGCTCATAATCCTTAGAGCTTTTAGCCATCTTCACCAAAGCAGTTCCCTTCCTAGTCAATGCCCTTGAAATCATCTTAAAGTCTGACCTAAGTTCTCTGCCCCTTTCAACAGCTTTGTCGCAATCTTTTATGCATTCCTCATACTGCAACGGGCAACCCAGAAACATAAATACATGCTTCTTGTCAAATTCCCAAAGTATACCCAAAAAGGCAAATTCAAATCTGTGCAAGGTAGGACTAAGAGCATAGAAACATAAAGAGCAACCACCAAAGAAGGAAAGCATTTTCACAGCAGGACAATTAAAGGGTAAGAAAATTCCCTAACACCACTGCCTTAATCATAATGGCTAAGAAAATGAAAGATCCAATTGAAGTTCTCGACATTCTGATTTAAATCCAAGAAAAGTTGGAAAATTAATTTTGTTTTCATGCAGCAGTAAGAGTTGACTGCAGAAATGTTGGTAGATCTGTCTCATATGACAACAAAATTGAAGCACTACTTCCACAATAGATTAATATATTCACCACTGGTGTAGTCTTGCACACGTCTCTGTGTCGGAGCATGGAAATTTTTTTTTGGGGGTGGCTTAATATTTCTTAGCCTCCTGAATATCGAGTACAGCCCAAATCCTCCCACACTCACAGCTGAAATTAGCACTCAAACTATTCATCTGATTGGAAGAAAGATCTATGCAACTAAAGCAGGTATCATACAAGGAACTACTACACCTGAATTGCCTACATCATTACAAATAAGATCTTGTGTTATTGGTCACCAGATACAACACAAAAAAGAAAGAGGGATCCACGAGTAGACCATTGATTTTCTATTCAAACTAGAGATCTGATCAGAACTTTCATGATATGTTCCAATGGTCCGATATCTGATGTGGTATTACAACAAATATTGCAAAACAATAGTCATACATATTTGTAATATGCACCAATAAACCACGATTAATATGGGATACGCCCCAAGATTTATCAGGTAACCTTGTAACTTTTATTCAATCTCAACCCAATAAATATTTTCACTAGTAATTTCTTTTTGGTACCAAAGCGTGGATCCAACTCTACCAGACATGTTGCATAGCTGGCCGAATCTAACTTGGCCATCTATCCTCAAAGAACTTGTTTTATGAATGAAGAAAACATAAAAACAGGCAGTTTCACACATGGCTCCAGATTTCTGATACCCACTTTATAGAGTAAAGTAAACAAAATGTGCGACTGTGTAACCACCTATATTCGCCAAAACCAACTCAATTGAATGCCAGTTGAACTACAGCCAAGCAATGCAAGGATAGTCTAATGTTAACCGCATCAAAGTTACCGCATAAACACAATTATAGATTTTCTCAAATAAAATGCCCACAATTCTAACTAAGAGCAGCAAACATAAAGCATGAACATTAAACAAGAATCATTGCCCAAAACATAAAACCTAAAATATGCACTAACAAGCAACAGTAACGCAAACAAACATAATGGTATATGCACAACAGTTATATATTAATTTCAACATCAACATCAACACGTTCTACTTCTCTTCCAACATATTTCACATAATATAGAAGAGATTCATCGGATACTAAATGCCAACATTAAAACACCAGTCAAAATACATTACTCCAAAGCAAAGAAGACACCATACCTGCCCCATCTCCAAGTAAACCGCAGCACGATTAGTCAAGAAAGAAATATCGGTATCATCAAGCTCAATCGCCTTCGTGTAATGCTGAATTGCCGTCTCAAAATCCTTTTTCTTATAAGCCGAATTCCCGGCTTCCTTATCCTTCTGCGCTAAAGCCTTCCTCTCCTTCGCTTCTTTCTCTTCCTCATTAATCTCCACTGTTTCCGGCTCCGGTTCCGGTTCAGGTACTTTCACCGGCTCCGCCTCAGCCGGCCTCTTTCTCTCTGGCTGCACTGTTGGCTCTTCCGGCATCTCCGTATCGTCCGGCTGCGTCCTAAGCTTAATGTTCAGCAAAACACCAATCGCTTGCATCACTCTCTGATCCTGTATATACAAATTCAAGTTGCTAGGGTTTTTCTGCAAATCCTGCATCATCTTGACGAAATCGGGTTGATTGAGGTACGCTCTCGTTGTCGGATCAGCCGTGAGTTTCGCCCACATCTCCGGTCCTCGGAACGCATCTCCGAACGGAGAAGCCGACGCCGAACGAGCTCTCGAAGCGGCGGAAGCCACGGCGGCTTGTGCATCGGCTAAGCCAGATTTTAGAGCCTCATTGTTAGGATCGATATCGAGGCCTTTCTTGTAAGCGGCAATGGCATCGTCGAAGTTGTTGAGACCGAGATGAGCCGCGCCGAGCCGACTGTAGCCTTTGGACCAATCAGACTTGAGTTCGACGGTCTTCTTGGCGTCAGCTAAAGCGTCGGCGTAGTTGTGGAGAGAAGCGTAGGCCGCAGATCGGTTGGAGTAGAGAACGTGGTTTGTTGGAGCGAGATTAATTGCTTCGGTGAAGTGCTTGATAGCCTCGTCAAATTTCCCGGCTGAGAAGGCCGCGTTGCCTTTCGCTTTGGCTTCGTCCGCCATGACTATGAGAGAGTTCAGAGGAAGATGAGACAGATATGCTTGCAGGGAAGTGGGTTCGGAAGGTCTTTTATTATTGGGGAAAGAATAGGAGACCAGAGACTTCTGGTGAGATGGAATTGGGGTTGTGGAGGTTCTGGAAGTTTCTTTTCGGGGCCTTCGTTTTCTTAGCAATGAGGTTTTGCTTAGCCTGTCGCGTGGAATTAAGAACTTGTTTGGCAACGGGAACACCGCAGGCTTGGTCTTCGGTGAATAGTGGGCCTAGTCGTGAACTCGGTCTCTCTCGTGCCGCAGCATGGGTGCTTCCTAAATTTTGAGATTGTAAAGTTTAGGACCAGCAATTGGGCTGGACCAGCTTGAGCTTGGCTCTTTTTGAAGGGCCAAGTTCAGCTTATTTGGTGGTCGGGCCAATGAGGAGACCACAAAAGTGAGAAGATTTTTTTTTGGTGATAAAGTGAGAAGATTTTACATAAACAAAGTTTTGACTTGTTTGTTACATTATCTTGGTTCATTTGTATAGGATCAACCTTAGGATCGAGTTAGGTTTGGTGGGATCTCCTTGTGAGATCCAAGCCGGTGTTTGGCACTTCCACCATTGATTTTTTTTTTTGTATTATATCAATCAATATTCAAATACATATTCTGACTAATTTAGTCCGAAATTTATAGTGACCTATTTAGTGATTATCCTTCCAACGTAATTTGTTCTATATCCAAATCGTGAATCAAATTCAGAATCTTGATTAAGAAATCTAATACCATATTCTATTAGGTCAACTGACTTTTGATCTTTTGCTGTTGATTATGATTTCATTTAAGTCTTCCACATTGATCGACAAGGTTGCTTGAGGGAGTCCCTAAGTGAATAGTTTAGTGATCAAAATTTCCCTTCCCATCATGGGGATTCCATATTCGAATTTCTATACAAAAAAAAAAAAAAAAAAGTTTGCTTGAGAGACTTGACGGTCCTTCTTTGGTATTTCGTCGAGATCCTATGGACAGGTGTTTTGATAGCTCAATGATGTTACTCAGTGTTGATGTTTTCTATTTGTTATATTTTAATATTGTTATATAAAATAAAACATTTGATAGTAATGATAATAATAGTGTCTGAAATTTCTCTTGTGATTTTACTCGTTATTGTTTATCCCTATCTTAGAGTTTTGTTGTTCTATATTTTAGTTATGTTTTGTTTGGATTTGGCTTGTATGAATTGATTTGTGCGCCGAATGAGTTGGTTTTTATTTTATTAATTTTTTTTAGGGTCGTGCCCCCTTGTCGACAAAAAGAGACAAGTTAAGGATCGGGCTCAAACTATGGTTGAACCGGGCGGGGTAGCAGGCCCAGCCGGAACGGGACCGTGCCCGAGTTGGTTGGAATTCGGAGCTAAAAGTGGTCTACGCATGACAGTTGCACTATTATTCGCCCGGTAGGGCTCCAAGTTAGAGGTGGTGTTTTGGTGGCTTCGGCTGCTTCGCACTGTTGCTCAAGAATAACGTCCCACAACAAATCGAAATTCAGGTCAGCCCTTCTCTCTCTACTCCAATTACCTGTATCTTCTATCAGCGTTTCCCCTTTCTCTCTCTAACTTGAATATAGGGCATTGTAAGTGCAGCCGCGATCTCCAATTGAACAGCTTGCCATTGTTGACTCCTTGAATTGAATCGTCTATTTTGGTATGTGCTTACCACTCTGAATCTGTTCTCAAATTGAAACTTTATTTACATTTTCATATGCTATGTTGCTTGTATTTTTGCAATTATGGGGCACGCATAAGCTGTTTGAAAAATTGTCTAATAGAAATCCGTGGGCTTTTCTGATTCTCTCGGTTTGCTATGATGTTATGCCTTCTTGGACAATATTGCAGATGTTAAGTAATTTCGATTTTAATGAGCTAATAGTTCTTGGAAATAAAACTGTATCATATCCCATCTGATGAAACATGTCAATTTGTCACGGGGTTTCTCAAATTCATAATGGCACGTTTGGTTATGCCTTAATTTTTTTTTTTTATTTCTGCATTTGAAAAGAAAATGATATCATTTTTCTTGAATATTGGTCCTATGAAATCCAACGGAAGTGGAATTAGCAGCAGATTTTCTGTAATACAAGAAGTGGTCGCACATTATTAAGCGTTTAATAAAACCATTTGAGGCAATAGATTGCATTCAAAATTTACCATATACAATTTGGAGTCACTTTAGATTCTTAACAAAGCCCTAAGCAATTTACGGACAATATTCCTTCTTGGGTTATTGGTAAGAGATATATAGCTTCCTCCGAGGGGGTGTTGACTTGGTTGCTTGTTCTGTCTTTCATTGGTCCACAAGATAAAAGGAGAAGAAAAGGCCTATAAAAGAAAGCATTGGCTGGTGAAATAGTAGAGCATGAGCTTTTCAAGGAATTGTGAGGTTATTATGAAGTTATATGTAGTTTTTTTTCCGGTAAATAAAGTGCATTAGCCTTGGATTGGACAAATCACAGCACTTTATGACTGTAAATGGAAAGGTACATAATTTATCCCAACACTTTGCAGTTTTGCCTTATGAGGGTGAATTCTTCATTTTCCTTGTATCCTGCAAAGTGGCACTAGGTCGATAAAGTGCATTAGCCTTGGATTGGACAAATCACAGCACTTTATGACAGTAAATGGAAAGGTACATAATTTATCTCAACACTATGCAGTTTCGCCTTGTGATGGTGAATTCTTCATTTTCCTTATGAGGGTGAATTGCTAATCTTTTAAAATATGCTATGAAGGTATGCGTTTTGGGCTCATCTAGTGTAGATCAAAAGTGGAATTCCATTTCCTGTCCAAGTTCAAGCTTGGATTGCTTATGCATTTTTAATGTACTAGTATATATAATCAGAATAAGAACAAGGTCCCCTCATTATCCTATCGGCTTTCTTATAAAAACCATTGAGCTTTTTTTGTTGAAATGATCATGGATGGAGGTCCCATTTAGCCTGAATAACTGCAAAATTGAATCTTTAATTTGACTTTGGACCAATGACCCTGCCACTTTTGAGGAATGTGATACCTATGCTCTTTGCACAAGTTGGCCGCTTGGAAACACTTGGGCAACTTTGTAATTGCAAAGTGAGATGTACCTAGCAGCTTGCTAAAAATTGCATTTGGTATCTCTCTTTGTGAATGGAAAGGACAATCGGTTACTTCCCTTGACTCTGTGGAAAACAGACATGCTTGGACACTCATACAATACCTCAACCACCCATAAAAGGATGAGTTATTTGCTTTCTGAAATTCTCGTTCTGCAATAGTTGAGCGGAAACAATTGTTCTCTCTCTCTCTCTCTCTTAACATGCTTACTGCATTACTAAAATTGGGCAAGTCCAACAGAAAGATTGGTGGGAACAGTTCTTGGGTAAGTTTTCTCTGGTGTTTTGAAACCCGGACCAGACCATCTGGTCCGACCGACAGGGAACCAAACCAGCAGCCGGTCCAGGTTTCTTAACATAACTGGATTTTGAAAAAACCGGTCAAAACCTCGGGTTGGACTGAGAACCGGATTGAACCAGCCAACCCGGGTTTTTTTTTTTTTTTTTTTTTTTCCCCTTTTCTTTCTATCTCATTCTCGCCACTTCATTTTTTTTTAATTATTGTTTTTTACCTTGGGATCATTTTTTTTCTTTCCTTATTGGACTTTTCTTATTGTTTAAATTAAATTTTGATGTGTTCAAATCTATTATTTAAAGTAGGTTTTGATGTATTTAAACAATATTTTGTATTAAATGATGTGTGATATTTAGATGAAAGAATTGTGTCTTTTTAATATTGAACATGATTTGGTAAACATTTGAGACTAGATATACAGATTTTTTAGATTATTAATACATTATAATTTATATTTATTTATGACGTCATCCGGTTTTTTCTCGTGTCTGTAACCCATTGACCTCTTGGTGCAACCAGTTCGTACTCTGGTTCGGGTTTCAAAACACTGGTTTTCTCATGTTAACTAACATTGTTTTGGCTTGATTCTTACTCTATTGCTACCATTCTAATTTTCCTAAATGGACTCAACCCCTCCCCCCAAATTTTGTTAGTGTTTATGTGTTCTATTTATTGGAGGTATTTAATTGGTACTTATATGTGCAGGGACAACAACAACAGGGATTCAATGAATGGTGCTTCTACATCTGCTAGCCTACGCTCAGCATTTTCCTATTGTGTGCAGAAAGTAAGAAATTATGATTACCATCACTATCTCTGCCTCCTTGAGCTCCCTACCAACATGAGGAAGGCTGCATTTGCATTTCGTGCATTCAATGTTGAAACAGCCAGAGCCATGGATGTCGCCTCTGATCCAAAAATTGGACTTATGCGGCTCCTTTGGTGGCAAGAGACAATAGACAAAATCTTTGCCAAGAAATTAATTGAGCAGCCCATTGCCCAGGCCCTTGCCTCAGTCATATCCGAGCACAAGATAAGCAAGGCCTGGCTTAAAAGATCTGTTGACGCCCGAATCAATGATGCAAGCAGGGAGGTTACTAATCTCCCTGAAACCATTGGTGAGTTGGAGCAATATGCTGAGGACACTGTATCAACACTTCTATACATGACTCTTCAAGCTGGAGGGATCAAGTCCACTGCTGCTGATCATGCAGCATCACATATCGGAAAGGCAAGCGGGCTACTCTTGCTTCTAAAATCACTGCCATATCATGCTAGCCGCAGCCGTCAATTACCATATATACCAGCTAAGGTGGCAGCCAAACATGGATTGTTGTGGGAAGAGGGAGGCCAAAGAGGGATTCGGATGGATTCTCGTGAGGGTATGAATGAAGCTGTTTTTGAGATGGCTTCTGTAGCAAATGATCATCTACTGAAGGCTCGTCAATTAGCTGGAACTGTGCCAGTGGAGGCTGTTCCTGTCCTTCTGCCCGCGGTTCCAGCAGAGGTCATATTAGACTCTTTGAGAAGAGTGAATTTTGATGTGTTTGATCCTAGGTTGTCTCGGGGGATAATGGGAATTCCTCCATTGTGGTTCCAACTGAAATTGAAGTGGCATTCATGGAGAGGAAAATACTGAAAAATTTAAAAACTTCTTTTGATCTATGAATTTTAGCTTGAGGCTGCTTTAATAACCAACATCGTGCCAGTATTGAGCTATGGTCATGGCACTTCATTTTACCAGTGGGGTTACTTGATTTTGTTAATGCGAAGAGTGAAGATGGAAACATCCTTTTTGCCATTCGTAGTCTGCTGGGGAAATCTTGTTGTATCTGGTTAATTGTCACGAGCCACAACCTTAATTTGTTTTCAATTGTCGGAGGATGTTTTGTAGGGAAGCCATTTGTTTTTAAGTGCTACTGGTAAAATAAATCTAGATCTCGTGTAAAAAGGCTTCTAAGATGAATGAAAACCATAGTGGGACACTTGTCAAGGACAAGTGAAATGGTGCTATATTGAGGCTGCTTTAATAACCAACATCGTGCCAGTATTGAGCTATGGTCATGGCACTTCATTTTACCAGTGGGGTTACTTGATTTTGTTAATGCGAAGAGTGAAGATGGAAACATCCTTTTTGCCATTCGTAGTCTGCTGGGGAAATCTTGTTGTATCTGGTTAATTGTCACGAGCCACAACCTTAATTTGTTTTCAATTGTCGGAGGATGTTTTGTAGGGAAGCCATTTGTTTTTAAGTGCTACTGGTAAAATAAATCTAGATCTCGTGTAAAAAGGCTTCTAAGATGAATGAAAACCATAGTGGGACACTTGTCAAGGACAAGTGAAATGGTGCTATATTATTTAGGAAAAAAATGAAGAATTGCGCTAGAAGAAGGGCTTGAACCTTCGACCTTGTGGTTAACAGCCACACGCTCTAACCAACTGAGCTACTCCAGCCTGCTGTTTATCATTTCATTGATTTTTATTTCAAGTAAAAATAAATGGAAAAAAACTAAGAAAAAAACAAAGCTGGTTCTTGCTTGTTTGCGAACTTACCCCACATTCCTCAACCTCATTCACGCGTGTCACCCTCCTCTTCTGCATGGCTCTTCGTCATTCTCCCCAGCCTTTTCTACTTCAAAAGAGCCCCCCACCCCACCCCCTTCCACCTCTTCCTCCGCCCATTTCTTTCTCTATCTCTGGCGTTGCGTTTCCAGGTCTCTGTCAATTCCCAACTCACTTTACTCAATGGCTAACCACCATAACAAATCCCTTGTAAACTCCACTCCTCTGCTCCTCTTCACATTTCTTCTTCTAATTGAAGCTCCAGCATACGGTCGAACCGCCAGGTTGAACCGGTGGGAATCAGGAATTCGCCTACCAACCGATAAAGGTAAACCAGCGGAGGATGACGAGGCGGAAGTTGGCACGAGATGGGCGGTTCTCGTGGCTGGTTCATCCGGATTCGGCAACTACCGCCACCAGGTAAAGTGAGAACTTTTTATGACTTTCAAGTGATAGACTGTTTGAAAAAATAAAATAAAATAAAACTCTTTCCCAAATTTCTAGAACTAAGTTACAGTCACTTTTACGTACGATAATGTGTATACATATATATTTGAATCTAATTTTGTCTTTGATGGGGTGCAGGCGGATGTATGTCACGCTTATCAGATTCTAAAGAAAGGAGGGTTGAAAGAAGAGAACATAGTGGTGTTCATGTACGATGATATTGCTTCTCACGAGTTTAATCCTAGGCGCGGGTTCATCATCAACCATCCTCAAGGCCAAGATGTTTATGCCGGCGTCCCTAAGGTTTACTCCATTCCTGCTCATCTCCTATATATATATGCCCTTGTCTTCGCTGATCATTTTTTTTTCTAAATTATGTTTAAATTAAGAGTAATGGTAACTTCAACATGACTATCAAAACTATGGATCCCAAATTCTAGTTTATGAGAAAATAATTTCCAAATGTTTTCGATGCCTGACTCCATTATAACAAAAACTAATAAGAACCATATTTTTAATTCGGGCTCCATGGTACATGACGAGACATGTTATTTATTAGAATGTTTGCCTCAACGAAGATATGCAACATTCATAGGAAGAGATCATCACTCCTTTGAAAACATGACACAACATCCCCCCCAAAGCAAATCAACGCCAAATTATATCTATCTTTCGAAAGGGGGGACAGCCTCCCTGTGTACTTGGGCCCCATACTGGTGTATCCATGATCTCTTCTAGTCGAGCTTGTAGAGGAAATTAGAAGAGAAATGCCCAACTCAAAACCTACATACAAATCTACCATTCATTATTATTATTATTCTCTCTCAATTGGTTCTAGTAAGATGGAGATTAGTATGGAGTAATAGTACAAGCTCAAGTGTAAGTGTGATGTCTCAATACTTGACCGCTGGATGGTAGCTACATTGCATCATATATTTATGCTCCAACATGTCAACATGTTGACAGTCATAATTCTCTCACATGTTATGCAAGTTGAATCTGGTTTTTTGTCCCAATTGACCATTGCTTGTTATACTGATGAAACTGCGGTTTTAGGATTACACTGGAGAGCAAGTTACTGCAGCAAACTTGTATGCAGTACTTCTTGGTGACAAGGGTGCTGTAAAAGGTGGAAGTGGGAAAGTTGTCGAGAGCAAACCAAATGATCGGATCTTTATATATTACTCTGATCATGGAGGTCCGGGAGTGCTAGGTGAGTTTTTATACAGTAGATATTAAAATGGTAAATGTTACCAAAATGCTTTTTTTTTTTTTGTTTTGCGGTTAAATTGATCATGCTAGGATGATCCCAGTCCTTAACCAATAAAACAAACTGTTCACCTTAAGGGCTTATTCTTTTTTTTTTTTTTTGGGCTTAATTTGCTGCGTAGTAGCAGCTAATTTCTAAGCATCAGGAGCAGAGGAGACACTGTATTGTTGCAGATTCCATTTTTTTTTTCCTCGGGTTTTTAATGATGTTATATGAATTGATTTAGCATACTTTTCATGAAGAGAGTACATAGATTGAACTCTATGCAGGCATACCTTGCTTCCCACATTTCGCTGATTCCATCATATTGTAGGGATGCCAAATCTGCCTTTTCTTTTTGCTAATGATTTCATTGAGGTTTTGAAGAAGAAACATGCATCTGGAAGCTACAAAGAGATGGTAAGACTCTTTTTTGGGGCAATTATAATGTTCATATAAAATTGAGTTTGCCACTTATCATGGTGTGTGAAGGTGATATATGTAGAGGCATGTGAGAGTGGAAGTATTTTTCAAGGCTTGATGCCCGAGGACCTTAATATCTATGTCACCACAGCATCAAATGCAGAAGAGAGTAGCTGGGGTACTTACTGTCCTGGGATGGAACCTTCTCCTCCGCCGGAGTTCATAACTTGTTTAGGGGATTTGTACAGCATTGCCTGGATGGAAGACAGGTGACCTTTGTAGTCATTTTTTCAGAAAACGTAGCTTGCGGTAGTAGATATTGCATTAAATGGTAGTCAATTGAACTTTGGATTTTCAATTTCTTACAGTGAAACCCACAATCTGAAAAAAGAAACAATCAAACAGCAGTATGAGGCAGTAAGCACCCGGAAAACTTTTCTCTATCCCTCCCTCCTCCTTTAGCTACTTAAGGATTTTAGCAATAACCCCAATCATTCTAGTCTTTGGAAACATTGATTTTGGTCTTGGTGGAAACATTTGATTCTTGATTTGTAGGTGAAGGAAAGGACATCCAATTATAATACCTACACTGCAGGATCTCATGTGATGGAATATGGGAATAAAAGCATCAAATCAGAGAAGCTTTACTTATATCAAGGTTATGATCCAGCTAGCGTAAACTTCCCACCAAATAACTTCTGTTTAGACACCCACATGGATGTTGTTAATCAGAGGGACGCAGATCTTCTTTTCCTATGGCAAATGGTGTGTTAGCTTCTCCCAAAATAAATCCAATTTTAGAATTCTTGTGGGTGATTAGTTTAGAGTGGATGTCACATAGTTTTTATCTTAACGCAGTACAAGACTGTAAAAGATGATTCAGAAAACAAGGCAGAAATTCTAACGCAGATTAGGCAGACAATGGAGCACAGAGTTCACTTGGACAACAGCATTGAGTTGATTGGAAAAGTTCTATTTGGACCAGAAAAAGGCTCCAACATCCTGAACTCCAAGAGACCAGCTCATTTGCCCCTTGTTGATGATTGGGAATGTCTGAAGTCACTGGTATCAGCTACATCTTCTTGTTGAAATATCTTCATTCATTATTTTCATGTTCGCTAATGTTCGAAAGTGAATCACTAATTCTAGGTCCGCTTGTTCGAGAGCTATTGTGGTTCATTGACCCAGTACGGCATGAAACATATGCGGGCATTTGCCAATGTTTGCAACAAAGGAGTATCTACTAGTGAAATGGAGGAGGTTTTGGTTGCTGCCTGTGGTGACCGGAATAATGGGCAATGGACACCTTCAAATAGAGGATACAGTGCTTGATTACCACACAGACTACCGCAGCCATACTATACAAGTTTGTTTTATGAGGTTATACGTTGTTTAAAGTTTTGATCCTGGTTTGCCTTCTTTTGATCCTACAGCTGTGCATTAGCAGTTTACCTAGATATTAAGGTCAATGGTTAATACTATTGCAACGGTGTTTTAGCTAGGTCTGAAGGTGGGCTGATTAGGTTGCTATTTAAAACAACAATATGATATCATGCATGGCTATTCCTGTGAGTTGTAGCACCATGATAAATACTAATGGATAGGATTTCCACTTCTGGCATATATTTGTTCATTATTTTTTGGGGGGGGGGGGGAGGGAAGGAGTCTGGCCTTACTTCAGTGAGAACTGTGGGCTCATGCCTCTGTGTCCTCAGCCCTGACGACTGCAAACGAAGCTGTTTTTCTGAGGCGTGTCTGATCTTTGTGATTCTTCGATGTGTCAGTCTGCAAACTATTATTTAGTTATTATGCCAAAAGTCATTTTGCTCAAAAAGTCGTGTAATCGACTCAAATGGTTACTCACATAACTCGAATTAGACATGAGCACGATCTTAGAATTGTTGGTCTTCGTTCTAGAATCGTCGATTCCCTTTTTCAAATGGTTCCGATTTCAAAGTAGGGATTATGCATTCGGTAGCTGTTTGGTCTCAAAGTAGGGATTATTCTGTCGGAAGATAATTGGTATGCAAATCTCAAGAAATGTTCCCTTGGCTTGCAATTATTAGTGGCAAATTTAAAATTGCAGTGCCATTAATTCTTTGCCACAATTAGTGGGGACTGGTCCCGTGTTCAAGATTTCCTTGATGCTATGACACGACACAACTAGTAAAATTTAGTGGGGACTGGTCCCCAGTGTTCAAGGTTTCCTTGATGCTGACACGGCACGATTAGTAAACTTTCCAGGCCATCTTTTCTAGGTGCATTGAAATCGAGGGACCAGGGGTGGACCATAACTCCCTTCTTGGCCCAGCAAAATCAAAATCTATGCACCCGCTATCATTGTTGGTGGCAAACTATTTATATGTGGGAAATATTTATTTAGTAAATGACTTACCTTAAGCCATCTATCTCCGGCGGTCTTCTACAAGGATAAATTTAGACCAATCTAAGAGTATATCAATAACTTGGCTCAGTAGCAATGGATAATCAACATAATGAGATAAGATAGTAGGTCTTTTATTCGAATATTGAATTCAAAACTTGAAAATGAAAAAAATTATTTTGATAGAGTCATCCCTAATAAGCTCTTTGTATATACCCGGATCAGATTAGTTGAAATATGACTATAAAAATTAATAATAAAAACAAAAAAAAATTAACTTGACTCAGTTATTTCCTTTTGCACGCATTAAGGTCTAAACTTTTAGAACATGAATGTGTTGCCTGCCCCCAGTGAACAGCCAATTCCTTGTTTATGAGTCGCCTAAACCTTGTTAAAAGCTTATTTGACTTAAACTTACAGTATCATTGCAAAAACGAATAGCTTTAAGATATTAACATTTTTTTTTTATTTATAGTAAAATTTGAATCCGAACCTATTATAAGAGAAAGAAAATTGATGTTATTTAAGCTAAATCTCATTTCAACGTAACATTATAGGTATTCACATGTTGGATGGTCTTCCCATTTGCCATAATATCTGGTCTGCTCTCGCAATTTAGCTTAGCAATTTGAACTTGTTCCCAATCTCTCGAAATTTTATTCTCTCCTGTTTAAAAAAGAATTAAATAAAAATCATTTTAATTTCTCCCATAATTTTTTTTTGGATTGACTAAAGATGGTGGGAAACAATTGCATTGCTATCGCTCACTACTGCAAAACGTTTTTTCTCATGTTGGAAAGTCTTTTTTTTTCTTTTCTTTTTTAGACTATATACTAGACTAATAATGATGTTGCATTCTCTACTTCAATGCCCTTTCACTTCATACAGCTTAATCTGTGATTGCCACAGATTAATTATTGCAAGCAGCATGAAAAGACCGACTTTCCTAAAAAAATTTTCCTTTTTTTTTTTTAACATGGGAGGACGGACGAACTTGTCTCTGAATTAAACCTCAACACATGTTGATGGAGATGAAATATATACTTTTATTCCTTAACTAAGTCGGGAGTTCAACTCTTCTTAGACATGAAAAAATAATATTAGGAGATAAGTCTCAAAAATGGACTTGTAACTATCGATCCAAATTAGATAAGACAAAACTCTAAATATTGAGTGATGGCTGAGTCAACATATAAAAAAAAAAAAAAAACCTCATAAGATATTACGTTTTAACAAAGGATAAATTTCAAAAGGAGGAAAGTTTAACTCATAGATTCTGGGACTTTCATCTGTCTCTAATTTAGTAAGTGTATCTGCATAGGTATTATCTTCTTTACAAATAAAAATCACTTGCCTCACCGATGTGTTACAAATTAACTCCTACTATTCTAGAATTATGTAATAATATGCATTTGAATGCCAAATCGCTCACTAGGATAATTGAGGAAAATTTTATACAATTTCAAAGAATCAGACCCTCTCTGATTTCAGATAGTTCTACCGAAAAAGAAAGACATTAAAAACATAGAAAAAAGAAAAAAAAAATCATGGTGGAAATATCGGATACAACCACTGTTTTGTTCTTTTGGCAGATTAAAAAAAAAAACAATAATAAAAGAAAACTTATCTTTTGCTGGTGGTTTTAGACACCTCGGCTTAACTCGTTTTAATTTCTCTCTATAAAAAGTTTTACAAATAAAAATTATTTTTTATAAAAATTTGATTTCTTATTTATATTAATGAATCACACTTAATCCCTATTTTTCCAAGTACTGCTTACCCATTAAAAAATTGGGAACATGTCAAATTTTATTACCTTAATTGTTCATTCCTTATGTTCACATGACATTGCCCATATTAAGATGGTAACATCCCGCGATCGACATGACCATGAAAAGTTCCATATTTGAGGTATTATGTGAGAATTATAAAGTGTTATATTAAAAAAAAAAAGAAAATATTCCACTAATCTATCTACAAAACATCTGTTAATTGCATTGTACCCCCGTATTACTAAAATTCGGGGGTGCAAATTCAAAAATACGAAAAGTAGAAACCCAAAAAAAGAAAAAAAAATTCAAAAGCTTAGTCAACAAAGTCTATCCCTTTTGGTGCAAGACTAAAGTAATAGTCGGTCAGTCACCAACATGTGTGTTTGCCACTGCACTTCCGGCGATGATCGCCTGCGTAGATCTTCATCTGTATGTTCTCAAAATCCGAAACCCGACAAGGCAACGTAATTGCACCCGGATGATCGAACCCGAATTCCTCCTCAGCCTCTCTCAGCAAATCCGCAAAGAGCGGATGATTGAAGTAAATCACGGGCACCACCATCCTCCGCGTTACGTCATCTGATTCGCCCACGTACACTGCCAAGTGCCCTTTTGGTACCTTCATCTGTTTCTTCTCAATCTCCAACTCTTGACCCACTCGAACGTAACCCGGTTTTTGGATCCGGAAACGCAGATGGCGAAAGCCACAATTGTTGGTGACGAGAGCCTTGGATTTCCGAGTTGGCTTCTGCTTTATCTTCTGGACTACCCATTTGAAGATTTTTTTCACCTTGAAACCTTTGATTTTTATCATGCTGGTTAAAGAGATCTAGATGTAGAACAAAAATATTGGCAATTTGAGAGATGGGTTTTTGCTAAGACATCTGAGTGAATTGAAACTTAGAGAGAGAGAGAGAGAGAGAGAGAGAGAGAGAGAGAGAAGTAGAAGAAATGGAGAGATGGGTCGGTGTGCAGAGAGTGAGGTGGGATTGCTTCGAGGATTTAGGAGGGGCTATTTTAGTTTATAAACGGAGAACCAGCCCGAGGGGGCAAGAGAGAGATGGCCGGCACACGGTACGTGAAAGTTGGGGTTAGATAGGACAGGACGGGATGATGATGGTACGGGCACAACGAGGAGACATGGATCAAATGGACTTTCGACTTTTGGTCCTTTTTGCGTACAGTTTTGTACAAAGTGAAATTTGCCACCGGTGACAATTCATGCACACACAATCCATTTATGCATCTATTTTTAAATATTTTATCTTATTTATTAAAGTTTAAGTGGGTAGATTTTGTATTTAATAATAAGTTTATCTTTTATTATAACTTCAGGATTTTGTTCATAATTTTAACTAATTGCAGAGAACTCTATCGGTAATTCTCCTTGATTTGGATTGGATTTTATTTTTTCGTGATTAAGTGTATGTACAATACTTTCATAGATGGCAAGCTACAAAGAGAATGGCTCTGTTCATCAAGCTGAGTCATAAAAAAATGAACAATCACCAAATTGTGAGGTGGTTACAATTCAAGACAACCCAAACAATATTTGCTATCATGGTATTTATTTATTTTTTTAATTATGCCTATATTTTTTTTCTCGCTCTTCACAAATGTTTTTAACCAAAAAAAAAAAGAAATAAGCATAATACGGCGGAATTATGCAACAAAGCTCTTTGAAAAGCATACAAACATCTCTCAACCGGTGGCTGTTGTACCTGCCAAAGACAACATAGATTTGGAGGCAGGCAGAAACAAGAAAACCAAAGCATACTAGAGAAATAAAATATCACATAATTTATATAACCTCCGGTTGGCGAGGTATGGCAAAGATCTATGCCATTACCAAAAAATATAATGCGCAATTATTATTATTATTATTATTATTATTATTATTATTATTATTTTTATGGCATACGCTAAACATGGACCCTTTTTCCTCCAAAAGGCTCCCATCACTGAACCACGTGGTGACCTCCAAACAGGGTCAAGCCTGAAAATATGGTCCCATATATATGTATATACATATATTAAATACAACTATATCACACAGACTGGTCCAAAATGTGGGCATGACACTGCACATTTAAAAATCAAGTGTGATCTACCTTTCATGGTGGGGATGGTCCACCAAAGATTTGTGTTCGACTTTCAATTCAATTGGAAACATATCTCCTTCGCTTGGACAGACCGCAGCTATTACCCAAAATATAGAAATACCCTTTAATTCGTTTTAAATTATTTACTTTGTTTCTTATCTAATTAATAAATATTTTAAAATTTTTACATAAATAAATGTGAAGTAGTCATTTAAACGCAACTTTAGACATAGGACAAATAATATAATTATAGGAAATACATTTCTCTTCAAATAAAGGTTGAGTTGCAATTTTTTTTTAAATATATAGGAGGAATTCGAATTCGAAAATTTTTAAAAAAGATATGATGCAAATTGAATTATAATTTAGTGATAAGTTACAACTTTAGTTAAGTGTATAAAAAGGTAAGTCTTGAGAATACATTCAATTTTACTATTTTTATTCAATTTATGTGTAGTTATAAGTTAATAAATATAATCTGATTGAATAATAATTTTTTACAAAGTAAATTAATAATTCATTAAATTTATAAAATAATACATTCGATAAAACGTATAGATATCACAAGATATATAATACAATAATCTTATTTTATACGTCAAGATATATTTACATAATTTTAGTTTGTTGCAAAAATGGATCCATTCCTGACTTTTATTGTTCATGAATTTGCTTTAAAAAAAAAAACTGGGTAATTATATCATTGTTGTATCATTACGATGCACAAAATTTACATGCATTAGGGTTAATATTTTGTTAAAAAAAGAGAAAATGAAGGGTGTATTAATAAATAAATATTTGTTGATCGATTAATAGATTTTCATGGTCTATTGAATATCTATTTATCATCAAGATTTAACTATATCTCCAAAGAGAAAGATCAGCTGCAATTTCTACCGTTGCAAAGAAAAGAAAATTAAAAAGAGAGAGAGAGAGAGAGAGAGAGAGATTTTTTTTGTGGGTAAAACGAGGGGAAGATCTTGTTTCACAGCAATGTGTTGGATTGGCTAATAGTTCAATTAGTACTATTCATTTTTTCCTTAAAAAAAAATTTAAATTCGTCTCTCCATGTATATATGTATAAAAAGGCAACGTGTTTGATTGATGACGTTTCAATTCTACTGTTTAGGATATTTTAACATTAGCTTCTAGAATTTGACAAAGCCGAGGATCCAAATGAGACCGTACATTGTCTTAGTCACGAAGGGCCGCTCTCCCTTTCTTTAATACCTGATTGTGTGGAGAAAAGAAGTCAAAAAGAATCTGGTCTGCAGACGTAGATGAGGATGTGGATAGAAATAGATTGGCAGATCAACACACAGATCTTCTACATGAAAAATCTGGATGGATGGACCAGATGCAGTGAAGTGGGGTAAGAAGAAAATGGAGAAGGTAGCCATCAAAGATGAAGTTTCTGAATCAACCAAACACGTGTCATTTGATGAGTGACACCTTTAATCTTTGTTTGGATTGTTTATTTGTTTTATGTACTTTTTGTTTTTATTTTTTATTTTGTATTTTTTTGGGGAGGCCTTTACTTTTGACCCATTTCGATTGATGACGATTTGAGTCGGCAAGAAAAGATTTTTGTGGATGGACTAGATTCCGGAGGGGAAAAGTTGGGAAGATCCATTTTTTATATAAATAATATATGTGTATATATATATATATATATATGGACGTTTGAAATCGAAATCTTAAAAAGAGGGAGAACAGTAATAATTGGGTTATACCTCGTCAATATATATAGAGAAGATCTGTTAACTTGTCCCTAGCCACACCATGCACCAACAACTATCACCGAGGCAAAGGTCCCCCCTCTTTCAACTTTACGCAACTGAGAAGATATCCGTATAGACTTATAACTACGTCGAGTTTGGGATGAATCTAAATTTACATTAAATACACAAACACATGATCATAGATCTAATCTCAAGAGATTTTGAAATTTTTGACTGACTTCTTAAACTAAAATCACCCAACTCTTCCATGATACATACATATGTGGTTTAAAAGATTTTCTTCTAAAAACATGCGAATGAAGCAAAGGTAAAAGCTTATAAGAGAACACCATTTTTTGAGGAATTAATTATTTATGGGATCACTGTTGATGGTACGTACCCTAAATCATGTGGGGCCCAAAGATAGTCGGACCTACGAACGTCAATAGACCCTCTTGGTGTTTACCGATCACCTCTATCTTTCGATAATCAATCGCTCGGTATCTCGATCGATTGGTTTCTAGATCTCCTAAGCACTTGGTATGTGTCACTTGGTATGAGTTGCCCAATCAGTTAAGACAATATTTACTTTTCTAAAAAAATGAAAAAAATCTTATGTAAATGAAAAAAAAGTCTACAACCTTGTTAGTAAGGAAAATAATCTCTATGACGATATAAATTTTCCAAACGGGTAAGATTTTGCAATCTTAGAGGATTCTATGATCTGATTCCTTAAAATTTCAGAATATTCTCATAAAAAAACTAGAGTTTTATCATTCTACATGCACACGACTCTCACAAAAGGAGGATATATAATCTTAATATGCCGACTGCCCAGGTAAGTCTTCTGGTCCTGCACAGAGCATACAAAACATATAGAGTTTTCTCACTTTTTTTCTCTTTTGGTATCAATCTGTTTCTTCCATTTCAAAAAAAACTGTTCTTTAATTTGAGTGTCAGAGCCACATCCGCTGCAGCACTCTCTGACGGTCTTTTACATGTCTCATCGATCGAGATCACTAAACAATCAAACCATCCGTTTGCATTAGCAAAACTATCAAATATGAAATTTAACCCACCTCCAAGAGATTGGCGTCATCTGTAGGAACATATTGATTTTCTAATTAAATTATCCCTTACTATCATTTTCTTCTCTCCATCATGACATCAGTCAAAAGAAAGAGGTCAACAATTAGTTTCGATGATGACAATTTGACGGGAGTTGATACCCATCGAAACGATCTGCTAATCATCATGACATGAATTGGCTCTTACCTTGTCAAAAGGACCTTTGCAGATCAAGGAGTAGAATGCGATATCCTTTTCTGAGATGCCTTTTAGCATATGGATTTCGTCCCCTTTCAACTTCAATCGGGCTCGTTGCTGAATGCATACAGCCAGAACATCTTATCTCGCTTGTTGTATCACTAAGAATGTCTCCCCATCATGCTGCTAACAGAACCACTTTTTATGTGATAAAATTTCCATCCCCTACAATGCCATCCTGAGTTATCCTAACTTAAACGGTCTCAAAACACTACTGAACACTAAACATATGAAGGTCAATTTCAGAACGTCCTTGGGGATCAATACACTTAACGGCGACCCACATCCATTAATTGTCCTCATAGTGGGAGAACAAGGAGAAATCTTAGCAATCGACCCCATTGAACTTATAGACGACACCGAGCAATCGAAATGTCAACCTAGAGATGAGATAATTGAAATTCCCATCACCTACACACCCGATCAGATCGTCCAGGTCGGTGTCCACTTACTTATATCTCTTCATAAGGTAATCGTGGATTGTCTGCGATGCCATTCCAAAGCTTTCGCGTGGTCCCCCGAAAATATGTGAAGCATTCCCCCCTCGGTTATAGTTCATAAGGTAACTATAGACGTCAGTCGCAAATCCATCAAGCAAAAGAAAAAGGTGTTAGCACTAGAACGACAATGTACGATACAAAAAGAAGTTCAACAACTTTTAGCAGTAGAGTTCATTTGAGAAGTAAAATACCCCGAGTAGTTAGCAAATGTGGTTATGGTGAAAAAATGAACGAAAAGTGAAGAATATGTGTAGAATACACCAATCTCAATAAGACGTGTTTAAAGGATAGCTATTAGCTTTTTAACATTGACAAGTTAGTCAACAATTCATTTGGTCCCAGCTCTTCAATTTCATGCACGCATACTTTGGTTACAATAAAAAACATATGAACCCTGAATCATGTGGGGTCCAAATGTAGCCGAGTCCACGAACGTCAATAGACCCTCCTGGTGCTTACTGATCACCTCTATCTCTCGATAACTAACTGCTTGGTATCTCGATCGATCAGTCCTTAGACCTCTTAGGCACCTGATATAAACTGTCCAATCCACTAAACCAATATTCACTTCCTTAAAAAGACAGAGAAAGTCTTGCGTAAATAGAAAAAAAAAGTCTACAACCGTCGCCGATAAAAAAAAGAATCTCCACGACTATTAGGACTTCTCAAATTGGTAAGATTTTGTAATCTTAGAGGATCCTACAATTTGATTTCCTGAAATCTCATGACATTCTTATAAGAAAATTACGATTTTATCATTCTGCATGTACTCGACTCTCACAAAAGGAGGATATATAAGTTTTAATGCGCAGACCATTCAGATAAATGTTGTGGACCTACACAGAGCACACAAACCATATAGAGCTCTCTCACTCTCTTTCTCGTTCATTATCAATCTGTTTCTTTCGTTTCTAAAAAATCAATCTCTAATTTGAATGTTGGAGTTTCATCTATTGGAGCACTCTCAGGAGGTCTTTTGCACATCTCATCGATCGAGATCATTAGACTGTCAAATCATTAATTCGAGTTATCAGGGTTATTATCCGTGAAATTTAACCCACTTTCAACAACTATATTATCAAGTGTTAGAATGGTCAAATTCTGGGACCAATGAATTTAAACATTGTTGGTGCAGTGGGGTTTGTCTAATCGAATGAATGCAACATCAATCTGAATACCTAAACTCAGAAACAACAAAGACAAAATTCATGTGGGTTTAAACCAACATTTGTGTCAAGTTAATGTTATTAGGCGAAAAGGCCTATCTTGTTTGGTCAGGGAAATATCTTTTGATTTGAATTCTGTCTACTCTACTGATACTCAAATATGGTTTGTCTTGTTTGGTCGGAAGATATTTAGAAACCTACCAATATTCAGATGAGACATGCATGATTAATTTGTTTCCTTGATTCGACTGTTGAAAAGGAGAAAATTTTTTATTTGGTGTTCCAATTTTAGGAAAAGAATTGGGTGTGCCCATATCATTTGTCTGGGAGTCCTGTGAATGAATTCGCTTCCAGGGCAGCGAATTGAAATCACTGTGTACTTGGGCGCAAGCAGGAAACACCTGCCTTCACCTACTTTGGGCCAATGCCCAATTATTGAACTCCAAGTCAGACACCTAATAGCCCAAATTCGTTTTGCGCCCATCCATTTAATGGACCCGGAACTGTCTATATATATATTTTTTTGTTGTATAAGAAATTGAAAATGGGATCGTTAGATTAGAGAAAAAGAGTTTACACCACTAGGCTGTCTCCTTAGAGACAGAACTGCCAATATTGGGAGTAATAAAAGTAAAGTTTTGCAACCGTCTCTAATTTTAGAGTAATTAATTTAACGGTATATTTTTTTTTTTTGATTTTGCATATATTTAAAGTTATATTTCGACTAATTTAGTAAAAATATATGTGAAAATCCTATTTAAGGATAGCTCTCTCAGTGTAATCTTTCTCATTTCTAAATTTCAAAGTTGAGACTTGATTAAGGGATCGATACTTCATTCTGCTAGACTGACTGTCCGTTGATTGATTGTACCGTATATCGGTCATATGTTTAAATGTCTTAAGTGCAAAGATAAATTTAAAGTTTTTTTTTTACTTTAATAGCTAATTTTAAATTAGTAAATTTTTTACTTTAAGGGCTGATTTTTTAGTGCTGGATTGAAATTTTTTACATCCATTTTTATAAATAAAAAAGGGATAAAAAGGCAGCCAACTTTTTGACATTCCAAACAACTACTAACCTCTTCTCTCCCCCTTGTTTCATTCCTGTTCGAGTCTCCGGCTCTTTAACTTAGCAAGGAAAAAGAATAAAAAAAAGAAACAAGAAAAAGACCTCGTATAACATACCAACCACTAAGTAATTAATATGGGATTATATATTTGTGTGTTTGTGTGGATAAAGGACAATTAAAGGGCATTCTCATTGTGTGAATTTACAAATTACACCAAACACGCCCATATCTTCCTCGTTTTACAATTCATAGAACAGCAAGTTCACTTTTTGTCCTGTAGTTACAGAAACAAACCCCATTATTTGGGGTCCAAATGTGAACAGAATATCGGGCACTTTGCCTGGTCTCATCCTGCAAGGATACCCCCATATGCTCTCCAATTGATAGCTGCTTCATGCACTGTAAAATCATTTTAGGACACAAAAAAAAAAAAAAAAGCTACTCAATTCTCTCTCTCTCTCTCTCTCTCTCTCTCTCTCTCTCTCTGTGTGTAATTGTCAAACAAATCCCAATACTTCTCAACCAACAAATATCCAGCAACTCAAGCAGGTGACCTTTTGTTAAGATAAAGCAGTGCAGAGAAACTTTCTATCATATTTTATGCTTGGTTATTGGACCACGCCTAATGACTATTCTGCTTTTTTATTTCTCTCTCTCTCTCTCGCTCTCTCTTCTAGGTTGTACTGGGCTCGTGAACCCAATTTGTGTTTAATTAGGCTGAGAATAGGTCCCTGTTTCCATTTTCATCATAAGTTTTATGGAAGTCTTCTTCTTCTTTTCTAAGAACGTAACCTCCAAAGTGTACATTCACAATTTGCATAATTTCACTTGTAACCCAGATTAAGAAGTGGGTCATGTAAAGTGACGATGAGTACAGCGTTTTGGTTGACTTGCAAAAGTTTATGTTCTCCCATACCATACCATACCACCAACACCAACTTCAAGGGTTACAGCTATATGCTTCCCTTCCAACTTCTGGCATAATTATTTAACGAAATCGAAATCCGCGTATTCATGTGCCATCAACTTTTCCCAACGGCCATTTCTGTGGGAAGGTAAAATTGTTCGCCACCGCTTAAAAATGTTCAAGTTTTTGGTTATAAACAATCCACCCAACTCCTTTAAAAACTAATAGTGGAAATGCGTCCATCTAAACTTAAAAAAAAAAAAAAAACCCATTTGTTTTCGTATAAATCTAACCATAAAGAACTCTAAAATATTTTTATATATATAAGGAAGATTAAAACTCGAAACTATTTTTTTTTTAAAAAAATGATATCAGTTAAATTATAATTTATTATCAATAAAACCTATAATAATGGGTTAGACGATATTTTATCGGGGTTATAAAGTGGCATTACATGCGTAAGACTCAAATTAAACTCGGCAACAAGTAGTAAAAGAATGGACAGCTTAACATCACATTTACATTTGATCTGTATGGGAGTAATTTTGATCCTATTAGAGTAAAATCTTTTTTCTTATGTTATTTAAAATAGATAATTTTTTATTAGTAATTTTGTAGATTTAAAGTTATAATGCCGATTGAATAATTATCGAAATATTTTTGTTTGTGTAAAATAGATAAACTAAGATACTACGAGAGTATTTTTGATCCAGTAAGATGCATTGATTTTTTTTATTATTATTATTTTTAAGCATTTCATGTGGTGGTTACTAAAAAATATTCAGTACTCAAAAATATTACATTATTTGTATTTTGAGCCATTGAATTGTTACCGTTTATTATTGAGACTCACTGCACATATTCATTCTGACTAATATCTCTTACTATTTTTGTTTTAAAAGCTTTCTTCTAATAATTAAGAGACACAATTAAATTCAGAACTTAAAAATAGAACATCTAGTATATGGAAATTTTAAAAATTAGATATTTGAAAATTTTAACAGAATTTGATTAAATTAAATCCAATAAAAATAGATATTAATTTTAAGTATACTGATCATTTTTCTAATAGAATGTCTTTGTATGTGCTTGCGTGCGCAAATATATAAACTTTGTGTAATATATTTATCTAATATTTATGATTTTTAAATTATTATTATACAATATATACTGTATGTATAGTGCACAAGATTCTTAATATTAATTATGGTGGTCCAAAAAGTGACACGATTTTATTTTTATAATACTTTTAAATGTTAAATTCTTATTATCATAAAGGGGCAAAATAAAAATTTTAATATTTGAATAAATTACTAATAATTTATTTTCTCAATTTTACTTAAATATTTTTTCTCATAAATAATTCATTTTCTCGAACAAAAAATAAATACTTTTATATCCAATTTTCAAATATAACTCAAAATCAAATTCAATTAAAATTTTCAAATACTTAATTTTCTATTTTGTTTTCTTAAGTTTAACTATGTATTTTAATTATTTTAAAAATGAATTTAAAGCAAAAATAGTAAGAGATATTGATCAATTGATCAAATATTTGAAATGGGTCGTATTAGCAAATGGCAAGAAATCAGTAGTTCAGATGATAAAATAGCTTTTGAATACCAAATATTTTCTCTTGGGCTTAGAAGCATTAATACAGGCAGACGTTCAAATATGACAAATCTTACTCTAACTAATTCTTGTAGGGACATTCAAATGATTAAAAACTCTTATTCAAATGCTTTCCTCGAGATCAAGATTTAATATTCAAACATTTGCGAATGTGTATATTTTCATAATTTTTGTATGATTCTTATATAACAAAAAAAAAATTACTCTAACTAAGGTGAAGTAATCATGTTTACATGAAAATTTGATTGCTAAAATGTAGTCAAATTCAAATGGGGGTGATAAAACCAATTTAAAACCAAAAAAATTTTGTAGCTTACAAAGTTTAAATACGATAATGTCAAATGCTTTAATTGCTGCTGATCCAAAAGTTTTTGTTGGATGTAACGTGTAAACTTCGAGAGGGATAAATTCAAGTATGATTGTAATGATTTTGAGCTCCACTTTCTGGGGCTCTGATTGTTGTTATTTCTTAATCTGTATTATTCAAAGCCATAATCGACATAATTATCCCATGAAGGAGACATATAAACCAAAATGTAATCATGGTCCTTCTATTGTTATTGAACATAATTGTGAGCATTTCCCAAGACTTGGTCATCAACACTCCTAGAAAGTGCCCCATATTTTATTAAAAAGGACAATATGGGATCTATGTTATAAAATTCGAGCTGCTTGAGAAGACCACATGATGAGACACGCATGTTGTCCGGTGAGATAAGAGGCGAAGTTGACCAAACAGCTTGGGCTCTGAAGGGTCAATCATTGACCAAGTTCTTAGGAAATATTATCTCCCTTCCATTTTAAGTGTCACTTACAAAAAAAAAAAAAAAGTATTTAACTTCAAGTTTCATTTAAAAACATTAAGAAAGTATTAATTATTTTTTATTTTATTCTTATGTATTCTTATCTCACAAATACTCAATTTCAATATGATAAAATGATTTTTTATTGGATAATTTAATCAATTAATACTATTTTTTTTTCTAGAATAGTGATTATTCAATTATTTTTTTATTTTTTTACAACGAAGGGGTATATATTAATTTAATAGATAAAAAATTTTGTGGATATAGTAATTATCATAGTTGGGATTATTAAGAATTATAATTTTTGATATTAAGAATTATAATTTTTTCTTTTTTTTTTAATAGGAATGTGGAGGGATTATAAAGAATTATAAATTTTCGTATTTTAGTGGAAATGTGGTGACGAAGTTGCTTATAATAATATTTAAAAAATAACAACACTAGTCTTTTTTTATTACTCTTTTTTTCTCAACTTTGGACAAAAAATGGTGATATAGCTATTACTGCAACATCCCAGAGATTTATGGAGAGTCTATGAGCCCCAGTACTACCAATAACTACTTTCTTGACCTGAGTTTTAGAATTCGAGACTTCACCCGCTCCTCTAGGGCAAGAGTACTCTCTTGTATAATAATTAAAAAAAAAAAAAAAACATGCAGAGATTTAACTAGTGTTAACTATGGGCACTAATAATTGTCTCTTATTAGAATAGATAATTCACTTTAGCTACTAGATTAGAAATAAAAGCCAACTTAAGGTGCAAATTGAAAATGATTAAAGCTAGGGGATCAAAATAGAATGCGCAGGAGAACCATTTTGTAAAGAGGGGAAATGCAATGAATGGGAAGATGTAGAAATACCAGGTTCCTCCAAAGGTTTTGATCTTGTATTGGAGATTGAATGATAGAGCAATTCCTACTAGGGATAATTTGGGAAGAAGAGTTGAACTTTCACAAAAGGTTATGTCCCCGTGCCACACTCCAGAGAAATCAACTGATCCTCTATTTCTCTACAAAATGCTACTTGATTTAAATGGATCGTATGTATCTGGAGGGGGTTCGAATCCTCTCTACCTAGCTCCATGACTGATATGCTAGAACCATGGAAATGATTACTACGGGGTTAATGTGAAAACTCAAAGGAGACATAGGCGATTGTTATTTATTTATTTATTTTTAGGCAGTGGTATGGTTTGTTTGGTTACGGCGAAATGATAATATATTATGGAACAAATAATTCTCCAGCAGCATTTGTGATAGCATTAAGATTAAGTCACTAAAGTCTAGTTGATTCTATGATTAGATAATGTCATTGGTATGATATTATTTAAATTAGATCTCAATTTTAAATTTTATGATAAAAACAAATATCGAAAGAATTTTATCTCTTAAATATTTAATTCGACCCAAACATAATTTAGTTAAATTTAATATAATTACCGAATTTCTATAATTTATATATATATATATAAAAGCATTAAGATCGGGTCTCCTTTTTTTAAGTTCAAATCAAGATGTGTAAATTCAATGTAGGACTGACTTAAGGAACCTCGAATATTGACCATAGAAAGGATGACAAAACAAACACTTGTTGGCGTAGGTGGAAATAATATTTTCGTTCCTTAATTAGGTCAGCAGTTCGATTTCCACTGAATACGGAGAAAACAATATTGGGAAACCTTCCTCTCAAAATGAGACTCGACAGTTAGGTCGATTCCGAATTAATCAGGATTAGAGGTGTTAATGACACTGGGTACCCGTGACACTATCCGGTCAAATCTCGAGCCCAGACTCGGTCAAACAGAGCTCAAGCCCAAGCTCGGGCTTGGGTAGTTGGATATCGAGCTCGAGCTCGAGTCCTGCTGTGTCGAGCTCGAAGGCTCGACAAGCTACCCGAAATATTTTAATTTTTTTTTAAAAAATAATTTTTATATATAATTATATATATATTTTTTAAAAAATTATATATAAAATTATATTTTTAAGTATTTTTTTTAAATATATTACATGTATCACCCAATGATATTATTTGACGACACTATTTAATGACACCCGAGAACACTTCGAACTCGAACTCGAACTCGAAAAATACAAACTCGACAACTTCGAACTCAACTAAAGTATATCGAGCTCGAGCTCGAGCTTGGGTATTGTGATACCCTATCTCGACGCGGGTGTCATAACACCTTTAGTAGGGATAAAACCCCGGATACCAGAAGGATTAGTAATAAAAAAAAAAAGGTGGCAAAAAGAAGAAAGTAATAGCAGTGTTGAAGCAAATTTATGCAAGGGAATGAGTGTAATTTGGTGAAATCTTAGCACCCATTACTAATAAAATTTTACACTTTTAGCTATGAAATAATGTGCAGAAGTTTAAGGATTTGCAGTTTAATTTATAAAAAAAAAAAAACAAAAAACAAAAAAAAGAAGTGCAACGCAATCCTTTTCGCAATATGGACAAATAATTAAATACAAGAAAACATAGGGTCATCAGAGAAAAAAATTATAAAATGTCTGAATTTTATATAATCATAGATAATGTTATTCGAATTAACTTTCAACAGAGTACATGTGGAAGTGAGCATTTGCCAGACTTGACACGACAAGGACGAGTAATAGTACTTTTCTCCAAGGAGTCGTCATCCGAAAAAGAAAAGGTAACGTCGCCCATTTCACTCACCACCTTCATTGAAAAAAGCAAAAAAATAAAAAATAAAAAAATAAATTACAGAAGTGTGAGTCTGTGAGATTGAATATCGGATTGGAGTCACGTGCATAATTTAGGTTAGCCATAATTGATGGTGGTCTGGCATGTATGAATATGAACGCAAGATCCGATGGATGTTTGTGATCTGCCGCGTGCTTCCGCGCATGAAGCTTTCATGCCTCCCTCAACAAGACTCCAAGGACAATGCATTTTCCTTTTTCTTTTTAAATATTAAATTTTATATCCACTAACTTAACATTTATATTATAAAATATAAATTTATTTTAATAGTTAGTCTTAAAAATAAAATTAAATTATTTTTCTAGTATAACATTAAAATTAAAACACAAGTTAACCACGGTGAAAAACTTTATTAACTCCTTTGAACATTACTATAAGAATTTCCTTAGTTAAATATCTAATTTAAGTTATAAATAATGTTGTAGGATACCTGAATGATAAAAAGTTATTATTCAAGTGTCTTCTTCAAGATCTGGTATTCGAATTTTTATGGATGTGTATATTTTTGTTAAATCTCTTATTTACATATGAGACTCGAATATAGTATCTCTTGTTCGTAAAAATGTATTCGAGGGTTTCCACCTGTTTCTAATTTCACTAGACAACATGTGTTAATAAATATATGAAAGAATTTAAATAAATTTGCAGATTTAGTATTTAAATACAATAAAATTTCATTATCAAATATTTGTATTCATTTTGAACTTGGAGGAACTAGTGGGGTTATTCAAATCTCTTTCCACTTGTTTGAAATAGAAAACGACTACGCTACATGTCTTAATAAATTTATGAAAGAATTCAAATAAAATTTATAGATTTGATATTTAAATATGATAAATTTTGATTATCAAATATTTTTATCCATATTGAACTTGAAGAAATTCGTCTGGATTTCAGATCTCTTTTCACCAACTTAAAATACCATATTAGTTAATATAAAAAGTAATAATGGGCTATTGCTACATTTTTGTGCATATAATCACAATTATTAAGTATGGAATTTCTAAATAGACCCAAAATGTAGAATATTGCTCCGGAGAAATTGATAGAAAGAGGACATCATCACCATTCAATCCCTGAAAAGGGAAGTGCGTACCATTGTCCCAATATCTTCGCTCCTCCTCCTCCTCCTCCTCCTCCTTGTCTTCTTCTTCTTCTTCTTCTTCTTCTTCTTCTTCTTCTTCTTCTTCTTCTTCTTCTTCTTCTTCTTCTTCTTCTTCTTCTTCTTCTTCCGGATAAAATGGGAATTCGGAAACTAGTAGTATTGTTGTCTCTCACTGTATTTAAAATAAATTCTATCATTATAACTCTACTAAAAACAAACATATACCCTTCATGATTGAAATATATTTTAGATGTTAAAAAAAACCCCACTGGATAATTTTCAACAGAAGGGTAAAAAGTACGAAGCTAGGAAATTTTTATTTATGCCGAGATATTGTCTGACATTGAAATGAAAATATAAGCAATATGTGTTATTCATGATGATAGTTTTTTTAATGGCAGGTAAAAAGTGACTAATTTCTTGATGGTATGTACCCCAATCTTTATACGTATACTGGAACAGAAAAGAAAAGAAAAGAATGTGTATCATGTACGGTATGGCCTACCCTGTACTCATATTTGCCTAAGTTTTACTCAATACCTTTACCTTTTTCCAGTAGCTCCACACACGGGTACCCTACTCAAAATTTTGAAATCTTACCTTATCAAAATTCAGAAAGCCCAAAAAGCAAAGCACACACAACGCCGATGCAGATACGAAAAGGGCAAAAAAGGGACTCTCGCTTGTCTTTGCGGCCTCCCAAACTCACTCCACTTATGTGTTTCGTGTCATGATCAATTGCCTCGCTCTCTCTTTTCTTCATTTTAGGATAATGATTGAGTTAGCATTTTAATAAAATTATAGTAATATATTCATATTAAATCATATTAATATAATTTTGAACATTTGTAAGGAAAAAGAAATAAAAAGTAAATCACGTGTTAAATTGTAAGATAATAATAAAAAATTAACCCCAAAAAAAGACAAAAATAGAAATGTTCCTAGATCAACAATGATTAAACCTAGGCCCCATAGTTTTTATTCTCATCTGCAATTTGATTAACGAAAAATGTGGGCTTTCTTTGAATATAAGCCGCACTAATAATCAAATATTCAATTCTTAGTAATTAGACTGATCTATAGGAAAAATTGTTTGTTTTACTTGGTCCGTATGCATAGCCATTATCTTTAGTTATGACTGAGCACACTTCGTGTCTTGCTTTGATTTTTGTGGGCGTTCTCTTATTTTATTATTTTTTTTTCTATAAATCTTCCCCAGCACTTGGCTTTTGAGTTGGGGTGTGGTTGTGTTCATTGAGATCCCCAATTTAAACTATATAATCAAACATATCTAGCTGAAATCATTTGATAAGAAGTATTTGGAAGAAAATCTCATAATTTTGCATCCACACATACTTCTCTTTATACTTTTTCACCCAAACTTATCAGCTCCATTTGTTACATTTTTTCTTTTTACAATGATAGAAATCTAATTACTATCTTTTATATATTAATATATATCTCGATAAATTTATCGATATTTAATATATACATGAATTTTACCTAATAAAGGTGTGAAAATCCTTCTACATTATCAAATCAAAATTGAACCGGTATTACAAAAAAAGGAGAGATGCATCACAACTTTATTTATTTAAAGTCGCGTATTAAAATAATTGATCAAATGCATGTGCACATATTATACTAAAATTGATTGTTTGAGTGAATTGCATTTATCATACTTAAGAATCCTTAGAATTACAAAAATATTTCTTACTTCAATTAAAAATCTCATGAGTAATTTAACAATTCGCAAGAGTAATTGAATTTCTGTCCTATGCAATCAAAGAGAATGATAACTAAATCAAATGGGTATTTTTCTTTTCTTGTTTGGGGGGGGGGGGGAATGAGAGGTTTAATGTAACTTTAGAATTACAAATTGCGAAGAATTTAACGCCAAAGGGCAAAGAAAGAGGTTAAGAGTTGCACTTGCGATAAAAAAAAAAAAAACAGATATTTGTTATTTATATATAAAGGATGGTAATAGACATAAAAATTCAGTAGATTATGAATACATCGATGCAACAAAAATATAATTTTTTTTTGGGCTATGGAAATTACGTAGATTTTATACTATTACAAACACAGAATGTGCGTAACATGAATACATTTTTTTTACAAGTATTTTTGCAATAATATATATAAAAAAAAGATATTAATACATGTTATTTAAGCAGTAATTATACATAATTTAAATTAAATATTCCGTGATCAGAAGACTTTTTTATGATTAAGTCCATCTGTTTGCCTTTTTTTCCCCCGTTTTTCTCATAAAAGGAAAAAAAATTGAGAGATAATTTTAAGGTTATCATTAGGTGTTTGAATCAAAATGGTTGGAAAATCTTTGTTGGGGGACTGGAAGGAAACGAAAAGATGACAATGGGATCACGTGTGTGTCTTTCGCTTCACTTCTAGTTCTATGCTTTTGACACAAAAGTGCATTGTTTCAAGCTTTTTTTTTTTTTTTTTATTTCTGGTATTTAAATTTATATTTTGACTAATTTAATAAAAGTTTTTACATAAATTTTATTTAGAGATGACTCTCTCAAAATATATATTTTTTTATTTTTAAATTTTAAATTTCAAATTTAATTAAAATATTTAATATTTTATTATATCAGAACAACCCTCATTCGTTATTTCAGGTTTTCTCTTGTACTAAAACTATATTGTTATTTAATGCTATTTTTTTTATTTGATTTTTTTATGGTAATGCATAAACAAGGGCGACGAATCGGGCCGATTCGGAGCAAAAGTGAAGGTTTAGATTAACCAATCGGCACGCACAAGCACCACACACGTCGCACTTCCACATTGGATGAAGCTTCACCCGCACAAAAGTGCATTCTCTGGGCCCCACTTTGGGATAACGGGGTGGGCCCTTGGACAAACCGGCCTGCTCTCTCTCTCTCTCTCTCTCTCTCTCTCCCTCTCGATGGAATTATAACTGGGCTAGCCCCACGCCGGACCGTCAGCCGCCACCCACCCTCTCTCTTCCCCTTCCCAAATCCTTACATCATTCCGTTTGCTGTGCTGGCCCCACTTTCCACCTCCGTTCTTGCGACTCGGTTCTAGTGGCTCGATGGCTCAGCCTGACCCTAAGGGCCGTTTTGTGGGCTCAACACTAAAAATAAAAGATATATGGAAAAAATTGCTGAATATATTGTCATTTTTGTTTTTTTACAAAAAAGTATCCGTTTTTCTACCATATCATCCCGGTGATCAATCTCATCGGAGATCAGTTTAAATAATATTACAAAAATCCTCTTCAATTTTAATTTTTAAAAAATATTAACACACTCATCTATATTTGGTGAGATGACCTCAATTCCACTTTGCGTCATATATAATATTTCTTATTTGTTTATTTATTTCTCTCTCCTTTCTCCTAAATTGATATTTCAAATGATCAACCAAAAAATTTAGTATTAAGAATCATTTTTTTATTGTTATTATATTACTTATTTTATTTTTCTTAATTTATAAATTATAATTATATATATATGTTTTATTATAGATTTTTTGATTTTATAGGTTTTTTTTTATGTTATTAAAACTAAAACTTGTAAACTTTTGTTACAATATGAATTTGATTTCTATACTATTATTGGAGAAGTGTTTTGTGGATTTAATTTTGACATTATATTTTTATTATTTTCTCTTTATTTTCATTATATATAGTGTTTTTTAATATTAAAATCAATTACTGGTAAAATTTTTAACGATTAATCATCTTCAACAAATACATTTTGAGATGATAAAACAACAAATACAGTTCAAAATTTTAATCATCTACTCAAAAGGAATGCAAGTTACTTTTAGGGTATAAATTTACCCAAACCCCCTAATTACCATAATTATTAATCTTTCCATGAATTTGGAGGAGTGTCTCACTCACAATGCTATTGGTCGGTCCATGGGACCCATCATTTTTTTTGTGTGAAAAAAAATAAAATATTATAAAGAAATGCAGGCCAACCAACCAGAGCCCGCGTGCGAGTGCTGGTGCGGACTTCAACAACATTTTATTATTATTTTTATATCTGCACAGTGTCCCTCGAACCTTAAACAACTTCTTCCTAAAAAAGCAATCGATGGTTTTGTAAGGTTTTCCACAATTAAAGAGAAAAAAAATAGGAAAAAAAAAAAAGGCTTAGACGAGACGAGATCTTTTTGATTCACCATTTTGTGCCGATGCTTTGGATTTTTCTTTTTCCCTTATAACCCTTTCTAAGTGGCAGTGCAGTGAAGCCCCGGCGAGGGGACTTTAAGGGAAGTGGTCCTGTAACAATGGTGAGGGCATTCGAGAAAGAAGTGTACATGTCGAAAAGGGATCCGATCAGCAATAACTACGAAAGGAAGGATAACTTTATATTAGTGAAAATTATTGGTAACATGTATGGGGCAGCATGAGATATAAATATAATTATTTATCGGTAAACCCTTTATTTAATTATAATTTTATTTAAAATATAATGAGAACTCCATAAGCACACTGAATAAATTGCAGTAACACACTGATCTTACTGGTAATTACTAATAATCAATTCTATTAATGAGCCCCTTATCATGCTAACCTCTACGTGGTGAGCTCCAATATGCCAGACTAGAAAATTTAATATATTTTACACATGAAATATTATCTTTCTCCACTTGATATATTTTTTCTTTTTTTTTTGTATTTTTTTTAGTTGAATCTAAACACAACAATTTAGTATAACAAAAAAAAAAAACTAGTAAGATTTTTTTTTTCATATCCACGTAATTTTCTTTGTGCAAATAATAAAAATATCAGTTGCTACTTTTTTACGTGTGATATTTTTTTGTTACAATGGTAAAAAATTTGACAATTATCATTTCATTAGCTACTACATTTTTCTGAATTAATCGGATAAATATGGCTCGATTGCTTGCCATGAGTTCTGATTGGCATTCTAAATATAACACTTATGCTTTAAAATATTTGAATTTTGGGTAAATTTGCAAATATCATGATCTCGCCGTATCTTACAAAAATATTGATAATTAATAGGTATAGTTTAGTTGATGCTTTAGCTAAACACACTCTTAATTTTCCCAGCTATTCTTTTTCTTAACTGAAAAAATTGTAGTAGTCAATCCAACATTAAATTCACAAAGCTAAGTTCTTGCTATAATTAACATTTTGGTCTCTTAAGTTTTTTTTTTTTTTTTTAATTAACATTTTGTAGTAGTACTGGTGCCTCAAACAATTTAAGAGGGCCATAGAGGTTTTGCCTTCAATTTTTGTCTTGAAAGTATTTTTTGTCTCACCAAAAAAATTATATAAATATTATATTTTGCAAATGTAATAAACGACTCAGATTATTAATAAGTATGTCACAAATTTGTACTGTAAACAACACTTAACTCAAATATATATATATATATATATATATATGTGTGTATATATATTATGAGAAAAATTCTAATAGTAATACTAGGTTTTTTTTTTTTTTTTTTTTTTTTAAATTTCCACAGAGGAAGTGGGCGCAAGAGGAAAACATTCTCTGCCAATTGTCTCTGTCAGTGTCTGGTGAGAGAGGAGTAGTGCCCAACATTCTCTTGGTTTTTGGCCTTTTGCGGCTACCCATTGATTATTTCGCTTAGCTTAAACCCTCAAAGCTTTTCCAGAAATCTAGCTTTCCTACTTCAAAGATGAGAGAGAGAGAGAGAGAGAGAGAGAGGTTAAAAAGTTAGGATAATAGTGATTGATAATTTAGCGCTCATGTGTCCATGCCAAGTTTGTTCCCTTATTTAACACTCTCTCCTTTCATTTTTCCCATTCCTTGCTCTCTCTCTCTCTCCCCCCCCCCCCCCTCGTTCCTTTCCTTTTCCCTCTTTTCACTCCTCGGGATCTGATCATTCTCTTTCAGACAACATCTCGACAAATTCAGGGTTTGAACAAAATTTTGGTGTTCACTTCAATTCCCGAGGTATTCTTTTCTTTCGCAAATTTCTCTCAATCTTTTTCTGTCCTCCAATTTTGTCTGGTTCTGTCCTTGGGACTTCAGAAAAGGTTGGAAGGCTGTGTCTACACCAGGAAAATAAAGGGAGATCGAGCTCAAAAGTTTCTCATCCTCCTTCTCTCATTTGGGTGGAGACAGACAGAGAGGGTTTCTATCTGAGCCAGATCTGAAGAGAGGAAAAGGATCGATCTTTGCGTTTGATAGTATTTTTGATTAAAGACCTCCATTCAAGGTTTTGTTGCTATTTCAGTCAACATCTCTTTCTTATCTTATCATGTTCTCTTCTTTCCGTCTCTCTCTTTTTCTTTTGCCCCGTGGATATGGTTTTTCTTGATCCAAGTCTTTCCATGTCCTTTATTTTCTTGGTTCTCGAATGGCTATTTTTTGTTTTTTATTTTTTATTTTTTTTTAATTTGAAATGCATGCTCAAGTGTTTATTGCCTTACATTTTCTATGATTTCATGTCATGAACTAACCTCTTGTCGCTTCTCATTACTATTTTCGTAACCTTTCCATTATCTACGCACTGTCTTTGTTAAAAATGGATTCATATTACCTTTTTGATCATCTGTCTCACTATACATCAAGGAGCATGAAATTACCTCGTAATATGTTTGTCAATTATTACATGTTATAAACCTTTTAAATTACCCTAGCATTTATTTTCACTGGTCTATTAAGTATAATTATTTCTGAAAATTTTTGGATTTGTTAGATTTCATTTTATGATGACCCATGTCTTGATTTTAAGTCATAGACTTGTTTGACGGTATTAATTAGAAGAAAAAAAGATGGGTCCAACATTTCTATTAATATATATATATGTATGTATGTATGTTTGTATGTTTGTATTTTCATACAAATGCATAGCCATTGCACTTTTCTTTTTTTTTTTCTTTTCCAAATTTTCACCCATGTTTCCTTCCCTTTCTACGGATTTATCAGAAGAACATTAATATTAGGATAAATTTATTCATGGAAAATAATATCAATCCCTCAATGATGGAGAGGATTTTACAAAATATTTCCTTAACTTTGTCAAAGTCTACACATGAAAGGCTGTTGACTAACAACATTAGTACAAAGCTAACTTTCTATCTTGTTCTTGGATCCAATAACTAAAAAAAGATAGTATGTTTCTGTTTCTATTACCTAAACAGAAACCTAGATTTTTTCTAGTCCCACTAGGATCGATCAGTTCATTGCGAATGAAATTGCGATAATAATCTTTATTAGGGCAGATGTCCAAACTTGGTGGAGCTAAAAAGACATTGACACGACAACAATGACTATTTTTGTTTGTATTAGAGTTTAGGAAATTTCTTAATTTGTCTGCTTTGAAAATAATCCATCATTCCAATATATACACACATTGATCATCTTTCCTTGTGAACTATTTTTGTTATCCACATTGTTCTCACTGTCGCCACTCTTTGACCTGCACCTCTTTTTAGGATGTGATTTCTACTATGTTTTTACCATAGACATATTTTATTTTATTTTTCCATTTTTATTAGGTAAAACTTTGCTGAGTCAATCAGTCATACTCTTTCCCTTGTGTGTGTTTCTTCCTATCGGAGAATGTCAAATCTTATAAATTAAGAATTGTTATAAGTGAATTTTGCATAGTTAATTACCTCCTTTTATTTTTTATAAAAAATTTTTTACTTCAAATTAGTGACTTTTGTTCGGCTAGTTTTTGTTATCCTTTTTATAATTTGATTTCATCATTTTTTTTCCATGTAAAATTTTGATATACAGCTGACATGAGTGCCATTTGAAATTGCAGGTTTAGTTTGATTTCCTTCTGGTTCCAAGAACATGAATACATTTTCACATGTTCCACCGGGTTTCCGATTTCATCCCACAGATGAAGAACTCGTCGATTACTACCTTAGGAAGAAAGTTGCATCAAGGAGAATTGACCTAGATGTTATTAAAGAAGTTGATCTTTACAAAATTGAGCCATGGGATCTTCAAGGTGCAAATTCTTTCTACTAAATGTCTCTTAAAGTTATTGAAAAACAACTTTTTCATGTCTTAACGAAAGATACAAGATTTTTAATACTACTAAATGAACCTGATTTACTCATATTAGATATGATAGAGTCTAATAATTCAAATATTTTATTTTTACATATTATTTTTTTATGTCATAACCCGACTTATCTAAGTGAGCCACAAGAAATCAACCCAAATAGTCCTAATTAATAAGTGTATTACTCTAGAAAAATATTATGTGGGTTAAGCTAAATTCACATTTTTCTGTCAATACCTAAACAGAAATTTGCAAGATAGGAAGTGAGGATCAAAATGAGTGGTACTTTTTTAGCCACAAAGATAAGAAGTATCCAACAGGAACTCGCACAAATAGAGCTACTAAGGCAGGGTTTTGGAAAGCTACAGGAAGGGACAAAGCTATTTATGCAAAGCATAGTTTGATTGGGATGAGAAAGACCTTAGTCTTCTACAAAGGTCGTGCTCCGAATGGACAAAAGTCTGATTGGATTATGCATGAATATCGACTTGAAACCAATGAAAACGCAGCTCCCCAGGTAAAGTGATTGAGTTTAGTTGTATCTTTTCTTTAGAATTGAAAAATACAAAAATCCAAGAACTTTATTTAATATATATATGTTGTGCACATGAGAAAAGAAAAATGATCAAAATAGGGAGAAGGGATTTCTAGTAGGAACTCTATCCTATCTCTTGAAAATTTTGAACCATGGAAAATTATTGTTACCCAATTTCTTTTTCATGATTTAACATTAAAAAAAAAATCAACATTTGTAAGACATCTAAATTCCAAACCTTGTCGTGAATGAGGACATTTCTCATGCGAAAATCATTTTACTTTGGCTCATTTCAATAGCATTATTTATTAGTAGTCGCTCATTTTAGGGCTGTGAAAAAGAAAAAGAAAAGAAAAGACAGTTCCATTTGCTTATTATTTATAAGGTCTCTAGCTGATAAGGTAAAAAATAAAGTCTATGTCATGAATGCATGGTGACGTGGATTTATTACTCATGTACAAAGATTAATGCTTTCTCATTTTAAAACTACTAAGTGAAATTCTCACTTTATGTTGCTTAGAGTTAATTGATTGCAGTTAATTTTTTTTCCCCTTTTCAGATATCTGCCTAAGATTAAAATATATATATATATATATATATTTATTTATTTATTTAATTTAGGCACATGGGATGCCTCTCTAAGCTGCAAGTAAATTCATTAAATTTTATTCTGATCTGTGTTAAGAGCCATGTTGGTATGTACTCAATCAAACTCAAAGTTGCAGAGCTTGTCAATATAAGTTTTCAGAGCCTTCATTAGTAGAAGTGTTGCCGTGGAAATGCCATCCCTCTCTCACATGTTTATTGTTAAGCTATACAAAGTGGATGAAATCTTATCAATTCTTGGTATTCCCTTTGTTTAGTATGTACTATATTTAATCTCTTCTTTTGGGGGGGATCTGTTCTTTTGTATTCGGAGTTTAGGTTATTCCATTCTTTACATGTGGCCAATTAATTGACAAGTTTTCATGGTTAATACGATATAGAACGGCTAGAACGCCTTAGATTTAGACCTTTAGGTAGCATCAAGTGATTGTTGACAACAACATATGTCTCAGCTATGGTCCCCGAGAAAATTAGGGCCGAAGAGTAGCATTTTCCAAAAAATAATAATAATGAAAACGGAATATCCAATTTGTAGATGTCTATGAGTGCACTAGCTAGATCTCTGTATCTTAGCCAATCCGCCAATAAAAAAGCAAAAGAAATTGTTAAGGAGTGTTATTTTTTGTGTGTGGTGTGTTTTTCTTCCTTTCTGACCTGCCACTTAGTTATAATTTCCAATAATCTCAGCAAAAATTTAGTTATTGTTCAACAAGTTCTTTCATGAGGGTGCAAATATGAAAGTTTCATACTGATATGTTTGAGTAACCAATGATGCAGGAAGAAGGATGGGTGGTGTGCAGGGTGTTCAAGAAGAGAATGCCAACCGTGCGGAGATTTGGCGAGCAGGAATCATGCTTATGGTATGATCATGACCAAGTCTCCTTCATGCCAGACGAACTCGACTACTCCCCAAGAAGACTTATATCTCATCCTTACACAAACAATTCATATAACCATCATCACCTTCAACTCCCTTGCAAGCAAGAGTTGGGAGAGCTACACTATGCCAACAATACAAACACCATGCCTCCTCATGACTCTTACCTTCAACTTCCTCAGTTAGAGAGCCCTAGATTTCCACAATCAGCTGCAAGTGCAACATGTAGCTCACTAAGTCCTTATGCATCATTTGAGAGATCAAACAACAACCACAATGCAAGTACTATGCAGTCTTCAACACTTACGCAGGATCAAAACGTGAACAATCCACCGGTTTTCCTTAATGAGCAGGCAGTCGATCAAGTCACTGATTGGAGGGTTTTTGACAAGTTTGTTGCTTCCCAACTTAGCCATGAAGATAATAATGCTCCTAAAGATCACATTACAAACTGTTCCGACGAAGCCGTTGCAGCTCTCAACATGCTAGTCAATGATTCCAATAGGCAACATCCTGTTGCACCCGAATATGCTTCAACATCCACCTCAGGTTCCCAGATGGATCTGTGGAAGTGACAACATTATATATAGTGGAGAATTAATTATGCACACAATCATATATTAGGGGTTACAGTTTCATTAAAAGAAAGGTCCTAATTAATATCTATACGCAGGTCCATGTACATAATAAAACTAAAGTTGGTTAAATACTTCAGCACATATGGTGGCCTTTGGCTGCGCTTCATGACATGATGCATATAAGGAAACAGTTGCAACATAGATGCATGCATATATAGTGTATGAAATAAATTGTTAGTTCATTGACTAATGGGAAGTTGAGCATTATATATAGGGATGACTATATTATGGTGCTTGGTATTTGTTGCATCTTTATTTGTCTACTGTACTTCAAGGGTGTTATTTTGCAACCCTTTGTAAGTTGTTGTGAATTCTAATATACGACTTATTACAATGTTCATTGTACTTTCTTTTGATCCTTTTCTCTAATGCTATGATTTTTGGCTCAAGCCTCGTAGTGGAGAAGGGTTTTTCCACTTGGGGAGTAGGAGATTTTTTGCGATAACATTGCCAAAGAAAACCTTTACTTGATTTGAGCAATAAACCTATTTGTGCGTATCACATTGTCTCTGGCAAGAGAATCAAAAAAGCTATCTCTGTCATTACAAAAAATTTACCATTAAAACCAAATGAATAAATAAATAAATATTTTCTGTGACAACAAAAGTTCACCATTTTATCATTCACAACTTATTGATACAAAAAATTTTGTTATAGTTTTAATTTCTTCTGAGTTTTATGAGTAGCATTATGAGACCCACCCCTTATATCAAAAAATAGGAGTTGTAGTAATGAATAATGGATATCGCCACGCCATCATTGTACCATAATAAGAGCCGAACCTGACCACAGGCTCTGTGCCAAATCCTCACTAAGACTTTAGAACTTGACCGGTGACGGATCTAGGCTTCAAGTCTCAACCCACTTCATTTGCCTAGAAAAAGAAAAGGAAAGAAAATAATGAAAAACACTAGCAGGCAGGCTCTTGGACTTGGAGAGCTTAAAAACTAGTTTGGTGAACTTCTGCCTCCAAAGCTTGTACACATTTGATATATATATATATATATATATATATATATATATATATATATATATCTTTGTAGCAAACCTTACCTCAACATGTTTTCCCATTTGAATCAGCAAGTTATATAATACTTCATAGCAATGTATGGCGAAGAAAGGATTGCATTGGCTCTCTCTCTCTCTCTCTCTCTCTCTCTCTCAATATTGATTGACAATAACACCTGCACTACCAAAAATAATATTGTTAGATATTGAAACACTTGCATAGGAAGATTTGATTTGGAACAGCAATGTGTTGCTAGCATTAAAACCCATTATCAATGCGTAAAGAATAGGGAATGATGGAGTAAAAATACCAGGAGTTTAAAATATATTCTACTTATTTTTGTCACCAAAAGATTAAAAAATGAATTAGATATTAAAGGGGGGAGAGGGAGAGAGAGAGAGATTCGTATACGAAAAGAATAAAGGAGAGACTTGTAGCCAAATGAAGAAAGCAGAGAGTTGTAGCCAAATGCACGTTAAGAGAGTCTACACACACGATACAACAGCTAGGTTCACAAGATGTTATACCTTACCTTACACATCACCTGTAAACGCAAGAAGGTGCAGGAACAAATTAAACACGAAGTATTTCAACCTCTTTTCGGAGCAAAATGCATTAATGGTTCACCTTCTTCGAAGGCTTTTTTTTTGAAAAAACAACTCTCTATTCACGTAACGCAGGCAAGAAATAGAGATAATGCCCGTAAGAGGGATTTGGAGTTTTAAAAAAAAAAAATGTGTTGGGGCAAAAAGAAAAGAAGACACTAATCTTTAATATGGGATGAGTGACTATGTACCATTAGCAAGGGGAGTTTCAGTATGGGTGTGTGTGTGTTTGGGCTATATATCAACCAGAACATTTGCTTGGTTTGAAGCCAAGCATGAAGTTGCCTTTAAAGCAATGAAACAATTTTGCCAAACCGACACACAACACAATCATTTGGCGTGCTTCACTAAACTCAATAACACTAATCACTCACCCCAGAGAGAGAGAGAAGAGACAGAGAGAGGTTGTGTTCTCTCAGCTGATTGGTTTATTTATCGTTAGATTTCCATTTTTTTTTTTGGGTGGGGTGGGGGTGGGGGTGTGGGTTTCAGTTCAGCGTGACACTTTCCTTAGAGCTTTTTGTTGCGTCACTTGCGATAAAAGAATCCAAGCACCTTTTTAATTATTCAAGCAATAAAAGGCAAAAGGTGCATGCGAATCCCAAGGTCGGTCAACTGGTTTTGACGTAAAACTGGTGCCAGCACGTAAAAACCTGAACTACGAAAGGATTATTTCTCTCAAAATCTTTTTTTTTTTTAATTTTCATAAATCAAATTTAAAATTTATAATTAAAAGAATATAATATCGGACCACTCCACCCAAAATTATTTCATCCAAAGGCCTTTCTCAACCAATTCGACCCTTGAGGTACTGTTATTATTGTAATTAAGTTTTTCTTTAAATAATATTTCTTTTTTTTTCCATTTTCTTTGCTAGTTAAATAAGTTAAACATCATGCCATATAAAGCAACTCCTTTTTTTTTTTAAATAAAACATGGACATTTAATTATCACATTAATTTTAACTAAATTTAGTTTGAGTTGAATTGAAACTTTAAGAATAAACCACTCATGATATCTATTTTTGTTATATATAAAATTGAAACGTAAAATCTTATTTCAGAAAGATTTTTATTTTAACAAAGATTTTTTTAACTCGAGATCACGGTTTAGCCATTAGTCTAGTTGATTTTTTTTAAGAAAGGTTTTTTAAAAAAAAAAAGAATTAAAAATGTTTCTTTTTTTTTTTCATTTTCTTTGTTGGCTAAGTAAGTTAAACATCATTGACCTTCTGAATCAACTCCAGGTGACTGCAATTCACATACGGTCTCCGGTAGTTGGACTTTTTGTCCGCTCACTAATGGACATTGTAATGTTAATTTCATCAAAATCTTACATTGGTGGCTGACATTGACATTTTCGTCATTCAACACTAATGATATTGATTGATTAAGCTTGCTTTCTGCGTTCAACTACTGCATAGCCAGGACTCTCTCTCTCTTGGTTGTGTGTGTGTTGATACAATAGTTCGAACTTCAAACCCGAGGTTTAGGTCCCGTGGGGAACCATAACCACTGGATCACTCTCTCTCTGGCTGCTTATAAATCTTTCGATATATATAAGCTCGATTATTATATAAAATATGGATTATTATTTCATGTACTTAAAAAAAAAATGGCTGAGAGAGAGAGAGACAGAGACAGAGGGAGAGAGAGATCATCTTGCGAAGGGTATTTTACATATACTATATAAAGCATTTCAATCGTACAAGAATAATAATGTACGAGGTTAAATCTCGTATAGATACGCCTTCACCAGAAAAAGGATTGTCACCCGTACGTAGAGTGCAAACGTATCATGCCTCATACATTGCATTATACGAGTGTCAGTGCTTAACTTGCATATACTTTGGATGTACGAGAAGGTTGAAAAGGAATTGATGATGAGTTCAGAGGGCACATTCTTGACCAGAAATGCCGGCAAAAATGGGAACAACTATGTATTTTGGTTACTGATTTTGTCCCTACTTTATCTTTTGTACTTGGTCTGCTTGTCCGCAATATAAAAAATAAAAAATAAATCAAAGGTTGAAGGTCACGAAATCTGATTGCTTGCTTGCTTTTATAGATGCCAGCAGACTTGAGAGTTGAGATTCGTGTTCTGCGCGCCCGCTCGCGCACACAGAGGGGGAGAGAGAGAGAGAGAGATGCTAAAACTAGCATCATCGGGGGGGATAAGGAAGAATAACATGGAAGTTGGTGCAAGGCTTAATAATGGGTTCAATGACTCGCGTGAACATTAGCACATGCCCTTATCTCCATTTCTCAATCTTTATGGTATGTTTTCGTGGGGTATGGTCCTTCCTCTGCTGCTGTCGCGCTGATCATGGAGTTGGACCACTTCTCCACTATCGTAGACTAGTCTACTATTTTTCTCTTACAAGTTTATATGTATATGCACCCACAAAGATCATGCCACTTGTCAATGCGTATGTGAAAAAAGGGGGGGGGGGAAAGAGTTAAGAAAAATGAATTTAAGAAAAAAAAATTTGAAAATAGGCCAGCAAAATATTACCTTACAGACAGTGTATGTGCAGAACGAATTAACACTATGATAGCCGGTCATCACTAAAAATAATGCAAAACAAATAATTCATGATACCAACAAAAGAATTATAAAGCAACCGTTGGATAACTCCTCGCATTCGGAATTCTACAGAGCCTATTCTGTTATAATTTCTGTGATCTATCTCAAAATTTTGTGAGTACTGCATCGTATTTTCCACAAATATGATTTATTGAAAAGAAGCCAAGGGAATTTTACAGGTTAAAAACATTTTCGTTATCATATGTGTCTGTAAAATACGTGATTGAGAAAGATAGCATTCCTCTGATCAACATGTCTTCCAAAATTTGTTTGCGAAAAGGAAAAAGGTGAAAGATGCAAAAATAACAGCAAACACTGCCCTTTGCATGGATCTCTGTACATGGAGATATTACAACATTGTTGTACAATAGTACATGTACTTTAATATTTTGCATCACAAAGGCGAGGGGCTTCATCACAGAAGCCATCTCTGTCGAGCAAACTTTGGTGGAGGAGCGCTTGATAAAGGGGATGATGGGCTACCATAAGCATTAGGCCGACTATTCCCACAGCCAAGGCTTTTTCGGGTGCTAACTCCAGTTATAGGATTTGTACCACTTGCATAGAGCCTTGCAAAATATGAGCACGAATTACATGTAAGCATTAATTTAGGGTCCTCCAGTGTTCTCTTACAGTCAATTCCTTACAATAGACATGCATCCTAAGAAACAAGTGGTTAAGAAGTTATATTTCTCAAAATCTCCCTAAGATAATTCTTTTGAAGATGTTACCCGGGCATCAATACCCCAAAAGCTATGCATTTATGCTCAGCAAGAAGGAACAACCAAAATCTGGAAAAATAAAATTAAAAAAAAATAACAACCACCCTTATTACCCACCAATATTCTGTCATCATGCACTTGACACAAAAAGAAATTAAATAAATATAATAATTTAGCATGTAAATTTCCATTAATTCCCAAGCCCTTTAAGTCCACCACCTGATCACTCACAACACCCCTCCCCACCAGGGGCAAAGAAGGAATGAACTCAACTGTAGGTTGGCCTTTGCTTTTTCGTATTTCCCTATTCAGAGTGTTTGAAAATAGAATTGTTTGAGAAGTCCGCAAAGTGTCTAGTGTTTAAAAGATTAATAAATTATCAGGCACATCCAGTGGGAGCGACCATGTGTTTGAAAATCTATACATGCTATGCTACCTTATTTGACAACTAAGCTTCCAAGCTACAATCCCCCTTTCAAAAAGTGCACATGGATCTCCTTGTCCATGGTCGTTTTTCAATTCCTCTCTCTTACATTTGAGAAGTGAAAAGGCTGAAAACCTATAATTTAAAGAGCAAAGTCTTCCCTGTCCCGATACTAAAATTGACAAATCTTCAGAGATTGCTATGTTTGCAAGCACGTGTTGGTTGGATTTTCCACTCAGGGCTCTAAGCTGCTCCTTTTGCCCTCTCACAACCATGATGGAAATGCTAGAAAATAAAAGAACAAATTTTCCATCATCCTCTTATATACCTACGTAGATTGATGCCTCTTGCATTAACCTATGCACATCCTGTTTCAATACATATGTGAGATCATTGTTGCATATGTGAGATCTGGAAAGAAGAAAATGGAGGAAACAAAACCATTTTAAAATTTACCTGCTTCTGAGGAAGGTCCAAGACAGCATCACTAAAATCAGCACCTTCAATAATGGCACCTCCAAGATCACCGCAGGTGAGAACTGTTCTTACTAGCACAGTATTTGTGAGACTAGTTTCATTGAGAACCTGGAAGAATGGATGAAGTAAGCTAAGATTAGCGCAATACAAAAGAGTTGAAAACTCACTCGGCTTACAAATACTATCCAAGTAAAAGAAATTTTCTTTTTTAGACTTGGAAAAATGGGCCAAGAGTATTAGCCCTTAGTCTAAGTTAATTGAAAACATTACCAGCAGAAAAATTGAAAAAAGTATTTTCTAAACCAAACTTGGGATGCCACTGTAGATACTGTAAAAGGACTTACCATGCGATCCATCAATGTCTCACTCAAATCTGCACCTGAAAAATGGCAGTCAGAAAGCAAAATTTAGTTTCATGATAGAACAGGAAAGAATGCAAAGTCCCATGTTGCCGCAAACAAGGAGAAAGTTCTCATGATCTAATCAAATGAGAGACAGACAAAGGTATAATAGACAGATGTAAGGAATAAAAGCTTAATGATAATGGGGCAGGGTGCAGGATTGCCCCCTGGTTCCTAAACTTTTTCCTTTCCTTTTTTTTTTTCTGAAAATAACGAGAGATGTTGTATTTCTTTTTACAAAAAATATCACAACCCCCCCCCCTGATTTGTTAAATCTCCTTTGATTTCAACTTGACGAATTACAAAAAAAAGGTTATATTACTTTAGAAAGTTTATATGTATGATGTTGATATTATCCATATCGTTTATGTTCATATCAAGGGTGTTATAACACTCGAGTCGGGTCAGGTAGTGTCGGTACCCGAGCTCGGCTCGAGTGTTGGCTAGGTGAGCTCGAGCTCATTGAGCTTGCATTTCTCGAGCTCGAACTCGAGCTTGAGCTTGAAGTGTGGTCGGGTAGCGTCGTCCGGTAGTGTCATCGGGTAGTATCTTTTAATTAATCGATTTCAGAAAATATATTCAAAAAAATATACTTATAAACGTAATTTCATATATAAAAATTATTTTAAAAAAATATAATTAATTGATCTCGGGTAATTCGTCCAGCTTTCGAGCTCGACACAGTTGGGCTCGAGTTCGAGTTCGATACTGAACTATCCGAGCTCGAGGTTGATACTGAACTACCCAAGCTTGAGCTCGAGTCGAGTTTTGACCGGTTAGTGTCATGGATACTCATGACACTACCTGAGTCTCAACACACCCCTAGTTCACGTTTTGTTTCCATAGTTTTTAATCTATGCAACTTTGGGCTGTAGATTCATGATCTCAAAATTTCCTTTAATCAAAATGTTGAAGAGTTGAAACTCAATATCAGAAATGTTAGAAAAGGTTTAACAAACTTAAGTTCTCATGCCTGAGAAATATCTAAGTTCTTATTTTTATACTATTTTAATAAATTCACAAAAGTAATTATTTCCCTAAATGCACTAATTACATTAATGAAATTTATTTATTTTAAGCCTTTTTTACACAAGGACAGTAAAATTTGTTTCGTTTAGTTAGCTTCCACGGTTTTAAATACTAGCACTCATTTTTATTTGAACTCATCACATCACACTGTTTGCTTTTTTTTTTTGTGTTACTTGACTACCGATATCTAGAAATCTAAGTAATCGGATTCGAGTAGCTGTAGAGTCTAATTTAGAGGTTGGTTAAGTGAGTTTAGTGCTGTGCCACTAAACCCACACGACGTTGGTCGCTGTTTTCTTTTTAGTTATTCTTTTGATATTGACATTTTTTTTAATGAACACTTCTGGTGGTTCTTGTTTTACTTGAAATTACGGTGCAGCAAAGTTGCTATACAAACAGAATGTAGTGCTTCATATGTCAAAAAGTAATAGAGATAACTCACACATGTATATTATCTATTTTAACTCATAAATAATCAACACTGATAAAGTAAAGTACATATATTAATAAAAAGTCCATATGCCTGATGTAGGTGAGAATTTTTAAAATTGAATTGTTATGTACTAAATTGTAATGTGATATTTTTGTGGGAGTAAACCCACTCAACTTAATAAAGGGGATCAACTAGTATTTCCTCTAATGAAATGGTTAAGAAGTTGCAGTTGCATTAGAATACTGCTACTCCTCACAGCCAAAATGGGCCAAATTCAAGGAGTCTCGTTCAATACAATTTCTTCTACAACTTCGATATAGGTCTCCAATGGCATCTATCTTCCTTTTCTTTTCTTCTTGATTCTTTGTAATTTGAGAGCTATGATTATGATATGGATGAAGACAAATGTTCATTTGAAGCAATTGGAAGCTTTGAAAGTTAACCATTTTTATGGGGAAATGGAGACTGAGAATGGAGAATACTGATTTATTTTCATGAAAGTGACACAAAATGGTCTTGAGACAGAGAAGAAGTTTTGGTGAGAGAAGGGTAACACTTTGGACTCAAAAACAGTTGTGACCAGACAATTCTGATGTGGTAGAAGAGGAATGCATGTGAGTAGTGACTGACTTCCAATGCTGATGAAAGTTAATGGTGGAGGCCATAAAAGCATTATAATACTGGAATACTTTCCTACATGAAGGTGAAAATTTTCTGAGATGCAATTTAAGATATTCCTAAGTGGCATTAGGGACACAAATGAGGCAAGATTGGGAGCAGTTTATGGTCTACACTTTTGTCAGGTTCTATAGAGATGTTTGGATATCTGGAAGAAAATTTAAGTTCAGTGATCATGGGAGCAAGTTCTTCAATGACCACCTATGATACCTTGGCCTTTGGTAGTATGAACCACCAGTCCAAGGATTTTCTGGCTGACAGCGTTGGTGAATTTTGCAGAAGTGGAGGACAAAATGGGGACCGCAAAAGAAGAAGACAATTCCGATGGGTCCATGTAACTTTCAGATTTTGAGAAGACGTAGCTTGTTATCTAGCAGAAACTTCTCTTAGGAGAAGCCTGCTTGAGGTTGTTAGGCTCAATCATAACGAGTTTTCATCCATTACGTTAGGCAATATGACGTGGAATATAAATTTTGTTGCATAGCGATATCATAAAACCCATCTGAGATGGATCCATGCCCTGAACAAGTCTCATTTGGAATGGATACTCTTCCTGAACAACACAGAAAAGTAACCTGCTTCCTCCCTGGCTAAAATTTTGCAGAAGTGGGGAAAGAATATTGCATTCAAATTGTATGTAGACTGTGGCATGCCTGTGGTGACTAGTGCCTCTCCCGTCAGCATGGAAGGCAACGACGATGGAATTGATGGATGTTGTTCAGATATTAACAACGCAGCATCAATTCTTTAAAGGGAAGTTATATAAACATGATCTCTAACCAATACTAGCCCGAATGTGTCAGATATTCCACTTCTCATTCCATCTATTTTGAGGAATGGGAATCAATGTGAATGATGCAAATTTAATAGTGCAGTTTGGTGGATCAATATGCAAAGCTGCTTTTTCTCTCTCAAAAAAAAGGCAGCATATAATATTGTGCTTAAAAAGAACCCGTACTTAACAGTTAACAGATCAAATTTAGTGTGTACAGAGACAATGGCTAACCTGTGAAATTGGCCTTGTATGCAACAGCTTTCTCCAGGTATGCACCATTAAAAGTGGAGCCACTGAGATTAGATTCTCTCACGTCCGCAGCGGTGAAATTTGCTCTTCTGCGTTAATCAAACAGTACTTACTGATTGTGGACAATAGAATCTACACAAATCCCATGTCACATGATGCACAGAACATAATCTAAACAACTTTAAGCCTTATTTGGTTGATCAATAGGAACAACCATTTGACTCCCTCCTCATTTCTGTTCCGATTATGTAGTGAAATTTCTAAATTTAGGAATAAATTCTACTTGGGATTTTTTTTTGGCCATCCCATGAATCAATAAAGGCCTTAAGAAATTCATTATTTTAACAATTCCCAATTCAATTTCCTAAACGATCAAACACAGAACGCAGATCACAAGAATAATGCATGGGGAAATAAATTACCTGAAATTATCATTCACATGAGCTGCTCCTCTGCACAAAGTAACAACAAATAAATAAAAACCAAATTAGAATTCATTCTACTTCACCAACACATAAACGCACACATAATTGAGATCCGCGGAGCCGAATTGAGCAGCCGATCCAATTCCGAATTCACCGCGAAGTTCAGCTTCGAATTTGTTGAGATCGGCCAAAGCAGGGGGACTAGAACTGAAGCTGATAACAGCAGCAGCCAATGCCGTCGAAATTAGGGTTTTCCAGTTGTTTGACTTCCACGTCTCTGCACACATGAATTTTCATTTCACTTGTTAGGGCTTTAAATTTCAAAAAAAGAAAAAGAAAAGTCTCAAAGAAGTGAAGCGAAATGTAGAATTATTATCAACTTACGTTGCGATTGTAAGAAACAGATTGGTGAGAGGGATGATGGCTGCTTTGTTGGAATAGGAGGGATCTCGAAACTCTTGAAGCAGGAGAGAGAGCGATAGTAAGGGTTAGGGTTTTTGAGGATGATAGAGAGAGAGAGGAGTTGGTTGTGATAGTGAGCGCCATTTTTTTTATAGATTATTGCAGAGTAAGAAGGAAAGGCATAGAGAGAGAGACAGAGAAGACGATTTTTTTTTTTTTTTTTTTTTTGATTGGACGAAATTGGGAGAAAGAGATGATCCGAAGGGCGCCCGAGCTGTGGCATTCTGCCCCACCGCGTCGCCAACTGATTACAGCTGTTAACTTGTAACGGATAGATAATGCAAATGACATACATGCACCCCACGCCACACGTCATTAAAAAAATTATATTAATCCTAGTTAAAATTAAATAAAAATTTTTAATAAAAAAATTTCAATAGATAAGTAAATAATTAAATTATAAATATTATAAATAAAATAAAATAAGATAAGAATAAATTGAGTTTAATTTCATTTTTTCAAACATATCCAATAATACCAATAATCTGAATCTTGAAATCATGTTTAATTCTCAATTAAACAAAATTATTTATTTGTGAAAAAGGCACAGATTATTTAAAAGTTTTAAAATTTTTTGCATCCAACCCACAAGCAAAATTTTGATAAGTTCACCTTAAAAATATTAATTATGATTCAAACTAACTATCCCATATAAATAGAGCTCTCATTTTAACATAAATGCCACGTCACAAATAATGATAACTCCGCTTCACTAATTTTCCTAGCGGAAAAGGCGATTTTTGACTTGTATTAAGCTAATAATTAAGTGATTTTTTTTTTTTTTAACTTCACTACGGCTACGGCTGTCTAAAAATTTTATTAATCTGATTCGAATAATTGTGAAACTCAATATATGGTCCGACTCTCCCAATATTTTTTTTTCATTTTTAATTAAATGAATTTTTTAAATGAACTTAAAACCTGTCAAAAGTAATTCATAATATTCATATCTTGAACGTTAGTTAGAAAGATGTAAAAACTAATAAGAGTTGAGCTAAAGATAAGTTGTAGCATATTTTCCTACGTTAACATTTAAAGAGGAAAAAAAAAAACCCAATTATTATCATTCAACAGACACGCTACTCTTTCAATCTTTTCATAGGCTTGCTTATTAAGATTTTTTTTTAAGAAATAAAGAATTATATTATTTAATTTAGTAAAAAAAGACTTTAGTCTGCTCTGGGTAAGACTTGAAATGTTAAAATATCTTAACCCTAAAGTTTCCCAAGGATGGCCCATTGGTAGATCAGTTGCCCCCAATTTGGGCCGCAATGTCGGCTGCCCCTCTCGCTCTTTAAGGGCCCCTTCATCGTAGCCCAGCCCATTTTTTCTAGTTCAATGTGGCTACCAGCGGATCGAGTTCAATCCTGGAGCCTCCAATGCAGACTGGTTGTCCATTTACTTCTTGTGCTTGGCATATAAAGGAGAAAGGGAATAAGAGCTGAGGATGTTTTAACAAGCCATGAGTATTAATTTTTATAGATATAGTAATAGTTAGATTATCATTCGATAGTTATCATCATCTTATCTCAACCCATTAAATGCCTTATCACTAAGCTGAATATATATAAAAAGGAAAGCCCAAAATTTGAACTATTTTCTAAGACATTCAAAAGCGTTTTTGTTTCAAATGGCTTTAAAGTCCAAAGATTTTAGAGTGGCTAAAAAACAAAAGTATGTCAAAGGTGGGCATTTACTTTGGTCACCCCAATCTTGGCAAATGTCCGACTCTCTTCAAAATAATAATAATAACAGCAGCAGCAGCAGCAGCAGCAAGAAGACAAAAAATTTGCAAAAATTTCATTTCTTACGGTTTAGTTTCTTCGAATTTTGTGTTCTACAGGGACAATAAGTTCCAGCAGCTGATGTTTAAAAGGCTGAGGGGAAAGGTTTCAACTAACTAAAATTAGATATGTTATTACAAGGTCTGTGGGCTCGATGCTGCCAACATCTCCCCTCTATCTTGGACCGGTTTGAGTCTCTTTTTTCTTTTTTGTATCATGTCTTAGACACCGCTCGATATCTGAGATTTTGCCCAAACTAATCCAGACCTACCATTGTAATGGCTCCTTTTCAAATAGCGGGTCTCCTAATGAGAAACAGTCCATACACATGAGAGCCCGATACTCCCGACAGGAGTCGAAACCCGGCTATACTCAAGAAAATCCAATTTCACATCCAATTAAACAAACGCGCGTCGGTCAGTTTGAGTCTCTCCCCGCTTTCCAACTCCCCCTCCAAAAAAAAAAAGAAAAAAGAATAACCATATAATATTTAATATGAAAATAACCTGTATTATAGTTTCACTGGTTATGTGGTAAGACTTGAATAAATTTTTAAAATCAAAATTTTTATAACATAGGATTACCTAAATTGTCGGATCAGTGCAGTACAATCTATTATTTGTGCAGAAAAATCTAAGCCCATGAAATTACTTTCCAGAATTTATACCCCGACAAGAATTTTTTTTCCATTTAATAAATGTAGAACCGAAAACTCTCCCTCTCCGCCAGGAGCCTAAAGTGTTTTAAAAAATGTATCATATTAGCCGAGCGAAGGTGGAAAATTTTACAGTATGATATATATAAAATAACAGAAGAAATCATGCATTCCAACTTAAATAGGATATCGATCGTATCAAACTGCATCAAATCAAATTATATATTTTTCTTTTTAATTTAATTTTTGAATTCAATATTTTCATTCTCTTGGTTAATTAATTCTTATCTATACATCTCTTCATTTTCTTTTTTATTTCTAATATAATTTTTTGTGGTAAAAATCTAATATAATCTTTTACTATTCTATTTCTATTTCAAATATTCTAACCATTGTTTGCCTCTTCGCCTACATAAACGAAGATAAAATTGGTTACGTTATTTCTTTTTACCCATATTCTATTGCTTATAATAATTGAAGCTATTTTTATTTAAAAAATTAATTTTTTATAATTAATAAATAATTATTTATTGTATATTACATTGACATAATCAGACCGGTAGTTTTGGAGGAAGGTACATACATATATAGCATTTAGATGGTGTTTGGAAAATTTTATTTTTCTTAAGTGTCAACTTATCACTATTTTATTCTATTTATAATATTTTTAAATTAAATAATAAATTTTTATTAAAAGCATAAGATTTTACAAAAATAAATTAAATTTCTTGATAAAAAAATTATATTAAAAAGTCTATCTCCCAAGAGAAACCAGTTTGCTGGACCTAGAAGATGTCCGGTGTGGCTCCAAATTGATTTAAAAAATAAATAAATAAACAAACTTGTCCATGAATTATAAAGTCAAGGCCAAGATAAATTAGCTAGGGCAACTATTGCCAACATCACCTTTCCAAAGGCTCAAACACTATATTAATTAATCAAACAGAAGCTTTTCAGTCAAACAAAGGAGACCCCTACTACCACTTTAAGAAGACTAACAGTGTCCAAAGCATTGGAAGCTACAGCTCATTCACTGTAGAAACGCTGAGACGGAGAGAGAGAGAGAGAGAGAGAGAGATCCTCATCCTCACAATAACGCAGCAATACAGGCTTTTGGCAGAGATAATCTCTCCACCAGAAGTCGCTTACAAACTGATCATGTGAGTGTATGCATCATGCACCATTATTGACAATGGACAATTTTGGTTGTGATGGACACAAGATGTGGTGTTTCACCCCAATGGAATTTGATTTTTCACAAATATTTTCTTTGCTTTTCATTAAAAAAAAAAAAAAAAACCTCTTAGTAAATATATTATAAATGGTGTAAATGAAACAAAGTTGTCCACAAAATTATTCTGTTTGATGCTACAAACAATGTGCTGAAAAATAATAATTTTCATTTGAAAGAGAAGATGAAATGACAAATCCCAAGAATGTTAGTCCTCTCTCTCTCTCTCTCTCTCTCTCTCTCTCTCTCTCTCTCTCTCTCTCTCTCTCCCTCTCTCTCTAGCCCTTTAATAGTAAAATTGATATCAGAGGTACTATACTTAATTTTGAACAGTAAACAATTTAACAAGGGGATGCTCGAGCATTGTGCTAATCATCTAATCTAATACTACACACAGTCTCAGCACAGAGAGGAAGAGGATTGCGTCAGTATATATATATATATATATATTGGGTAAAATAGCTGCTCAAGTGCTACCAAAATTAGTGATGCGCAAAGATCTCTGTCAGAATATTACACACACAGACATATTTAAGATGCCCAGAACCCAACAGTAGTCTAGTGTTGTGCTGAAGATGCCCTACGCGTTCATCACCGCTTAAAAATGTGTTAACAACAAAGAGGGTACGAAGTTCGAAAAGCATCCATCAAAACACAAATCATATCATGTTAGATTGGTAACCTTCTAATATGAGAGATAATATTTCTGAGTTGACTTCTTTGTCAACGTAAAAATTTTATTAACTCTCTTTTCCTAAATGCTTTATCAATCATATGCTAATTCAAAATGATGTCTCCTAAATAACTTAATCTTGTACTTCTAGATGTGTGACATTTTCAGTCAATCATGTTTGAATAATTTAGGTGAACAAAATTTTTGCCATACCCAATGTTCTACCCTTTACATGTGCATAAATCTTGACTGGCCAGATTTTTTATGGGAAGCACATGAATTCAATAGAGGGTAAGGGGAAGAAAAAAAATAAGAGTTTGAGAAGTTGTATCAGTGGGATCCGAATTCTGAACCTTGAGTTTCAAGTTGAGTGGAGTTGCAATGCACAAACACCCGTTTGTCGACTCGACTGATTAGATATTTTTGTTGGTACACTCACTCTTTTTATAGAATGATCACTAATTGAAGTCTACAATGTTTCGAGCTGTAATTCCATCTCAGAGCCACAATGAAGATGGATCAGTTTCAAATTTGAATAGACGGCATTCATGGCCTGTGAAAAGGTTCCTTATCAAACTTTACGACTTTTTTACCATCGTTTATGAACTCCCTTTAATTATGTGTCATGTAGGTTGCACGAGACCCATTCTCATCCATAAATGCTAGCAAAGGGGTGTCATTCACTACCTTTAGACCAACTTTTTAAGAAGTGGAAATTTTCAATGCTTAAATGAGGAAGGATAGTGATGGTTTTGAATTCATAAATACCCAAAAATAATGGCAAGAAATAGCAAGTATCTTTTTCAACACATTTTAGACTTGCTAGCTTTTCCAAAACTTATAATAAAACATCTATAAGTCTGTCATGGAAATTGGAAGCATGGGCAATGGAATTCCGATTTGAGAGAGAGAGAGAGAAAGTGGGGAAAGGACAAAGTGATGAGAAGTGTGGGGAGACGACTGTCAAAAACTGAGAAGGTTTTACTGACTTAAATACAATCTCTGTAATGTTAAGTAAGGAAGAGAGAGAGAGAAATGAATGGTCAAATCGTAAAAAGTAAAAGCTAAAAAATATACATGCCTGTAGGTACACCATATAATAAAGTAATAATTTTCTCTTGTTTTTGGTTGTGTGACAAAATGATGAGGCATCCCCCTAAGAAGGTGGAGCAGTGGGCGGAGGGTGGTGGTGGTGTTAAAGCTTAATGCCCGGGAGATAATAATAGATATTAGTGAGAAAGAGAGACAGAGAGAGAGAGTAAAGAGACAGAGAGAGAGAAAGAGAGAAGAAAGAGAGTGTGAATGCATTGCAGTGTTTTCTTTTTGCAAAACCAATACAAGCTCTCTTAACTATGAAAATAACAAGTGAATGAGCAAAGCTATATCACCCATGCAAACGTCCCTTTCTGGCTCCTCTCCCCCACATCTGCCGCCTATCTCTCGCTCTCTCTCACATCGGGAATGCCAACCAACCATAAGGCTCACTCTCTCCCCTCTGTGATATTGTACATGCAGGGCATCCATGAATTCAAACAAATATCATGCATATATGAATGTTGACATAGTAATACCCCATATTTTGAAATAAAAAAAATTGATTATAAAAATCGCGTAGTGTTTGGTGTATAATTTGAAGTACTAAATCTACATTTAAAAGCCAATGAGGGTTTCTATTTTGGGGTGAGATTTGCTCCGATCACTCGTTAGACTAGAGCATAATATTGGTCTAGTGTATGAACATTTTACAATTCAAAACAATTTTGCGAGTTAATATTTTGGTGATGTGATATCTGAAAATAGTGTCACAGTAAAAGACCAAATAAATTGCATCCTCCGTAGCCAACAAATTTTAGAAATTTTTTACTTGAATATAAAGGTATTTTAACCCAAAAATTACTCAAATTAAAAAATATATATATATATATATATATTATTGATATAGAGGTTATATAAAATTTGGTTCACTTAATGTTTAATTTATTTAGTTTATCTAGAATTACTCTTAAATTTACATGACAACTCAATAAATGAATAGAAATTTTAAAATAAAGTTAATGAATTATAACTCAACTATACCATCATTTTTTTGTTACAGATTTTAAGTTCGAGTCTTCCCTATATAACAAAAAACTATAAAATAAAGAATTTTTGCAATTTCGTATATATCAATACTCATAAAATTTGTGATTATTGGATTCTTATTTAATTATTTTTAATTTTCAATAGACGAGATGATATAATCATAGGTGATGATTGAATAACAAATTAACCATCCTCATCTGGTACTCACCGATATAATAGAAAATCCCCAAAAGGAATAAACTCATAGCCTTTCATTTCTACCTCGTTCTTGTCTTACTCATACTTTAGACTAAATAGCCTGCCACTCTCTCTCACTCTCACTCTCTCTCTCTCACACATAACTATTTTTGTATGGCTTCTCCCTTTCAATAGCTATTTATATATAATCAAAGAAAAGCAAGATCCAAGGTTGTTAGCTCTGTCCAAAAAACTATCAATCAATCATATCACATATCAATTATCAGTCAATCAGAGAGCAACCGATCAATTACCCAAAATTGAAACATGTCTTCCTCTTCTGCTGCTTTGTCTCTGGACCACCTCTCCCCAGCTAACTCCGAGCAACTCTGTTATGTCCATTGCAACATTTGTGACACTGTCCTCGCGGTATATCATCTCCTTATTCTTTCACTTCTCCTTCGCTTCCTTCTATGTATACATCACCTGGTTCATTTTTATCTTCATTCTCTTTACCAAATCAGGGTATCCTTTTTCTTTGCCTTTAGAATTTTTTTTTTTTTTTTTTTTTTGATTTGTAGGTGAGTGTTCCTTGCACAAGTTTATTCAAGACGGTCACAGTGCGATGTGGTCATTGCACCAATCTCTTGCCAGTGAACATGCGAGGGTTGTTTCTTCCAACCCCTAACCAGCTTCACTTGGGTCACTCCTTGTTCTCTCCTAATTCTCACAATCTTCTGGTATCTAATTCTTGATGAAAACTGTTTGATTAATTTTTCTTTTTCAACTTATTTAGCATAACCTAATTTTGGATTTTTATTGAGGGTTTTATAGATTTTAAATTTTTTTTCTTGTGGTCGTTTGTGCAGGAGGAGATTCCAAATCCTTCACCAAACTTCTTGATGAATCAAAGCAGCCTAAGCAGTAACTTTGCACCATCTGCTCGAGTAGGAGCCACTGATGAGCTTCCTCGACCTCCGGCTGTAAACCGACGTGAGACTTTTTTTTCTTCTTTTTTTTTTTTTAAAGCAAAAGTTCTGCCCATATTGCATCTCTTCTTCATCATCATCTTCTTCTTGTGAAGCAACATCGATTTTTTTTTTTTTTTGGGTTTTCTTGTGTGGGACATGAAAAGTGGTTTCTCAAATATTTTTTATCCAGAAAAAGCTCACTTTAAGTGGTCAATATACCGTACTTTTCTTATCAAATCTCAAGGAAATTAAAAAAAAAAATTGTCCAAAAAACAAAAAAGAAAGTTGAAAAGAATGAGACATAGTTTGCTTTTTTATTGCACACTCCACAGTTTTGTAGGTTTCTTGGTCTGGTGACAAGGGAGAACGCAAATTTCTCAGCATATAAATTATGGTATCCTAAATTTATTTATTAATAAAAGTACCCACAAAACTTTTTTAATACCTGGGTCCCCGTAATAAGACTTTTCTCTAAGTTGTCTTTCAGTGCCTTTACCTTTCACTGTTCTCCATAGACTACTTCATCTTCTTTCTTTAGAATGGTGAGTTTGTTTTTTTTTTTTTTTTGTCTTTTTTTTTAATATCCTTTTCTCTTTTTCTTCTAATTTTTTCATATTTGAATTATTTAAGTATGGCGTAGGGTTCACAACAATCCTCCGCTTACCTATTCTTATTTTAGCGGTTTTATTTGATATTCTTTTTATTATTTTTGAGTATCTTTGTCGTGTGTGGGAGTTTTATGAATCGTGTCTGTGTGAAAGCTGCTTTGTAGATCTTCAACAAGATTTGAGGCTGCAAGAACCTTTCATGTGTTTGTGCGCGCGCGCGTGCGTGAGAGGGAGAGAGAGGGCAGAGAGAGAGAGAGATAATGATGTGATGATGATGAGATGAAGTTACTGTATAGAGAGAGAGAGGAGTGAGAGACAGAGAGAATTGCAATGAATTTAACTATGAGAAGCGTTTTTAACATGTGTCTGTTTGCGCGCCCGTGTATTTTGTTTGTCGCAGCTCCGGAGAAGAGACAGCGAGTCCCCTCAGCTTACAACCGCTTCATCAAGTAAGTGAAAGTACCAATAATTCACTACATACGAACAAACCCTTAAAACCCTCCCCCACGCCCCCAAAAAACAAAGAACAACTCTCTCTCTCTCTCTCTCTCTCTCTCTCTCTCTCTCTCTCTCCCTCTCTTTCTCTCTCTCTCTCTCTCTCTCTCTCTCTCTCTCTCCCCCTCTCTTTTTCTCTCTCTCTCTCTCTCTCTCTTCAATATGGAAAATGTTAAATATTCGGATCACCCTTCTATGTTAAATCTTAAGATGTGATATAAAATGAATAGATATTACTGTATGTAACATCGCAATGCATCGACGGTAATTTTGAAGACAACTCTGAATATTCATTCCCAACAATAAATAGCATATCCATCGATTTATTTCTCATACAATATGGCAATTAAGTGACCAACTACTAGTGCGTAGACATATATTTATGAGATGTACGAGTGTCTAGACATATAGTTATGACATGTATAATTAATGTAAAATGGAATGGGGTTGTCTTTTCTGATTTGTGCAGGGACGAGATCCAACGCATCAAAGCAGGAAATCCCGATATTTCTCACAGAGAGGCCTTTAGTGCAGCTGCAAAAAATGTATGATCCAACAAAACTACCCCTTTTCGCTAGGATTTGTCACTTTTCTACGCAGACTTTCACACATTTTATTTCTAAAATAACGTCACAATGTTTTTAACAGTTTCTCTACCATTTTAGTACCTATTAATTTATTACGAATTTGATAATTATTATTCAATAATTATTAATTATTTTATGTTGTCTTATTAAAAATAATACCCTAATAATTTAACAATCACAAACTCACAAAATATATATATATTTTTTAAAATCACTATATACCATACAAAAAATATTTCACATGTACACCATCTAGACCCCCACAAGTATTAATAACATGTTTAAATTCCTATTATTTAATTTGTTTTGTGCGTGCTGTGTGCAGCTATTTTTTACTTTATACTTTTTTGGGTGTATTATGCTTCATTCATCATTGCCAAATGAGGGTTTCTTTTGCTTTTGTTTTTGGTTTTTTTTTTTTTTTTTTTTGTGAGGTGGGGGTTCAACTCTAATAATTTGTTTTTGTATTTGTTGATAGTGGGCCCACTTTCCTCACATTCACTTTGGCCTTATGCCTGATCAGACGGTCAAGAAAGCCAACATGCGTCAGCAGGTACGGTCATGATTACATCGAATCTGGGAGCATAAATATATGAAATTTTATTTTTGTTCAACCATTGAGTCAGAGAATAATATGAATCTAAAATACCAATCACAATTATAAAAATATATTTTAATTTTTAAAAAAATATATATATAATAGTAGATAGAGTTTTCATCATCATGATTTGTATTTGAAATTTGTATTTTTTTTTAAAATATTTTCTTTAAATTTGATACCCTTCTTTAAGCTAGTAACAAAACTGGCAAGTGACATAATATATTAATGACCTAAAAAATTTTTTACCTTTTGATTGAAGGGTTCAAATATTTTGAAACCTGATATTTTAACCCTTTTGCCCTCAACAAGACCCCCTTTTAATCCTAAAATTAATAAATCCAATGGTGATAACTTCATGAACCTTTTGATTATAATAATAGTGAATGGAAATTCTGGTAATAACCTTTATTGGAATTAGCAAACACAGTTCTTCTCCAACCTTCAGATCACAAGGAGGGGGGGGGGGAATCATATCAAACAAGTTTATACATCATTTTAATATTATTTAGTAATTTTAATATGTATGTTTTGGTTTTGTATAGGAAGGCGAGGACGTTCTAATGAAAGATAATGGGCTATTTGCCTCAGCCAATGTGGGGTTTTACCCTTACTAATAATATAAGTGTAATTGCTAATTTCTTTCGCTTCTAAGTTTCATTAGAAAAGACACTATGTTTAACAGCTTTAGATGCATAGTTTCTAATGTGCTGGGCGAAGTATTTTGAGGTTATCAGAGCTTGTAACTCTCCTCTACTCTTAACTTGCTTGAATTTTCTTCGTGACCCATCTGTCCAATGAAAAATTAATCTTTTCTATTGTTGATGTATTATAATTCTCTAACCTAGAATCCTAATTATATACTTAAGACTCTACATCGCATGATTCCAATTTGTCATAGGGTAACCTTAAAAAGTTCAAACAATCCTCGAAAAGTTACAATTTGATTCTCTATTTTTTTTTTCTTTCCTTCTCTCGCACCTTTTCTTTTCCTAGGTTTTTTGAGGAAAAAATAGGAAAAGAAATCTGCTACATCGTTTAGAACTCAAGTTCTTCATTAATTCTATGTATGTAGTTTTGTACTACTTAGCTATGTTGGAATCTACTTGAACTAGGCTGAATCAACCCCCCCCCCCCAAGAGAAAAAGAGAAATCTTATTCAAAACAAAGAAACTAGCATCAGAACGAAATCTATAGTGGATATGCCTCAACACACACCAGATGATCAAGGGATCGTAAAGCCATCTTTGCAAGGGAATGGCGGCCGAATTGGCTACCCTTTTCAAGAAAAGAGGAAGAAACAGATGATAAAAGCCTTCAACACTTGATTATAGAGATGGGATCAGATTCGTTGAACACTTAGACCACTCCTTCACAGTACAGCTCCAGCTCCACATCCGAGAACCCCCAGTACGACAGAATACTGAAGATGCAAACCATGGATTGCCCAGGGCAGGACCTTGAACGCGGCATCAATCTTGATCTTAATAAAGCCTTAAAAGATTCGCTTTACCAGTACTAGGCTGAATCAACCCTTTATCCCCTTAAAGCGAAAATAAAAATAAAATATTTCTCACTTCCACTTCTTCCTCTTGAATAATTTCAAACACCCACTTTTCGACCCAAAGACCGGCGGATGGAGGGTGGGGAAGAATATTGTTTTAAAAAATTTTGCTCTGTAAAATTTTTAAAATTCATAAAAAAAAAATATTCTTTAAGATTTTTAAGAAAAAAATAAAATGTCATTTGCCCCTCTAAATATTTCATGTTTAGAGCAATTAAAGACAACCAAACATCCACCAAGCTTTTCTTCTCTCTTGCTTATTTCTTATTGTACTTTTTAGTAATTTAATGATAGATATTCCTTCGATTTTCTTTTTTATTAGCCCACAAAAATTAATTTCAATTTTTGTCTTTTATCATAGATTTCTATATTTTTTTCTTCTTTAATCGATAAATTAATTAATTAGTTGCTATAGAAATAGGACCATTTTTGGACTATGAATGCCTAATTGATAATAATTTCTATTCACATTATTTATTTTCTTATTTCTTCTTTTTTTTTAATGAATCTAAGTTGAATCTAACATTTAGTTTATAATTTCAGATATTTAAATTTGTTTATTTAAATATATATCTCTGTTACATTTTAATTATAAATAATATTTTTTTTTTGAAATCTACTCTTATTATTATGGAGAAGTCTACTAACCAATTTATTTAGATTTTTTTAATTCAGCCATACTTTAAATTGCAAGTTTTTAGTATTTTATTAAAAATGATTTAATTTTTTGAAAATTAATTGATTTTTTTTAATAATTTAAATTTAAATGCGCTTTGCCTACAAACTCCGGGTTTGTGAGGGCACTGGAATCACATTGCCAGCCATGGCAACTTCCAAGAATTGGACATCACGATTGATGCAGACTTGTTTACCCTAATGAAAAGTACACTTATTGCTCCCTTACAGACGAGCACTGTTTTGTTAAGACTGCATTGACTTCATACGAAAAAAAAAGAGTGCATTGACCCACCCCAAAAAGAGAAACCAAATCCCAATCTTGGGTCTCAATGGACCCATTAAGATCATGCCCTACCAGTTATAAAGTCAAGCTAGATCCATTGAGGGGCCGAGGCTGAAGATTCGGTAGGATGTCTAACTCAAACAAAGCCATAAATTGGATCCTCCTAAATTTTTTTTTTAAAACAAAATTTTCACATCACCAACCGAAGCTTATTCTTATCACCAACCAGCATCGAGCTTTTTCAACTAATTTGATCTGATTACTTTAAAACTCATTAAAGAGATTGACTCTCTCAAGTATTATTTCTCCATTTTCATTACTCGAATATGAAACTTTTAATTAAAGAAATACAATATCCTAATTCGCATAGCACTTATATTTTACGACCAACAATCTCTCTACTTCGATGTCTCCCTGTAATTTCTGAGCACTTATATATTTTTTCCTAACTATTTTTTTTTGGGAGGTACACAAAGGGCGCGGGGAGAGAGAGAGAGAGAATAGATCAAAAGAAGAAACAAGAAATAAAATCATTTACTACTACAATCCTTAAATATGAAAGATAGATGAAAAAAGAAGGAATTACAGAGGTTAAATTGTGTTTTTAAATGGATGGTGTAGCTGTCATCAGGTATTACATAGGTTGTACATATTAAAAAAGAATCGCAACAAATTCCAGAAAAATGAAAACTTCCGGGCGGCCGGATAACACTTAAGCACTCCTAAGGCCAAAAAGGTAAAAGAAAAAGAATTTCCCTATCCAACCAACAACCAACAGAGCTTCATATCAACATAGACTACCACCAATAACACACGCCTAAATGCTTTCATCAATCTCAAATCCTCACTAGCAGACACAAACTACAGCCTGAACCAATAAATAGGTGCAAAAATGCTTAGCGGAGAACTGATACCATGACAATAAGCATCAACAGCAGCGTGAAGAGCAGCTTCGATTTCTCAGATGCAACTGAGTTTATGTCTTGTGGCCTGTGTGGTACAAATATAACATCAGTTAGAACCTGTCTGAATGCACACGACACTTGAATATAATATATGGTGCTAGGAGTACATACTTCTGCATTTTACTTAGAGCACCGCAGTAAAGGGCATTATCTGGAACAGGCAACTCAGTTTTGTTGGTATTCTCTGGATTTACAACTCTGATATATGTTTCTTGACCAAGGTGCCATGAATCCAGGTTTTCTGCTCTCAGATTCCACACTCCAACATTGTCAAGAGAGATTAAGATTGCTGTCCATGCCCCAGGGAAAACCTGAGCAGATGATAGGAAATGAGACACAGATCGCAACACAACACGTGCAGTAACACTGAAAAGTTATAAAAGTGGTGCCCTATTTTAAGTCACAAAATGTTGTATAATGTCTTGCCAAAGCACCGTATCCTACACAAGCATGCAAAGGACAAAACCATTTCAAGAAGTGTTACATGGTAATGCTCTCCCAGCTTTCCCATATTCCATCAAACAAGAAATGATGCATAATTAGGAAATCTGAGGGGATGCATTCCAAGTCAAATATGTGTCTAATAGTTAGGTACAAGGAAATATACTTGCTAGATCTGGAGCAGTAAATGTGCGTATCAATCTTCATTTTAACTAGCTCTAAATGCTTAAAAATTACTCTTGCTGTTGCAAATGCTTTTTTTCAGAGAACACACATCAACATAGATGTAAGAAAATGCTATTTTTCAGAGAACACTGCATGGACCAAATTATTTCTAGTTGGCCTCCATAACAGTAAAAATCAAATTGAATTTCCAGCTCATTGTCTTCCATATGGCAAGAAATTCATAATATAAGAATGTGTGAAAAGATGACTTAAGATTGAGGGAGAGCAAAGAAAGCATACCTGCGTTGTGGAACGAGCAATACCATCCCACTTATTGTATGTGCCCCTGCTATTTTCTGACCACTCACCATAATCCATGCTGCAGTCAAGTTATTAAAAGCATTGATCTCAAGACCATAGGTCGCGTAAATAAAAGTAATAAGAGAGAAAAGCGCACAAATAAAATCAATCGTACCCGACCACAAAGAAGGCATATCCATTTAAGTGAAAAGTTTGCACTTTGGTATCATTGTTCTGCAATATGATTTCCATAAATCCCCTGTATGTACCATTGATTACTGAAGTTTCCATCTTTGATTCTCCTGTAAGTGGCTTAGTTGGGAAATCAAGCTTGTAAACTCCTTTCACATCGTATGCATCAGCAAGTTTAATTGGTGTATTGGGATTGACAAAGGAGATCCCATTTAGTGTTGTCCGTCGTTTTCCATTAATCGTCTCAGGGGACTTGTTTTTCAGAACATAGACTTGAGTAACATTGATCGAGCCATATCTGAATGACCCCTGTGGATTGGGTCGAGCACCACTAGCTGTCACATTCCATCTGTATTGTGAGCAAGGAACTTGAGTCAGACTTAAATGTCAACTACTTGAAAATGGAATGGACAATTTTACATGGGCATGTGCATATGTCAAAGTAGTCCAACCTAACCACTAAACTCAACTTAGAATTCCAGGTGTTTACAGTGAAAAAGTTTTGGACTATTTTGTCAATTCCAGGTACTTGGAACAAAAGGATCATTTGAACTAAATCCATGACTCCATAGAGGAGTTGAGGGACCTATACGGACAAACACCTTCAACATTCTTGTTAGTCCATCATAGTTTCAAGAGGTTTCACAATCTTGTCATGATTGTTGTAGATCAGAACTTTGACTGGAATAAGCCAATCAATTCCAAGATGCAGAATCAGAATAAACAGCTCTTGTAATGGTCATGCTATTGCATTGAAAAATGCAAAAAGGGCCTACCTGATGGATCTTGCCTGGTTCATTGAAAAGGTTTTATCATATTCATCATTAGGTGGGTCTGGCAGTGGGCCTGTTGCCTTTCCTTTTGAATTTGAATACTTCAAGATGGCAACACCAGTAACCCTTGTCCAAAGTGATTCATTCACAAACCTAGCACTTGCTACGATGTAATAATCAGTGCTAGCATTTTGGTCCATTGTCACCAAAAATGAATATGACTGTCCGACATGAATATCTAAGCTAGTATAGTTCTGTTGCACTGTATATGATCCTTCTGTCTCGGCTAAAAGAAGATTGTGGTTCTGGATCCTGAAGTTCAAGCTAGTTGATATTCCAACATTGTGTACCCGGATGCGATAAGTTTTACCTGTCCAAAATCAGAGAGGGAATCATCGCACCTGCAACTAATACAAATTTGCCTTCTGGTGTATTCAGGCATATTCCACGAAAACGCACAAAAAGACTACACCCAAATACAGGGCTTCTTTTTCCCTTTCTTTGCAACTGGTAAGAGATGTTATATGATGAAGAAATTGCCATATATTCCTCTTGTCTAGAACCATACATGTTTGGGGAAAAGAACAAAAGATTGTTTGGCACATCAACTTAAATAGCATCTCAAGCAGTTGAGAACCCCCCAAAAAGGAATGCACTACTCTTGGCTTATTAGTATTAATTGTTCTCCAAATAAATCACACTGGCAAAGTAATATTAGCATTAACTTATAACCTGCAGAAAATAACCTCAGATGAAATTTTAACGTATAAAAGAAAGATTCGATCTAGTAACTTGAAGACAATCCTTCCCCATAATTACCTGGGTGCACATTAATGGTTTCATAGTCAATGCCTTCAGGGACAAGAGTGTTGTTGTATCGATAAGGGCCTTTCCCATTAATGAGAACTCCATCAGGCATCCCAAGATCTTTACCCCCATTTAGGGTTTTCCTCAGATCCTACATTCCATTCAAAAGAACCAAACTTAGTAACTCAACCATCAAAGACCTCAATCCCGAGGATCGATCAGTTCAGAATATAAACACTAACCGTATGGTTCTTTTTGTACCAATCACCAATCAAAATGACAATATCTCCATCAGGAGCTGCAAAGGGTATCGGAATTATAGGTCGGTTATTAATGATAAACCCTCCATACCCGCCAGCTGCTCTTTGAAAATTGGTTGACGGGAAGTAAAAGAAGCTACCAATTTGATCCTTAACCTGAAATTGGAAAGTCCAATTCCATTTCAAAGGGATTGGGCAGTTAGTTCCAAGAACCCCATCTTGCCATGAACTTCGCCTTTGCTGAATCCCAGCCCTATAAAACAATTCCGAATTTCTCAAAACACTGAAGAGCCCCAAAAAGAGCCCAACAAATTTGGCTGAAAATGAAACGACAATATCATACCAAGTAATGAGGAGATCTTCATCCAATTTGTTCCTCACATTCACAATAACATTATTGTTAGTGGTCACATTGATGGTTGGTCCCGGAAACTTTCCATTAATGGCAATAACCTGAAAATCCATAATTCAAATCAAGCCATACCGTTAAAGAGATTCAACTCTAATTCATAGCTCCAAGAACAAACACAAACAATAACAATAAAAACAGATTAAACAGTTTCCCAAAAGCATAAAACTGGATAAGCATAACCTGGAGTCCATAACACGTGTCACAGGCCAAACAAGAACCGGAGCAATAAGAACAGAAGAAAATAACACAAACCCACATTAAATATGCACAAAAGCATATTATATGAACGCACATTTTATGGATAAACACAACATGCTCTTACCCTCTTAGAAATCTATCATTATTTCAAAGCTTTTAAGCTGGAGACATAGAAGTACACCAAGAACAGAACAACACAAACTACTCAATACAACAAAGACCTAGGTAAAATATGAACAATAAAACTCAATATAAATCGCCACATTTCGTAGATCTAAAGAAAAAGGCTCAAATTTGAAGACATCCAAAACAAACCCATCATTCTTAAGTGAACATAAAGTAATCCCACATGAAAAGAAAAATGTAACAAGGGAGAGAGATCTGAGAGAAAAACACCTGTTGAGGAACACCCAGAGGGGAAGCACTGATGTAAGAGACTTCAAAGTTGTAGTAAACATACGGATCGTCGGCGAAACAGAAGCTCAAGAACAAAGAAATGTGGACAAGACAGAGTAACATTAGTTTACAAAAAGCCATTTTTTGCAAGGTTTTTGATATTGTGAGCTGATTTGAAGCAGATTGTCGCAATCTTTTATATTTACATTATCAAGTGAAAAGAGAGGCGAAAGTAGCTGAGGAAGATAGAGAGAGGGAGAGAGCAGAGCAGAACGGTGGCAAGAGCAGAGCTTTAATTTACTTTAGTGCAGTTATTTTGGGGTTAGTGAAAGTGAGACTATTATTGCAGGATAAATCAAGCTTTTGTCGGTTCATTAATTCATAAGTAATGGTAGGATTATTAATCAAATTGGTATAGATAGAAAGGATAACTTCGTCCGTCCGTTAATTAGGTTGAAAGTTTGAATCTCTCGTACAAAAAAAATATTATTGGGAGAGAACTCTCTTAATTAAGATTTAATAAATTTTTCGATTCAGATTAATTTGGCATTCGATTCAGATTAATCTGGCCATGCGATCAAGATAAAAAAAAAATAATAGGATTATTAATAAATCAACTCAAGAGTAATCTCGTACGGTTGAGGAGAGGGAGAGAGAGAGAGAGAGAGAGAGAAAGAGGTGACACAGCGAATAGCCAGTTCGCACATTTGGATGCGTACACTCAAACACACCCGCAACGCTGCACTACTTTTCAGTTTTCACATATTTTCAAGTGCTGTCGCCCACACATCCACACACCCACACACACAGGCACGCGTAAGGTCCACCATGGATTCACCACAAACAGGGGTCTCCGCATGAGTCTCCATCTGTTTTGCGAGTATTGGTCCACGGGGTTGCAGAACATGAATTAGGATAAATGTTAAAATCATTCAAAATTTTTTATTTTTTTAAATAGCGAGATTTTTATTCTGGCCTCAGTGAATTCCCCTCAACCAACATCTGCAATTTTGAATGGCTTCTAGCCAACCCTTTAATACGCACAAAAATAATTGAAAAATCTGGCTTTTGTTATAATTGTGAAGTTCGCTAGGATGCTACTCTGTCTAATTGTAAAGCTCGCTTTTGTTATAATAGATATTCCATTGAATGACTGATCATTGACCACCATATCTGGCTTGGATGCTACTCTTTTAATTCTTGGTCCTATAATATTTACTTTATTTCCAAATTATTACCCCATCATTAATTTTTCTTTATTTTTTTTATATATAAAGATATTTAAATTCAAAGTATTTATAAAAAATATATCAGTTGAATTATAACTCATTAAACCATTAATAATTTATCATTTAACGACATTATCCTAAACTCCTTGATAAGATGTGACAAAAAGATTGCAAAGAAAGAAGTATATATGTAACTAAGAGCAAATGAAATGAAAAGTGGTATAACAATCTTAAAGAATCGAATTATTAAAGTTTATTAAAGAATCAAATTATTATAGAAACTTAAAACCATAAAAATGATGAAAAAAAGCTAAAACAAATAAAACAAAAATCAGTAAATGAAACATCTAAATCATTCTAAAATCAAAGCTTATTTAAAACCTTCTGATTCTAAAATTAGATTTGAAATCATCATTTTGGTTGTGATCTAGGGGTTTTTTTTTTCTCGTCAAACCGTAACTACCCGGAATCTTCAAGTTCTCAAACTGAACTCGAGACCATAATCTCCATTCGGATTGTAATTCTCTTTCGTGAGAAAGTTATGATTGGGATCGAAATCTCAGGTATATTTCCAAGGAAAATGGCGAAGGACAACCGTCAACGATCCACCCTTGAACCAACGGTGTTCAAACCTCGGGTAATAAACAACATAGACGCACGAGCTATCAGAGAGAGCGCGTGTAATGTTGCGTTTTCATTTATTTTCAAAAGGCCACTTTTCTTTTGAGGGCCGAAAAATGAGACGTTAGCCTGGTTGGTGAAAGCAGGCAAGGCCAGGGATATAGGCTGGGCCCACCTTCTGGGGAATTCCTACATTTTTAACTTTATTCAAATTTCAAAATTCAAAACTTAAAAATTGTCTTTCCTTTTTTTCTGACTATTCACTGTTTGCCCAAAAAGATAAAAGAATGACCAACTGGTAACGTCTTTCTTTCTTCTGTAAAGTTCTCAAGTTCAACTTGTAAAATATATATATATATATAAAAGAATGATGTTGAGCCTGTGCAGGGATCACTGAAATGAGAATCTGGTCTTTACTAGTCTCTGGGTCAATGCTATTTTAAGCTATTTTTATAGGCTTTGCCCATATCAGTTTACTCACCTGTAAAGATAAAATATATTTTATAATCGTGATTTTGAGAAAAAACACACACGCAAACGTATTAATATCCAACGAATGACAAAATGGTTTACTGAAAACACATTTATATTAGATGTGAGAATTGTGTTCTGAATGAGACGGAGAGAGTAGAAAGTTAAGACATGCATATTGAAGGCCCAGGGATGAACTTTTGACAACTAGGGTCCATGCGGATGGTGAGAGGTTCAGTAATGGAAAGATAAGCTTTATGGCTACCCTACCATGTATTCTCTAACCAGATTTATAATAAAGAGTAGGAACTTTTGGACTTTAGCCTTTTGATTCTGTGTTTGTGGGTACGGTGTCCAAATTGGATAGCTGACAGGCATGTTTGAAGCAAACCCAACGGGTCAACCAACAACGCACGTTTAGGGGCTGCTTCTAATCAATATGAATGTGATTTTCATTTGAGTGTCAAAAAGACCACTTCTATACCAATTTATCAATCTCTGCCTCTAACTTACTCATTATGCATTTTTCCTTCAACCTCCATTGAGCTTTCCATTTGCCTTTCTCTCCTTTGTATCCTTACTTTGTAATTGGTTCATCGATACTATTTTAAATAATTTAAATCAACTAGTTAAACCCGTTGATACAACTATATGCATATAATAAATAATAAATAATAAATAATTATTTAATAATTATAAAAATAGTATTTTTCTATAATTTTAATTACTGTAAGCAATAGGGGAGGGGTAAAAAGGAAAGCGGAAAAAAGTGTGAGAAGAAAACAGAGGTGGGGCCAGAACAAGGCAAGATCTCTTGGACATGAAAACCTTTATCAGCCTCTGCTCTCTTCAATTTCATTTTCATTACTACCAAAAGAAGACAACATTAAGTTCTTCCAACGGAATCTCTTCGTCGCCATATTTCTACCACATTCGTCACAAATTAACAAGCATTTATAATTTAAAATAAAACTAACTCGAAATAACTTATAAAAGTAAATTAATTAATGAGAACAAGATACGAAAATTTATTATTTATTCTTTTATTTTTTTAATTTTTTTTTAATTTAAAAAAATTAAATTTAAACACTAAATTAAAGAAAAATAATTAAATACAATTTGATATGATTTGATACTGTTCTTTTTTTTTCTTATTTGTAAATTTCTTTTTGAAATTTTGTAATGTAAAATTTTTTGATTTTCAATCTAATTGATTTAACTGATTAATAATTAAATTATAATTTTTAAAATAAATTCAATAATTTAGTTATAAAGTCTCAAAAACAAAGTTGTTAAATCTGAGCAAGATTAGTTAGGTTTTTTTTTTCGACTTATCATCGGTATTTGGAATTATATTTCGACTAATCTGATTCGAACATCTGCAATAACCTTATTTAGGAAAGCTCCCGATATAATTTTTTCTATTCTCATATTTCGAATACGAGATTTGATTAAAAGATTTAATGATTTATTTTATTATACTGACTGTCTGTTGATTCAAGGAGATTAGTTAGTTCAATAGAGTCATCACTGCAAACTTAGAAGTCTTGACAAAGTTGATGACGCAAATTAGACTCTTAAGGATGCAATTGAAGTCCCCAAGTATTAGAGGAAGGAATAAATTTGTTGGATGGATTTGGTTTAGATTTTGTTTTCTAATTGGCACCAACAATAATTCATGTGTATAAACAATTATATCTGAATGAAGAGTACTTCCAAATGATCAAACCATGAATTCTTGCACAGAAAAATGAGAAGAAACGAGGGGGAGGGGGGGGAGCTGGACGATGAAACTGCCCGATACATTTCTTGATTATGTTGCCTGTCCATACTGGGGTTTTAGATCACGTCTTCACGTGCATATTGTTGTGGGGGTCTAACCTTTTCCTTACTCCAAATCATGGGAAAAAGGTACAGCCATTGCCAACTCAGTCATCACATGATGGCCCAATTCTATATTTTTCTATATTTTTTAATTTTATACCACAACAATGTCGAGAATTGAGATTGAAAACATGAACTATAGCCTAATTAGTACTCTACTCTCTCTGTTGTGTAAAAATCTCAAATTCAAAACTTTTTACCTATTAATAAAAAAAAAACAGGCGTAGTCAAAAGTATCCAAGTACCGGCAGACAGCCCATTTGACTCCATTTTTGTTAAATTTAGCTAACTATTTTGAACCCAAGAACATATTTTTAATCCAACTTGAGAAGAGCCCTTAAATATTAAGACCAAATTTAGATCTATGGATTCTTTTTTTATTATTATTATAATTCAAATAAAAGCCGTAGGTCTAAGATGATAGCACATGAGTAATCCAAAATAACTACTAAATAAATCATAATTATTATAAAAATTCGATTTTACTTTTTTGAAAGAGACCATTGGATGTACTAACCGACAAATTACACCAGTTGATGCATATTTATGTTTATAGTAGGGAAAAAAAAAAGGTATGAACAGCCATAACACTTGTTATTATAAAATGTGCAAATTTAATCTAGAGAACTACTTTTAATTTTTTGGTTTTTTACTATCGATATCTGGATTTTGTCTGACTAATCCAATTCGAGCACTGTAAGATCCATTTTTAGGGATTAACTTTTTCAAATCATTTTTTATCATTTTCAAAACTCGAAATTGAGATCTCTTGTTAAGAGAATAAAGTATTTTTAACCATTCAACTTAAAAGAATTTGGTTAAGAGAACTACTCTTATCACGTCAAAACAGTTTAATTTTAAGAAATTTAAAGGTGAGGTGCATCGGTTGAATATATTATGGCATATAATATAAAATGATTTTAAAATAAATTTTCAGAGTTGTCAATGCGTAACACTTGTTGCCATGATAAATAACATTTTTCTAAATTGAATAACTATGTGTTAAGTATGTGATAAAAAATAGCATAATAGAAATGTGAGCAACCATCCAACATAAATTTATGCTTAAATTAAAAAAGGGTCGGTGGGTAATTCATCACAATAGTTTAAAACTATACGAAATCACAATAGATGTGGTACGTCATTCAATAAAGAAAAGGGTCCACAAACCAAACAAATCTTGTACAATGCTTTTTCTCAATGTCTTCTGAGAAAAGTTTTTGAGGCAATGGTGACTGCTCTTCGGACGCGCTTTCTCAACCGTGCGCTCAATCATAATTACATCTTGCGCGTGTCCCCATTCATTTCCAAGGGAGTAGGGTTGTTTATGCGAAGGGTAACCCAATGACATATATCTCCCCCGAACATAATAAATTCATATTTAAATTCTTGTATAAAAAAAATAAATTAAACATGAAGTTTATGTCATAAATTTGTGTAAATTAAGCAAGGGCTGTCCAGAACCCGGTTGTCCGATCAACAGGGTCAAGCTTGCAACCAAGTTGTTGGGCAGTCTTTTGCAAGATGGGCCACTTGAGTTAAACAGTAAACTTTAATGGGCTATCATCTTAAGCCCATATATAAGAACTTATGAAGATTTTGGGCTTCAATTAATCAACCCAATAACAGATAAAGCTCTTTCTTTTCTTTTCTTTGTGTTTTTTTGGTTTTCACTCATAATATTTAGATTCTACCTGATTAATCCAATTCGAATATTATAAGACTCATTTTAAGGATTGACTCTCCCAAATCATTTTTTGTCATTCTTAAGGCTCGAACTTGAAAACTTTAATTAAGGGGATAGAGTGTACGATCACTCAACCGAAAGGAGTTTGATAAGTTCTTTCTTTTATGGTATAACAAACCCACATCTGAAGATAGTACTCTGACTAATACGGGCCTAATTTAGGAGGAGTTTTCTTAATATAATTTTTTTAATTTTAAATTTTAAATATAAAATTTGATTAAACGATTTAGTATTTTTGTCTATTAATTCGATCGTCCGTCGACAATAATAGATAAAGCTTTTCTCTCCTTGGAATTGAGGCAGTATAAACGAAGGCCTTTTCAAAAATTCTTTTTGGATTCATGGTGTTTATGACGGTTAAATCACTATTAAATATTCATTACTTTAGATGAAAAGATAAATTGATTCGGATGATAATCCAATGGGAATAAACCCACGGGTGTCAATATTCACTGGGATTGTGGAATTACGCTATAAACAAATACATTCAAGTCTAACCTATCTTAGTATAAAGCAAAATGTAGAAAACATTTCAAGTCTGACTCTAACAGATTACATATAGTATATTTGGGTTTGGCAGTTTGAAGGATCTGATTAAAGTAGATCGAAGAGTTGAAAAGGTGGTGCTGGGCTATGTATTTTTGAATGAAATTCCATGATGGTTGGATCAAAAGGTTATGCCCATATTGTGAATGATGTTGGTGTCATGTTTGCCGAGGTTCTCCATCCGGCATCTATTCGAGAGGGTTTGTACGGGATGATGGGCGTGGTACTTATTGGTCTTCATCAAGGTGTAGCAAATACTCTATCAAGTTGGCGGTTTTTGCTTATTTGCCCAATGTTTTATGTGGCGATTTTTGGTTTTGTTGTTTTAGTTGTTTGTATTATAGGCTCTTATTCTAGGCAAATTTGTATTCAACTTGAGTTTTTATTTTGTACTTTCAAATTTGCATTATAAAAGAGACTTGAACTAAGGCCTTTATTAGGTTGGTGTCTAATTTGGATATTGTTGGTGTTTATCTGAAGTTTTATATTGGAGGTGTTCATCTCACCTTCAAAAAAAAAAATGAAAAAATGAAAAAAAAGAAAATGAAAAAGAAAGAAAAAAAGATCTGTCTTTTATATCTTAAAATCAAGCCTCGGAGGTAATATCTGAGTCTTGCTTGATGATGGACTGGATGGGGCCGATAAGCATCTGACTGGGAAAAAAAAAAAAATTTCCATCCTTTTGTTTTTCTTTTGAGACAACACGAGAAAGAATTCTCATTTTACAGGGTGTTATGTTACAACAAAATTCTAAGAGGCAAACTCTGCAGATTTCATTTGCCATATCTTAACGGAAGCTGTGACTTTAGCAGCAGTTGCATTGTTGAAAACAAAAACTCTAGCAGATTCAAAAATTGCCCTTGTTGGATAAATGCGCGATGTAACGCAAGTTCTTCCTCCTTGAGCAAAGGTGTCTATTATTGAATGATCAACCTGTAACAATCAAACATTTCATTGAAATTGTTATCTTATATATCTAACTATATATCTTGTATGCAGAGTATTGCAGGATTTGATAAAATGGACGGACTTACCAATACCCTAACAGAGAATTTTTCACCTTCAAGAACTGGAACAACGCCACCTTCAATACCTTTATAAACATCGCCAGCCAAAGAAGACCTGCACGAAACAAAGTGAGGACTGCGTCTGCCAGTAACTTTGGTGGAGTATAAAAGTGCTCTTCTATAAGGAATGTGGTTGTGTCTCGGGATTGGTTAGATTCTTTATTATATGTCTTTTCATGAAATGATAAAACCAATTGCGAGATTTGCTGATTATCATATGAAAAGACCTGAAGAAATACATGGGAGAGGTCCTAAGGTGTTACCATAATGGCATCAGGTTTCAGAATAAGTGCATTCGAGAGGTATTGCTAGAAATGAGAGCAAACCTTGATTTGTCATTGCAAAAGTGGGTCTTAAGCTTTCCATCAGAACCTTTGGTGACATAGAAGTATACTGGAGTCTGCTCATAAAGGCTCTCATCTGCAAGAACCAAGAGACCGAATGGTCCAGCTGCACCACGTTGAGCAGCCCCACCACCTGTGCTGCAGCTGTATGCTGCATCAGTCTCTGTTATTGCATCGAAAGCCTCTGGGTCGACCTCAAACTCAGCAGTTATATCCAGCTGTAACAAAGACAAAAAAATATTCCTTAGCTCTTTTTACTTTTTTGGTGAATCATATGAAGAGTGATGGACAAGAAAGAGAGAGACCTGAGTTGCATTTCCTATTTCAAGGGGCAAAACTGATCCAGGTGTAACCTCAATCTTGTTAAATTTAGTGTTGTTTGTTCTCAAGCTCTCTATCTCCTCCACTGGCCACTGAAGAATATTGCTACCCGTCTTCTTATCAAACAAGATTGTCCTTGGAACTGCCTGTAAAGCCACAAACACATTTTATTTATGTTTAGGAAGGAAATGCAAAGCTAATTACTTAGAAAGGGGAAATATCATATTATCATGGTTATGTTTAGGACAAAAGTTTCCACAATTGAGGTGCCCAAAAGATTTTAAACCATGACATGCGGTGTCAGGAGCCCCATTAGGCTCTGCACTTATTTATCATACCACTGCATAAAAAGTTGTAAAAAATGTAAATATAACCAATCAATGCATGCCATTATGATCTTGAAGGAAATTGGGGCCTGCTAAAGAGCATTACCCTTATGCTAAATTGTATTTCACACACACATAAAAAAAAAAGGACAAAACACGTACCATAACAGATGCCCATCCTTTCTTCGCATCAGAAGATTCACTATCAGCTTCAGGCATCCACCCCCATAAGACTCTTCTTTTCTTATTCTGATCATAAAATGCCTTTGAAGCATAGAATTTTCCATAATCCACTTTCATGCCAATACCAACATCAGCCTCACTATTATCTGGAGTCCAAACTCCTTTCACAGGATCATAAGTCCCAATAGCATAATAATCATACCTATTATCATCCGAACTCTCTTTAAGAAAATGTTTCACCCCATCACCAACAACATTGTTCTCGAGTCCATTGTCCTCCACCATGGAGACAGGGAAAAAGTCAACACACTCCCACATGCCAGTATTAGGAACACTATGCAAAACTCCATCCAAAAGCTCAAATTTTTTGAAGTCCTCGGTTTCATAAATCAAAGTAATGCCAGTTTTATTAACCCTGGATCCAATGGCAATTCGCCACTTCCCTTCAGAGGTCTGCCAGGCAGTAGTGGGATCCCTAAAGTCCTTGACATTGATGCCAGGTGGTGGTACAAGAACCGGGTTGCCCGAGTACTTGACCCATTTGATTAGAAGAGGATCAGATGGGTCGGCAGGGTATGCCAAGTTTTGGACCTGCACACTCTGATTGGTCGATCCAGTGTAAAGCATGATGACATTGCCATCGGGAAGGATAGTGGCTGAGCCTGTCCAGACACCATTGACATCATACCACTGATCCATGACCATTGCAAGAGGTAGATGACGCCAGTTGACCAAATCTCTTGAGACAGCATGACCCCATACAATGTTGCCCCATTTGGCACTTTGTGGATTGTATTGATAGAACAAGTGATACCATCCCCCATAGAACATTGGGCCTTCAAATTTGGCATTGACAAAATTATGTCACTACAATTTTTGAAAATTTAGTACACCATACAAATAATTGGGTTTGTAACCCTACTCATAATGGTATATTACAAGGGTTCATTATAAATATTAATCAAACATCTTGATTTTTGTTATTTTTTTATTTTTTTATTTTTGGTGAACTAAACACCTTGATTACAACACGAGGAACTTGAGGCCAACATTCAGAGTGCTGTGGAAATTTTTAAGATTTTTTGAAAATTTATTGAACCAAAATATTTTGCTTTAAGAACAATAATGACAGAATCAATTTAGAGAGTTTTTGAATAGAGCCATACCGTTAGGATCTGAAGAAAGGCACACCATAATTCACCCATCACCGCAGTCCAAAGCCAAAGCAGAATTCAAGAAACAGAAACAGAGTTAGTATTCAATATATACATCCACACATAGAGGAATGCCAAAAGTAGAATTAGGAACAAAAACGTAAATCTTAAAAGATGACGCCCTCGCATTTTGGGAGCTAGCGTGGCAACTCCTAATTGGTTTTAATTAAAAAAACATAATGTGACAATTGAGAAGGGAGACGAGAAAAGCTGCCCAAATGGCATAATGTGACAATTTTATCGCCGGCAACGAGTTGAGAGAGAAAGAAAGAAGAATATGTCTAATACAGAAACCAACAAGAGGAATCTCAGAAAATAACTCTATACGCCCAAAAGACAATAAAATTCATTTTGAGGTCAAACAAAAAGGAATAAACTTCGTAATTGTCTCCAAGCATAAGTTTGGCATCAATGTACATTACAGCCATCCTATCCTACCCTCCCTCTATTCACCATAACCAAATTTCCTATAACTTCAATTTTTTTTGTGTACATTTTATAAATTATATATAATAAGGCAGAAAAAGCTTCCTTTTCTAATGAAAAAGAATTAATGAAATTTCATCAAAATTCAACACATTGTTTAGAATGTAGAAACACATACCATTTATCCAATTTTTCTCAGCTTGAAAATGGAAACCAGTCTTTTGCCAACTCAACATCTCATTACTCCAATCAAACCCTTCCTCATCAGTTAACTTTGAATTGAATTTCTTTTCAGACACTCCTTCCGCCTCCCCTCTCGATATCACCTCCGCTGGAATCTCTATCGACCTCCCCGCCGCCGGAGTAGACTCCCTCAATTCCCTCCTTTCCTCGCCACCCATCAAACACGACACAAAAAGACATACAAACATCAACACGGACAAAATTACCAACAAGCCCTTCACAAGCTTCTTCGTTGGAACTCTCGCCGTAGATGAGTTTTCATCGTTTTCCAGCAATGGGCTACAGTAGGAACTTTGTTTACCGAAAATGGGATCCTCCACATCAGGATATGGTGATCCTGCCATTGTAGCGTCGCCTTTTGCCAAACGTTGTAAGACAGAGAAAAAGGTACGAGGCGAAGGCGCACAATATAAAGGGGGGGAGGGAAGATGATAAATTGTGAGCCGTGGGATACTTTAATTTGTTTTCTATATATGCATTGCTCACGGTTCATGTTAATCTTATTTTTTGCTCGGAATGGTTGCAAAAATGGAAGAGAGAGAAAGAGAGGGAAGGAGGAAATATGATATTATATGCAATACATACTTTGTAAGAAATCAGAATAACTATGATGACTATAGACGCGATATGTTTTAACAGAAAAATTATGATGGGTATGGATGTAAAATTAAAATGTAAACTTTTAAAGTTTCCCAAATAATAAGGTCTTAAATTTTATTTTAAGTTCCTATTATTCATATTTTCTACTTTTAAAATTTAAAGTTGCCAAATTAGGATACAAAAATGTATATTTATCGAATCAGGTACGATAATTCTTTTTAAAATTTAATTTATGGTTTTGTGTCCAATGACTATGTTTTGAAAATTCCGACGGCTTGAAATTCCACGTACTAATCATTGACTCAAGGACACACAAACATTGATGGGATTGGTGACAAAGTTCACTCAACTGGGTGTGGCTTTTTTTATTATTTTATTTTAATTTTAATTAACATACGACAATAGAAACTCAACCGGTTCAAGGAAGCAACACATGCTTTGTTGGTTGGCTTGGCTTGGCTTGGCTTGGTCTTTCTTCTCTCCGGTCTTAGCTGCATTGCACGTTTGATTTCCTAATGAAACTATTGCCAAAAAGAAACCGGAAGGAACATTTAGTTTGAAAGAAAAATACAAGTGGTTGGACAATAATTCTGAGAGATATACCAAAATGACACTAAAAAAAAAAAAAATTTTAAAAAAACCTAAGCGGGAAAAAATTTCCCCAAATAACCCGTATTTGTCGCGGGTTCAACCCGCGACAAAGCCACGTGTTAGCATTCCGGGGCCTTTCCACGTTTCCAAAACACGGAAATGGCCCTTCCGCGTTTCCAAAACGCGGAAACCCCTTCAAATATTACTAAATAATTTTGAATTAATATTTTGAATTAAATTACTAAATATTAACTAAAATCATTTATTAAATAATTTTAAAATAAAAATTTTAAATTATTAATAAAAAATGTTACATATTTTTAATATTTACTAATACTTTTATATTAAACTAAATATATTAATATATTATACCATTTAGACGTTAATACATTTTAATTTTAAATATAATCGTTTAATTTAAAATATTTTAATGTAAATTTTTTAAACATCTTAATATTTAGTCAAAATTTTAATTTATTTAAGTAATTAAAATATGGTCACTTAAAAATATTTAAATATAGTCATTTATTTTAAAATTTAAATTTTATAATATTTTATAATATTTTAAAAGTATTTTTAAAGTATTAATTTATAATCTTTTAAAATATTTAATTTATAAATTTAATTTCTAAATTGTAAATATTTATTTTATAATATTTTATAAGTATTATTATAGTCATTTATATTAAAATTTTTTAATTTATTTTATAATATATTAATATATTAAGAAGGGGCATGCTTTGCATTAAGTAGGAATGGTGTTCAAAGTTCAACATCTCTAAACTTTTCTTTATTTATCTAAAATAATTTTTAATTAAAAATTTTACATTGCTATATATAGAATTTTAATTCTTTTATTCAACAAGGATGAATATTATTAATTCTTAATAGAATTTTGACCAGAATAACCTATTTACGCATTTATAAAATTTAGAATTTTTATAAATCATGCAAGTGTAAAGTTTGAGATGAGATGGGTGGATTGGCCCCTAGCCACAGTCATCAACCATTAGACAGCAAGTCAATGGCAAGTTTGATAACAAATTGAATTTTGTGTTTTCAGATCAAAGCACATCTATAAGCTATTAAATAAAATGATTTTATTATTGTTAATAATATTATAAAATGACTATAATAATACTTATAAAATATTATAAAATAAATTTATTATTGTTAAACAAAATTTTGGAAAATTTGGAAAATATTATAAAATAAATTAAAAAATTTTAATATAAATGACTATAATAATACTTATAAAATATTATAAAATAAATATTTACAATTTAGAAATTAAATTTATAAATTAAATATTTGAAAATACTTTTAAAATATTTTAAAATATTATAAATTAATACTTTAAAAATACTTTCAAAATATTATAAAATATTATAAATTATAAATATTAAAATAAATGACTATATTTAAATATTTTTAAGTGACCATATTTTAATTACTTAAATAAATTAAAATTTTGACTAAATATTAGTATTGATGTTTAAAAAATTTACGTTAAAATATTTTAAATTAAACGATTATATTTAAAATTAAAATGTATTAACGTCTAAATGGTATAATATATTAATACATTTAGATTAATATAAAAGTATTAGTAAATATTAAAAACATGTAACATTTTTTATTAATAATTTAAATTTTTTATTTTAAAATTATTTAATAAATGATTTTAATTAATATTTAGTAATTTAATTCAAAATATTAATTCAAAATTATTTAGTAATATTTGAAGGAGTTTCCGCGTTTTGGAAACGCGGAAGGGCCATTTCCGGGTTTTGGAAACGCGGAAAGACCTCGGAACGCTAACACGTGGCTTTGTCGTGGGTTCAACCTGCGACAAATACGGTCGCGGGTTCAACCCGCGATAAATACGGGTTATTTGGGGAAATTTTTTTCCGCTTAGGTTTTTTTAAAAATTTTTTTTTTTAGTGTCATTTTGGTACATCTCTCCAATAATTCTACTCTAAACAAAATAATTAACAAAATAATTAAATAATCCTTCTTACACAAAAATATAACTTACTTTAACTAAATTACACTTTCTCTCACTTCTCCATCAATTTTTTTTTTTTTTTTTTTTTGCATGCATTACATTGATCCTCTTTTTGATTATTCTATGTTAAGATAAAAACTAGTAAAAAAGATAAGTATAAGAGTTAGAAGAAATAGGAACATGACTATGATGACATGTTAAATGTGGAAGCAATATAATAAAAATATGAAATTAATGCCATATGGGTTCATTGAAATATTATAATATATTGGTTTTATATCAAAAATTCATTGTTATAAATATAGATATAATTATTACAAAATGAAAATAAATAAAATTAAATATTCTTAAAATCAAAACAACTATTGATTTGATTTTGATATATAATAAATTTTTTAAGACCCTCTCAAGTTTAAGTGATTTTTATTATATTACATATTGATTGAAATTTGAAAGAAAAATTAGATAAAGAAATTTGAATGTGAAGCTATTAATGTGGCCCTAGCTAGAGAACTTGAATTTGAAATAGAAGTGAATATAATAAAAATCACTTAAATTTTAAAGAGAACTTAGATAGAGAGATTTGGTTCTGGCCTGACTTTTGGCTCCTGGCTCTGGATTTGGCTTTGGGATCTAACTCCTGGTTTATTTGGCTCAAGCTTTGATTGTTGCTAAAAGTGACGCAGGGATAAACTTTGACACCAAGTTAGAAATAATATATATATGATTTTAATACCATATTAAATATGAAAGCAATATAATAAAAATATGAAATCAAATTAATTTGATTTTGAGAATATTGTTTCATTGAAATATTATAATATATTGGGTTTATATAGAAATTTTATTATTACAAATATAAAAATAACTATTACAAAATAGAAATAAATAAAGTTAAATATTCTTATAATCAAATCAATTATTAATTTGATTTTGATACATAATATAGTTCCTAACAATAAGTGATAAAAATTATTAGAAATATTAGAATATGACTTTGATACTATGTTAAAAGATATAGATGAATATATAAGTGATAATAGTAACCTAAAAATGTATTGTTTCAATTAATTATTATAATAAGTTGGATTCATATAAAAAGTTTATTGTCACAAAAATGGAAATATAAAAATAAAAAAAATCAAATATATATCAAAATCAAAACAATTGATTCATTTGATTTTAATATATAATATATTTTAACATTCTCTCTCAAATTTAATGTGATATAATAAAATCCATTTCAAATTTTGGATTGAAAATTTAAAATATTAGGAGTGCTTTTGCAACCCTAAAGAATAGTTTTTTTTTTTTTTTTTTTGAATGGATGGACTTTGGCTCTGGCTCTAGCTCTAACTCTTAGCTCAAGCTCATGCTCTGGTTCCGGCACCGGCTCTGGTTGCTCTCTAGCTCATGATAGCAAAATATGAAAATAGTTTTGATTGTGGTGTTAAGAGGGTGTGGATAACCTTTTTTGCAAAAGGGGTTATACCATGAAAAAAGAAAATTGAATATGCCTCAAATACTATTAGAACGTATCCTTGATATCATGTTCAAAGATATAGATAAAAATGGAGACAATTATAATAATACGTAACTCTGAGACTCCGTTGCTTCAAATAATTATTATAATAAATTGAATTTATATAAAAAAACTAATTATCACAAAAATAGAAATATTAAAATACAAATATGAATATATAAAAATAAGTAGAGTCAAATATGTATCATTGATTTGATTTTAGCACATAATATATTATAACAAACATGATATTTGTATATATTTAGAAAAATAAGACGAGATAAAAATAAAATTAGAAATAAATAATCATAATTTAGAAAAGAACATGGGAAATAAATATTATGAAATCTTTTACCATCCTTACGGTATTAATACCTCGGGGTTAGTAGTCATGTAATAGTCATTTAATAGTAAGCAAGTAGTGTCAATGAGTTACACTTCAAGTAATATCATTCCCCTTCATCTTATCAAAATTTCGAGTTTAACCCTTTTTTATATAACAATAATTAATAATAATAATAATACCAAACAATTAGTCTACCATTTCCGATCCATAAAAATTAAGATTATAGTAAAAAATAAAATAAAATAACTATGTATCATTTATTAAAATGAGATTCCACCAAAGAGTAATTTACATCAAAACTTTAATTGATGTATATACCATAAAGTTTTGTATGTCCTCGTGGGTAATACATACGAACAAAGGTGTAGTCATTGAATAGCCTTCTAACAGCCACCCATGACTCTATCATCTCGTCCCACAAAAAATGAAATAGTAAAATATAGCATTTATTAAAATGAGATTCCATGTAACATTAACTTGTATTAAAACCTTAATTAATATATGTACTATTAAATTCACTATATCATCTTTATAAATAATAAATCTGTCAAATAGTTATCTATCGTCACCAAAAATTCAACCATTCCGCCCCCACACAAAAAAAAAAAAAAAAAAAAAACTTGGGGACTATGAAATTATAAAATAACTGTATATATAATCGGTTAAAATGAGTAATTTGTATTTAAACTTTAATTCATAGTTTTAGTTCAAAATAATTATAACTACAAGAATTACTTATATATCCAAATCTAATCTTAATTAATTGTTATCGAGAATGCATTTTTTAAAAGTGATTGAACCATATAAGAGTTGCAACAAACTATTAATTTTCTTACCAATAAGATATAAATAAAATAGTTTCATATCATTTCAACAATCAAACTGAACAAATCAATCAATGGGGGTGTTTTAAATAACTACCAAGCCAAAAAAAGGGGTAAAATCCATGATCAAGAAAAGCTGACCCAAAACAAGCAGTGAAACAGTAGCTTTATGCTATCAGTCAATCAATCCACAGGCCGATTTTTATACCTGCCAACTTTTTAATCCCTGCAAACAGATCCAACTAATCCTGGATGGTGTTGTCAAAAAATTTATTGAGGCACAACTACAAAAACCTGAGACACCAAGGTTCGATACAATGTTTTCTGATGTACGGTTTCCCATAAACTCATGTCTCCCCCTGTATCCGAATGCACTCTCTCACAAGCACAGATGCGCAGCTGTTACATCTTCCACATGCATCTATCGCTCGGGAGAAAGAAAATGGTGGAAGAATATAATATTATTACTAAGGTGTCTCGGTCGTTATTCCTAGTTTCTTATTCTTTAAGATAGAATTGTGAGTGGTCCATGGAAATTAGTTTGGATTAACGAGAAACCGTCAGTTTAGTAGATAAAAATACTAAATTGTTTAATCAAATTTTGAATTTAAAAATTAAAAATGAAAGAAATTAAGTTGGGAGAGCTGTCCTCTAAATTGAATCTGACAATACTTAGAGCGAGATCCAACAATATTTAGTTTGGATTAATGAAAATATGATTTTAAATATCAGTTGGTTATTAAAAAAAAATTCAAAAAAACTTATTTTGGTAACAAAAAATTTTGAGGTGACTCGATCAGTTTTGAATTTTAGGGGGGGGGGGAAGAAAATTTGAGAAAATCTTCGCCCAAGCTTGATTCTGTTAAATTAGATGGTAGGCATTTACACTCCTATCCCAAGTGGGAAATTCATTTTCCTCTCTTTCCTTCCGTTTTCGAAGGCTTCGATTGAATCTCACATAGGCTTAGAGTCTTGGGTTGGGTAACTAGAGTCGAGCCGAGAGTCATCCAACAGGATTTCAAAGCTTTGCACAAGTGGGCTTGGCTAAACTCCAATGAAATGCTGGACCTAGACCAGTTTACGGGCCTGAACAGGCTCAAAACAGCCCAAAGGAAGAGAAGGGAACAGAACCGTGAACACCAGTCTGACCTTATTTCTCAGAGTCTGATTGCTTCTGGAATTGAAGAAGATGAGAGTTCGTTGCATCGATGGAGGCGTGAAAAGAGAAAAAAGAGAGTAAAATTGAAGAATTTAGAAAGTCTGGGTTCATCAATATCAAAAAGAAAAACGACAATTGATAAAGAAAATTTGAAGAAAAAGTTGGTTCAATTCTGATTAAACAGTTCCTTAACAGTTTCAATCCGGTTATGGCTTCTAGGAAAGACAGTTCCCTGATTATTTCAATCGGGTTATGGCTTTTTTTTTTTTTTTTCCCCTGACCCTAGTATCCGAAATTTCGTTTTGATTAATCTAGGTCAACCTGACTGTCGAGCCTTCTATAGAGGGGGAGCTCTCCCAAAGTTGTCTTTTCTGTTGTCAAAGAGGCTCGATCCCAAGGACTTAATTAAGGGACATTTTCCACTACACCAACTGATCTTTGTTTTTCTCACCAAAATAAAAAATAAAATAAAATAAAATAAAATAAATCTCACCTTTGGTTTATGGCTTCTAGGAACCGTCAACCACATCTGGACAATTGTTCACACGCTTCAAGTCCAGTTGAAGAGGAGGAAGGTCCAGTTAAAAAACGGGCCGATCCTGCCAGTGGCTAGAACTAACTCGATAAATTTGGTGAATATACATCATCTCCATCCACACACACACACACACACACACACACACATCAGATGTGTTTGGAACCTGCCGGTGTACAGAGTCATATATATATATTTTTAAATGCAGTGACCCTCAACCCCCACTTAAGCTTAGACGCACCCTGCACAAGCGGAATAATGCCCCCTCCCCCCTGCAACAAATGCTGCATTAGTTTAACCATCACAGAATCAGTCCAAATGAACAAACATTGGAGTCACCCTCGACGGGCCTTTAGGCTTTTGGGTACCGAAATTACATTCTATATACGAAGCATTGAGCACCACCACTAATCTCATCTGCAAACTAGAGAGAGGAGAAACAGAAACAGATCAAAGATAGTTGCATAACTTATTTGCAGTGAGCTACATTAACCGATTCTCTTTACTTCCACGACTCAAGGACCAAGATTATATGTGAACAACTTAAAACCAATTAGAAAGGGAGCATGGAGAGATATTGCTGCTCAAATGTACGCTCGAATTTTTTGATCAAAATGACAAGAAAGAAAGCAGACCCAACAGTCCTCTTATTTCATCAAGACAAGATTCACGCAGTTATCTATGGACAACTTTAGACATTTGGGGGAGGCCAGATCTTGCCGAATAGCTCCTCAACTCGCTTCGCTTGATTGATGTAGCCCTCAAGTCCAGTAGCCAATAGTTCCACCGATGCAGGCCCCATAGCTGACGCAAAGCTTAGTTGGTCCCATCTTTTGAGCTACAAAGAAGGAATGCAGTAAAGTTAGTCACAGCAAGCCCAATGATTAAACAGAACTGTAGTATCCATGATTATCTGCGGTACTTGGTGATTGGCATCTGTATCTGTATACAGATGATTTTAGTAGACAGAGATAAATGATACACTGTACATGGTACAAAATCACAGCCTCCACATGCATACACATCATTTATGAGTTTTAGCAGATGCCTAGAGAAAAAGGTATAGACTATGCAGCCCAACACAAAACAGACATTTTGACAGCAAAATCCACAAAACACAGGATACGACAAACATGACTATTAACACAAAATTAATCATAAAAATCTCCAGTTAGTTATATGTCTAGATTCATATAATAGAATTCAAATTTATTGTATACTTTTTAAAAATTTAAAAATAAGATTTTCTATTTCTATTAAAAAAAAAAAAAAAATTCAACAAAAGGACGACGCTGTCCTAGCCTTGTCAGCCACACACCCAAGCCATGTCCACAATTAAATTAGTAATTGTTTATGTAGACTATAGATAACAACCAAAACCATGCTCCATAAACGCTAAACAAAGTCTGCCTCAATGCCATCATGCCAAAGATGTGAATTAATAATCTGACAGCAAAAGGCCTGTTGCATGGGTTGAAACAACACTAGCTCTCCAGCAGTAAGGAGGGCAAACCTAAGCGGTAAAAGAATATCAACAATAAAATAAGCTCATCCAGTTGGATGTTTAAGCTGATGACTCATTGATGTGATGCCGTCAACAAATGCAACAGGCATGATGGCTTTCTATGTTTTATTCAAAACATCCACGCTGAAAATTAACATCAAGCAATACTTGATTTAGACGATAATATGTAAAGTCAATTCTATTCAAGTATGTTAAGTTATTAACTGCACTATGAGTTAAGAGCCCAAAGTGACTATTTGCCTCCAACACACGTGCAATGGTGTAACAAGTGGTTACTCTCTAACCTCATAATATATTGGCCTTTAATAATTATGTTTATTGACAAGGATCCACATCCACCAGATCCGCCTACTCTATTTTGACTTGAAAAATTTATTGCAATCAAGTAGACTTTTAAGAGAGAGAAAGAGCTCAAACCTCTTCATTAGTGAAGTGGTAATGGGCTGCAGAATCTGGAGACAGCCTCCTCACAAAGGAGAACTTCTCATCGGGTAAAGTAACAGCTTGTTTCATAGACTCCAATACCTTCAGTGGTGCAATGATATAATCAACGCTAACAGAGGAAAAGATCAAATAAGGAATGATTATTGCAGTCTTAGCCATTCAAATAAAAACATGTTGAAATTGGTCAAAATGAGCCGCATACTTACCCAAGGAGACTGAACAAATCTTGCTTGTTTCGAACAGCTGCAGCCATCAATTTTGATTTGTGCCCATATTTGTGAATGTAATTATATGCCTTTGTCATCTGTAGCATTTTAACAAGATGTTCATTAGTATTTTGTGGCTTCAATACAACCTAAATTCATACTGATCTTGACCCTCTCTTCCCAGATGAATAGAAGTATGAAGAGTTGAAGACTTATGTCAAGAAAAGAAATTTATTTCCCGTCATAAAACAGTGTATGATAAATTGCAAGCTTTATAACTTAATTATCTGTCACTAATGAAATCTTCTATTGGGAATCGAGATAATTAGGTTGGCTTTGGGATGAGTATATTTTTTATCGCTGCATGGGAAGAGATCCAATAACTGCAAATAGGATGTAGATAACCATGTTAGACCGAGAATGTATGACCCTGAAGAAGAAAATGATGCCATCAAACTACTAAAAGGAGCTACAGAAAACAAGAGTTCCACAAGGACTATATAGAAGCAATGCAGATTCAAGCAACAGTATTAGATTGATTCCAGGAGTAAATCTAAATGGTCAACCGCCCCCCAACCTCCCCCCCCCCCAAAAAAAAGAAAAAAGAAAAATAAATAAATAAACAAACAAACTAATACTCTGGATCTGTTCTGACTGATGCTACACTACCGTAGAAGTCATGATAAGCAAGGGTTGTCAATATTTGGATAAGTTCATAATTAGATGAACTATTATAGCCAAGGAAAAAGGTCTACAGATATTAAAGTTGTGCTGCCACCTCATACTTAATCACCTTACCATGCCAGCTCCTCTGCCCAGTCCTAGAGATGAAATCAGAATAGAAAAGAACAAGGAAAAGAAAAAAATGAAACCCAGAAATCTTCCACATGCACAGCTACAGGTGATAAAAAATAAATTCATTTGAATACAGTAAAGGCAGGCCAGAATTGCGACACTAGAATTGGCCAATCACTTCTGTTTCACAAGACAAACACTAGCTATTGTTGATGAAGATGTCTTGAATATCAAAACCCAAACCCAAGAGAAGCAGGGTAACTTAATTAAGTATATCCACTATGGCAAGAGGTGAAAGGAGTCATAACTTAACTCTGCCCCCCCCCCAAAAAAAAGAGTACAGAGATGAACAACTTGAACACTTATATAAGTTCAAATAATAATTTGTTTTCAAAAGTTTTTTGAGAAAGTGCTGTTCATTTGTAATATGCAAGAGAGTCTGGAACTAGATCAAGCAGATGCAAATAAAAACAACCAGCAGGCTGGAAATGAGCATAGCAAGCTGACAGAGAGATTGATATAATAATGAAACAAGAACATTAATGCTGTAAGACTAACCAAAGCCAACCCAGGATCTTCACCCCTTCTAAAAGCAGCATCGATTTCTGCATCTCCAGAATGATTGCGTGCCCAATCCTGAAGAACATATAAGATCTTATCAATGCCCATTGAAATAGTGACTTTCCGAATTCAAGCATTAAAGACTGGAAAGTACCCTAATGCGACCAACAAAAATTTGAATAACAGAGGCACCAGCTTGAGCGGCAGCTGCAGCTTGAGCAAAGCTGTAAAAGCATCATCTTTGCATCAAATATGAACTAAATTCTGAGCATTTGGAGTTTTATGGTTGAAAAACAAGTTTTTCTCAATTTATTAGAACAAAGCCAAACTCCTCAGAAAAGTCTGGTTTAGGCATTAACATTTGGATAAATATTGAAGTCACCCTTTCTGAAGAGCACCATTTAAATCAAAGAACAGCAATATCAATGCAACAGTGTAAGCAAGTTCCTGCCGCATTTAACTCTCTAACCAGATATTTTCAGAAATATTAAATGCAGAGAATATGTTGACACCTGGTTTAGTCTGCTGACACTAGATAGAAACCCGAAGAGAATTGTTTTATTGCAGTCTCAAATTACTAAAAGAGAAGCTACCCTAGTATGGTGGAAACTTAAGTCATATTTTCCTTCGTATTCTGGACAGTCAAAAACAAAGTCAGTACCTCTTGATCTATGACAGGACTTTCACTCAGTTTAGGAAATAGTCAAAAAAATGGAAAGGTTAAATTCATGTAAATGATCAATGATGGAAATTAGAATTGCAACCATCACAATTACCTGTAGACAAATGTCATGTGTGTTTGTATGCCCTCAGATTCAAGTACTCTAGAGGCCTCAATCCCCTGAATGTAGTTCCCAAGAACAGAAAAGAACAAATGAAGAGTTTACTACAAAAGCAAGGTGGACACAGAGAAATAAAATAACACAACTTGTAATCTGTCATATGCAAAGAATGTTCTCAGGGCAGAATTTTCTTAGCAGACACTTACTTGCCAGGTTGAAGGAATTTTAAACAACAAACGCTCAGGAGGGACCTCAACATCATTGTACATCTTTAAAAGGTCATGAACCTGCAAAATATTACAGCCAAAGGTACCAAATTACAGCTCATCATCCTTTATGGATCATGTGGAATTCACATGCACATGCACATGCAGACGTAGTATGGACCAAAATAAGGCTATGGTAAAATGTTATGAAATGTTCTTCACTTCTGTCTAGCCCAACTGCATTATGAAATGAGCCAATATTAATTTGCTATATATTCAGTTATCATATCTCTCAACATGGAAACAGCAGAACTGCTCCCAAAAACTTCTCTTGCAAGGAGAAGCATGTATGCTTTATGTTAACTATCAGAAATGTCTGAGAGTCATGGAAATGCCACAATGACACAAGCACATGACAATGACCAATTACTCCATAAATTGTAACTGCCATTACAACGTTTAGATGTGGAGTCAGCAACCCACTTAGCACTTTTCCCTCATTCCTTGTATCTCTCGCTCCCACACTCATTCTAACCAAAATCTGTAAATCCTACAGCTCGAGGAGTTGGTCAGTACTTCGGGCCAGAATTTTAATTTTGTATGGAGAAAGCATTTCTTTACACTTTCACTTCTTCCGAGTCAGATTTCATGCTTTTCAACTTTCATCAATTTTAAAGTGACTGAAAGTTTGAGAACAAGATATGCATTGGCACTTGATTCTGACACTTAGAAAATAGAAAGCTAAAAATGCTTGAGTTTGATCATTTTTTGTTGTATTTGGATCAATTTCTCTTTCTTCCCCAACATACATTTGGCTCACATAGTTATGATCTCCATATTTCAACTCAAAAGATCACAGATAAGAAATTTGTTAACCCATTTTGTGTGTCTTTGTCTCCAAAGGGTGGTAAAATATTTTACACCTGGACTTTATTTTCCACCACAGCAAACCTTCTGAATGTTCGCAATTGTATGATCAAGATTTACCCCATCATTCTGTTTATCCTCAAGTGACTGGGGCATGACATATAGTTCTAGCTAAATATAAATATAACACATGAATTCTCATTACCATTAAACAAGCCAACCTGATTATATGCTCGCAATCTCTCAAATTTACAACTATCATTATCATCAATTTATGATCAAATGCCATGGAATTTCTAGGTAGTTCATTTGAAAAATAACATGAATATAAGGGCAAAAGGACACAAATGGGGTCTTCAAAATGAAGAACTCAATTGCTTAATCCACAATATGACTCAAAAAAGTTTCAGCATAGATACTTCCCATGTATAACCATACAAATAAAAGAAGAATAAACAATAATTAAATAAACCTAAATATATAAGCAATACCTTCCTAACAATACCATGAGTGTCATAAGCAAGCCGAGCATCCACTTCAGTCGAAACTCGACCAGGCACCATTTTTGCAAGATCAGCACCTACATGTACTAAAGCCTACATTTTCGCAAAAAAGTAGAGTGGTCAAGCAAAATAACAAAATCCAAAAAACAAATAAATAACAATTGAATAAAAAAGAAAGAAAAATGGAAACCAAGGCATTGTTTGTTTCTCACAATGAATTTTATTTTTTAAAACAAAAATTACTAATGACAATAATTCTTCAAGAAAATTTCTTTCCTGAGAACTGCTTTACTTTGCCTGAGTAGAAGGCGTTATGACACTATATTCATTTATAATATTTTTATAATTTCTATATGGCCGGAAAGATGATATATGAAAATCTTTTCAGAAAATCACTTTCCAAAAATTTCTGTCTTAGGTTTTTTCTATTAAAAAATAGTAGCCACACACACACACACACACACACACGTGTAAAATAATTAAAAAAATCCATAAAACTGAGGAAGCTTAAGATAAAAATATATCAATCCACCGAAACGGAAAAAAGATAAAGACAAGAAAATGGACCTTATTAAAGAAACAGGAGAGTCTAACATCCGGATTCTCAATTGCAGAACACTCTGAATCGGCCAATGCAGTATCAACGGCACTCTACATTAGCCATACAAGCAAAAGGGTATCAACAAATTGATTCAAACCGTAAATTGTCAGCAATGATTCAAAATGTTCCAAATATGTTGTTACCCTAAAAATGGTATCAGGAAGGCTAGTAATGCCGAGAAGTAGGGCTGAGCTAACAGTTGCGGCAGTTGGAGGAAACCTAATAAAAAATTTCCAAATTCATTCAAATTGAAACTCATAACGAGCTCAATCCCATCAGAGGAATTGAAAATTGAAAAGTGCGATGGAGAGAGAGAGAGAGAGAGAGAGAGAGAGAGAGAGAACCTCTCGAAATCATCGAAAATGACAGTATCAGGAACAATCTCAGTGTAGGTAGAGACAGCGTCTAATTCGGTACTTGAACCTATTAACATTCATCGATTTCGATAACATCAACTCAAATTAATAGATAAGGGGGAGAGAGAGAGATTGTTAGGAAGCGAACCAGCGTCGAGAGAGGAAGAGAAGTTAGTGGCGCGAAGAGAAGGAAAGGATCTCTGAAACTTGAGGAGACAACTGGGTGTTGTGGATCGAATCGAAAATCTCAAACCTCGTTCCTGCAATTAGCCATGAATCGGTATATGAACATATGTGTGTGCGTAGATAGAGAGAGAGAGAAAGAGTACCTGAAGAGAGGGTGAGGCGAGAGAAGAGGGAGGAGAGGGAAGAGAGAGTGACATTTTCGAAGAACAGATCAAGTGGTGCAGTAGAAGCGAAGGATGGTAGTGGAAATAATTAGCAGATGAGAATTTTATGAGCAGCAAAAGGCGACGCGAGGGTATAAGTGGAACTTGGGAAGATGCAACTCCGTGGCACTTTGCCGGCAGGGCCTAAACCAAATGTCAATCCTATTTTGTCTAATATTTTCCAATTTTTCCTTAAATTTTCCTATTTACCTTTCAAATCATCCTACTTGATTTCAGTTTTCGTCAAATTTATCTCTATTTTATTTTTTTTTATTAAAATAAAAAATTTTTAAATAAAAATATAAAATTATATATATATATATATATGGAAATTTTATTTAACAAAATATTATAATTATTTATTATATTCGTATCTTTCTATATTAAAAAAATTTAATAATCTCAGTTAAATTTATTTTTTTTTCCTTTTCCTAAATACAACGAAGTTGTTGCATAATAAGTTGTCGTATATATCTTACCTCAAATGACGATGATACATAATTTTGTGAACTAAACTCCGGGGGAGTAGAAAGGATACGACTTTCAATCATATGCCATCTATGTCCTATTAGCGGCAAAACGATATTATTCAAGCCCTGTTCCTATGAATTTAAGCCACTGTTTTTATTTTTTGTAAGAGACTCATAAAAATAAAAATCAATAATAGAAACTATTATTTTTTAATAAATAATTATTAAATAAATCAAAATCATTAAAATTTAGTTATTTTATTAAAATAAATTATTAAATATAATATACGACCATTCGATTATATCTCTTTATAATATATTATTGTATTTTTATTAAATCAGGTTTATTACTTAATTATAGATTTAATTAGAGATCAAAGGCATAACCATTTTTCTGGTTTACCATAGTTAGTCGTACCATATGCTAATTTGGAATAGAAAGGACCGGACCCCACACCCAGCGTCTTTGTTAGCCTTGTGTCGATAATATCAAGGAGATCACCGTGGATCCGAAAGGAACGACACCTCGTATGATCCGTCCATAAATAAATCCCTTCCCATGGGTTCTTGTGGAGCTTTCTAGATTTGAGTCTAGTGGGCTAGACTTTTTCAAAGACTTCTAATCAAAACCAATTGCATAAGAGTCTTCTATTGCCCAAAAAAAAGGAAAAAAAAATTGCATAAGAGTCTTCATCCCAGGCCCAAACATTATTCGACGCAATAGTTGCACTTGTGCATGCGTAGCGGTCCATGAACAAAGCGAACATCCTGGTTTAGAAAAATAATTTGGGGCAATTATTAGTAGTAATTATACAATTATTTATTATTAATAATATTATGTATCAAAAAAAAAAAATTAACTAATCATAGCTGAGTAGACAAAGAGAGAGAAAGGAATCATTGAAACTATGAGCATTATTGAAACCATAAGAAATGAAGATCATATTAAGATAACAACATGAGACGTGGACGAATTATGCCAAACTGCGGAACAGGGCTTTACAAGCAAAAAGAGAGAATTTCCGCAGATTGCAACAATTGCAACAATTGCAACAATTATAATAATAGGAACTAATAAACGATAAAAAAAAAAAAAAAGATAAACCAATGACACGAAAAAGACTTGGATCAGATGATGATGCAACTGCTTTGATTATTTTCAACGCAAACTTAAATGAACTGTGTCTCTCTTCTATAAGAAAATGTCTTCAAAGAGCATTTTGCTCCTTCCACCTCACCAGAGAGTTGAGGAATTCCATCACCTGCAATCAAAAGATTCGACTCAGAAAGGGTCCTCCAAATCTAGAGGAAGGGGCATGTCTCATAAAACAATGGCCAAATTTTTCACCTCCTGTGGGTCTCTCAGAGAGTAAAACGCCTTGGTTTCTTTTGGGAATCTAGATACTAAAATCCCATAGCCTTGATTTCTTTCCCTTAGAACCTGATGTACCACCAAATATAATATTAATCAATACACAGAAACACCCTAAAAGAAATAAATAAAAAAGGGTTCACAAAATCATCACATTCACAAGGAGCCGCAGCCCCGCAATACAGCTTGAATTTGTTTACCTCGAATGCATCTTCATCTGTCCTGTCATCTCCTAGGTATATCGGTAGCCCGTCATCCCTATTACTCAAACCTGCATCAATATAAATCAAAATACATTTTCAGAAAACATTTTCAAATATTAACGAGGCTGGAATAATTTTCGAGATTTAATAGTTCGAGGTGACTCACTTACCAAGTGATTCAAGCAAAAACTCTACTGCCTTTCCCTTGTCCCAGTCGATCACAGGACGGACCTCTAAAACCTATTCATGCACCAAGAAATTTCAGGTTTCACCTTGACATTGAAGACTATAACTCGTGCAAAGATTCATCTCAGAAAATGAATATGTAGATTGTATACCTTTCGCCCATGGGTTAGTCGAAGACGGGGGTAATCCTTCAGAATATCATAAACAATTTGAGCAATTATAGGCCAACTCTGAATAATGAAAACAATAAGATGACTTATCAACCAATCTAGTCCAGCTTTGAGAAAAAAAAAAAGGTGGGGGAATTTTCAAGGTTACAACATGAATCCTACATACCTTCTCATCTACATTACGATAATGTACAGAGGCACAAAACTTGTGATTTTCAACCTTTGTGCCCTTGATGTCTTTGGTATTCTCAACAAGGGTTTTAACAACCTGCATTAAAATTACACAATAACATATTATCAACTAGGAAATGTTGCAACTAGAACTCGTTTCAACCAACATCGTGAAATCAATTACCCACCTCGTCAATCATAGGTAAAAACTCACTAGCAGGCTGGAACAGATTAACCTCCTTACCCTGCATTCCGAAGAAATAACAAAGAGAAAACCAATGTAAGCAGGCAATTCTGTACTCTAGTAGAGAGATGCTCTATAATTCATGTCCAGAATGCTGAAGAACCTTATCTTACCTGCTGGTCAGTACATTTAATACAGTTCTGATGGTCATTGGACATTGCATGTGAGACAGGGCACATAATGTCCATCCCATGGCTACCAGCATAATACAGTTCAGTTAGTCCTACCAACTCATAAACCTGCAAGAAAGGCATGCACAAGAAAAGAAGAAATCAGCACTCAAGCAATGAAACCATGTATATGATATGAGGATGAAAACTAATTAATTTAGAGATGCTTACTACCTTATCCCGGCTTCTTCCACTAATGATTGCTGTTGGGAAATACTTGGCAACATCCCTCACAGCTGCACGCATCTGTCAAAAATCCATTTCGCTTAGAATTAACAAAACTGATCAAAACTAGAGGTTGAGCTTTTGGGAATTCAATCTAGTAAAATTTTACATACAGTTCTAGACATAAAAGCACGATCAGGATCATCCACGATTGGGGAAAGAGTCCCATCATAATCTAGAAAAATAGCAATCTTCTTCCCTTGTGCATAGTTTGCAATTTTCTCAAAAGAGTTCAGCGCCGAAGGACACTTAAGCTGCATGATTTAAAACATAATGGTCATTATCAATGGGGGGAATGGCTGATTTCGTAGTCATTAGATAAACGAAGCAAGCATACCATCCAAGAGCTGAAAACAGGATCTGCATCATCTGAAGCAACCTCAATGTTGACATCCTTAATAAGCTTCTTACGAGGGGGTGAAGATGATTTCATGGCATCCAGCCAACCATTTGAACGGACATCATCAAGCTTTCCTGCTTTTTTCCGAGGAATTGTCAGGTACAGACCTGAGGAGTACCCTGCTGCAGTTGGGGAGTAAGGCAGCAGATTTGAGTGGATGCCCAATCTTGACTTGTTTATAGGTGCTGGATCCGTTAGGACAGGAAAAGAATGCTTTGTTAAGTCCATGGGATCCAGTTTTATATAGCAACCTCTTGGTCAATACAGAAATGTATCACTCCAAACTCAACTATCGTTTACCCAACTCTTTTGTCTATGAAAAACCACCTTTTCAAAGTTTTCTTATCACTACTGCTGGGCAAGCAGTCCATCAAGCAGAGACCTCCCGAAAACTGTCATTAATAGTACTATGTTAGCCATAAACATGGAGAATTCTTTAAACAAAACGAACACAAAAGTTCCAACTTGCCTTCTCATCTCCAATGCCACACCGCATTTATAATAAGTAGATGAACATTGTTTACCGACAAGACTCTGTTGTGGAAATGAATCAGGGGAACAACTGGCTTCCAGTCCTAAGAAATGTGCTTAATTCTGTCTCCAAATTGTAACAATAAACTGGGGGATTATGATAGATTCTTTTGCACAAAATAAGAACAGGCCAGCAACCAATTTTTGCAGACGATGTCATAGTGAATAAGATTATATAGAGACCTTATAATGAAGTTGATTTTTGCAGACAGACATTTCAATCATACCAAGTATCAATAAGATTATACACAAGAATTTTAAGTGAGATCACGGCGCTCCACCTCCTAGAAGGCTCTTCTTGTAGGTGATTTCTCAACGAAAATGAAGGCTAACAGCAAAAATAAATAATTCAAATCTAAATCACTGCAGCTATAAGAAAACTGCATCACCTAATACATATTATATACACAAAAAAGTGGAACACCTCTGCTTACACAGACTTTTTCGATGAATATACATATATGGCATATATACAGTTAATGGCGGCACAAAACTTGTGGAGCCCCAATTTTTAGAAACATACAAAACAAAAGACACATCTCTAAAACTAGTCAATTACCAGTATTAGACTCTTGTTTATGTAAGCATTACATAAATTGATGTTTATAGTCAAACACATGCATAGTCAATATTATGTGTGCATGTAAAACTAGCACCATACTTGGCTGGAAAATAACCACCTCATAATCTTAGCTAGTTTCGTATAGGACTCTTACAGAGTATGTTTAGCATGCAAAGATAAATAGGATAATATCCGAACTAGGAGCAGCCCATCATGAGAGCTTAGATAAACTATTTGCTGCATTACTGGCGGCCGACGCAGCTGCACAGTATGTTTGTGATTGAACTTGCAGATCCAACACGTCAATTCAAGACATTGCAACAACCATGTTCAACATAAATTATTAGCTGAGGTGGGGCTTTCTTTTATATTATAAAAAACCTTCCATAGTCCCCCACTAATTTTCTAATATTAATTATGTGGATTAAAAATATAAGGGAATTTGATTCTCTCATGGTCTACAAATGCATCCAGAGATGCTGGTTTATAAAAGTAAATTCGGGCTATCCTCAGAAACATCTAGACCACAGAGGAATCGTCAAAAGGGGGTGGAATTTCCCCCACCGGAAAGCATGTTTATTTGGAGGGCTTAGTTCAGGGGTTAAATCAGGAAAACCGATTAAGACACGTTGGAGCATTTTTATTTAAAAAAAAAAAAAAATCTTATTTCAAGAAATTCAAGGTTTTGCAGCTACCGACAAAATAGAAAATTTAAATATAAACTCGAAAGAAGAAAATGTGAAAAACTCTGTGCGGTGTCAAATCATCTTCGATAGCCTATATCCACATCTTTTATATTTTTAATCAAAATAAAATAATAAATTCACATTAAAGTATGATCAAATAGAAAATGGGGATAAAAAAATCATGTTAGCATTATTTATTTGACGAAGGTCAAGAATGTCCCCACTGCCCATGTCCGTTGAACCTCCCAAAAAAGAAGAGATTAACAAAATCGAAATTCAAGAAAATGAAAAAAAGAAAAGGGGAAAAGGGGAAAATCTTTTTGAGAGAATCTCCGTATATCATCGAAAGATCTAGAAAAACTATATAATAAAGAATCGCGGAAATAAAGATCAAGAAATGCAAATCATAAAAGATATGAGAAGATACGCAAAATTAATCTATTTCGCTAATTAGAAAAAAAAGTTAACAGCATTGCATGATAAATAACAAGCAAGAATGAGAAGGAGAGGAGGAAGAAGAAGAAGAAGAAGAAGAAGAAGAAATACAACTCACCAGAAAACACTAGATGCAAAAATCAGACAAACAGAAAGGGATCCTTCAACAACCTGAAATTATAGAAACCCACGGTCATCAATGGGGGAAAGATATATATATATATATATATATATATAGAGAGAGAGAGAGAGAGAGAGAGAGAGAGAGAGAGATAGAGAGAGAGAGATGACCTCTGGAAAGGTGTAGCAGACAGAACGAGAGGGGCTGGTTTGTTTAACTGTTGATGCGAGAGAGAGAGAGAGAGAGAGAGAGTGTGTGCGTGTGTGTGGGAGAGAGGAGTAAGGAGGCGAAGAGTTTGGGTATTTATAGAGTTTTTTTGGGGGAGGAGAGAGAAGGACGTGTAAAACAAGGTAACCTGGTAGTTCAACTGGGAAACAGAGGACACCCAATTAAAAACTAACCTCTAAATTGGAATTAAAATTAAATACACTTTACCAGGTGGATATTTATTTATATTTTTAATATATATCGTCGCCTTGGCGTTATTTACTGGGGGTGGGGGTAAAAAATGATGCGTCGAGTTGGGACACGTGGATCTGATGGCAGAAATGGCTGGAAATTACGCCACCTGTGAATTGATTAATCGTGTCGCGTACACGTGTCAGTTAAGGCCCGCAACGAAGTTTTCGACGCCTTTCCCGCTCACGTCGCTTTCTTTCACAGCTGGCTCTCTCTTCTCTCTCTCTCTCTCTCTCTCTCTCTCTCTCTCTCTCCCATTTTCTGAATGTGGTTTCGGTGTTTTGGAAAGGCAGAGAATACCGGAGGCGCATGGAGAAGAAGATGTAGAATCTACGTGGCTCGAGGTCACGTGTCAACAGGGTGCATCATAAAAAGAGCGTTTGCTTTTGGTTTGGCCCCTCTCGTTTCCCGTGTGAGGGTTCACGTCGCCCACGATCCGACCTGGCACTCACCTACCAAACAAGGAAAAAGTAAGGCCAAGAAAAAAAAAAAAAAAAAAAAAAAAAAGTGAGAGCAGCATTTATGCATGGTTGGGTCGTCAACTCAGCTGGCTGTTACTAAAGTTTTTTCTTAATTTGGTTACAAACACAAGTCTGCGGATTAGTTATGTATTTTAATGATAATTCTCCAATTAAAGTATAAAAATTTATATTAAGAGATGAAAGATAATATATAACAGACAAAGAATAAAAGAAATGATATTATTTTTAAGGAGTATATGACATGCTAAACTACTTTGATAAAATTTTTAAAACTTTTTTCAATATTTTTAATAATATTTTAAAAAATTTTAGAGTTATTTATTAAATACCGCTAAAAGTTTGTCATAATTTTTTTCAAATTTCAACTCTTTGGCATCGCCCCATATAATTCCATAGAGATGTTTTATGTTAACAAATTATAATTAAACTAAAATTCAGGAAAATTTTATGCTAAGTTATATTTTATGACTCTTTAATTATTAAAGAAAAAATCTTAATATTATAATATTTTACTTGTGTAATTTAAGATTTAGCCCCTTGAAATCAATCTATTTTTTTAATAATAATAATTTTGCATCCTATTATTTTGATACCATCATAATTCTAAAAATATTTGATAAGAGGAGAAATCGGTAAGAACTTAACCCCTTAAATTTTTTGTAATTTTAAAAATATTTGATATTTACTTTCTTTCGAGGAGACAAATTTTCAAGTCTTTCTCTTCGCATTAAATGAAACATAAAGATTGAAAATTTTGGTTAGGTGGGGTCCACAGACCGTTGGCTGTTTTTCGGTGATCACGACGGAATTTTCTTCCGTCACACGGTTGTTTTGATTGTCATTCCGACGTGCAACTGAATTTTGAATTGGTCTTAGGAATATTGCAATGGTAGTTTTGATTCGCCGTAATCGGTGGTTCCGGGAAGGGGTAATTTAGCTCCAAACAAACTTCCACTTATTTTAATTTATTTTTGTTTTATTATATTTTATGTATAATATTTCTTAATTAAAATAAATTTTTCACATAAATATAGAGTTATATATATTATTTTTTTTTACAAATTTATATTATTATTGATAATAGTGATTTTTCAATTTAAAAAAATTATTTATAATTTCAGTTAAAATTAACTTTACCAATAAAAAAGTTAAATAAAAAAATAATTCTGCAAATCTCAACCCAACTTGTAGAAAATATATCTATTTTTAGACCATGTTTAATATTTGAATCTCAAAAAATTTATTAGACAAATTTTAATACCATACAAAAGTTTTTTTTCGGTATGTTTGTCAATATGTATATTTATATATATTTCTTTTTTTCCTCCGTATCAATATGTATAGTTTGTAAAAGTTTACGAAAAATTACATAAACTCCATAGATTTACTAGTTAATATCAAAAAATTACGGTTAAAATTTTCACAATCGAAAGAGAAAAATAACAATAAGAATAGATAAAATAACTCGCAATATTGGTGCCCGTATAAAACGATAATATTGAAAAAAAAAAAGGCTGTATACAACTAGTTTTTGGGATACAAAATTTTTGTTTAGGGCTGTATATGAATATAGAAATACTGAAAAAGAAAAAAAAGAATCATCTAATATATAATTTCAAAAACTGTACCATGGGCCGGGGTTAACTCAAAGGACAAATTGTGTAAATGAGACCTACCGACGTGGACCAAAACCAAAAACAATAATTGCACTATGACCTTGACCCCTTTAGAAGGTCACATCCTAGAAAGGCTGGTAACTGGTAACTGGTTAGCCAGGCAAAGCTGGCCTTTGTTTTTCAGCCTCGTGAAAATTGGGTCAAACAAAGTTGGTACCATGGTGAAGGTTTCAAACTATTTTTGCAGAAAAAGTTGGTTTCGGTACATGGACAATTTTTCTTTTTTTCTGGTAAGTTCTCTCTACTTCTTCTTCTCCATTTTCTTCTTCTTCACTTCCTTAGTTATTACGACAAACAATAAAAGGTGGGGAAATACATTGTGAATCGCACTCCATTCAAGTCGCCTTTTTGACAAATTCCAAGTGTTCCAGATGGGCATGCCGAAGAAGAAATCCAAGTCAATGGCGTAACCCCATTACCATAATTAAAGTCTAAGGGCTGTAATTACCATCTCTTAATGATTACTATATTTAATAATTTTTATATTAAAATTACACGATCACTCCTTCGATCACCCTTGTCTTCGAACACCCTTGAAATATGATGCAAATATAGATATCGTGACACGATAATTAAATTTAAAAAACGGAAACAACACAAGTCAGACAATCCCCATGCATAGATTTATGTTTACACACTAAAATTTTGGCCATTTCTTCCTATAAATTTTTTGAAAAATGAGACAACCTCCCTGCAATGTTTTTAAAACTGAACTGATAATCAACTCGGCAAATCTATCGGTTCATTAATTTATTGATCAGATCATTTTTATGAATAATTAAATTCATTTATCTGTATGAAATTTGTATCAATAATATATGAAAAATACTGACTATAATGAAAAATCAATCAAATCGATTTGAACGATTCATTAGTTTTATCCGTTTTGACTGGTTTTAAATGATATTGATCGTATTTGACTTTATCCGATTTAATAATGTAAATCAAATCGAACTATAGAACGGTTCACGATAGAATCAACCAAACTAGCCGATCTGGTTCGGTTTTCAAAACACTGCTTCCCCGAGTGATGGTTATTAAAGCGTACATCAATTATTTGCCACAAGTTTTTGTCATCGCTCGGAAAGTTTCCACTTGGGTCAATTTAGCTTAACTTATATTCTTCTACTTGTAAAATTATTCAACTAAGAAAAAAAAACTGTAGACAATAATTTTGAAGTCAAAAATATGTATTAAAATAATTAAAATTATCATTATATTAATGAGAATTAAAATTTTATTTAATTTCAATTGAGTGTAATTGTTGTTCTTCTTTGAAAAAAATGAAGCCTTTTAGTATTCCCAACTTTGCACGAAATTTACTTTTGACTTTTAAAAATTGAAACAAAATGTTGGCCTCGCCCATTTGCTAGAATTTTCCTCTAATGGGTTGCACAATATGTGAATGAGGAGGAAGCCCTCCTATTCCATCCCCCCAAAAGAAAAGATTCAAAAATGATGGTTCTCTGGTCTCTCATACTCAATTCTGTTTGTGTAATAATTGTGAGCTTTACTAGTTGGAAGTTTTCCCAGCCCCACTTTTGTTTTATTGTTGTTTCTTGCAATGAGTTGTCTCCTCCGGGGAAAAGAGCAGGTAGGAACTACATATTGAGAGGTCAGAAAAGTAGGAAAATTTTCGCTTTCCTCTTTTTTCTTGGAAGGGACTTAGGAGGCCAGCCTTCACAATTAAAGTTGTCAATAAAGTTTTTTGGCGTGATACCACATATATAAAATATTAAGGCCTGTCAACTTAAAGTTAGAAGGTGAGAGGCCTTTTATGGTGTGTCTGACTCGATCGTCGCCTAAACATGGAGTTGTTTGGACCAATCTCTCCCCCCCCCCTCTCTCTCTCTACTTTTCTCTTTTGGTCTAATGAGAAAACCACATAATGCATTTGCATTGTTTACCATATTTGAGTAAAATTTAATAACGAAAGGGCATGTTATCTTCTGATTAGTATTGTGATCGTGTCCGATTTGTCAAGATTTTGATCCACATTTCAAAATCAAATGTAGTCTTTTCCACGGTAAAGAACTCTTTCACACAAACCTTGTGGGAAAAATTGTAAATTACTTCCCAATTTGGCCCATGGCTAGTATAGTTTATATTCACATATAGAATATCATTTTCAAATTCCATTGCTAAGAAAATACATATGATGAAGGGTTTTAATCTTTACTTGTAATAAAAATCGTAAGTTCTAGTCTTGCCCTGCCAAAAAAAAAAAAAAAAAAAATTCCAAAAATGCGAAACTTTGTCATAATTTCTTAATTTCTTCCTTTTTTTGGGCATTGGTGTGACACACCTCTAGATACAAATAAAATTCAATTTCATGTAAGATTCAACGAGGGAGATTACTTGATTAGTGGGGATCACATCACATTATAGCCCCTTCCTGTAATTAAGTAGTAGGGAGGGAATGAAAGTCCCCAGAAGAAACCCCCAATGAGAAGACATTTTTTCTCTTCCAAGACCAAGTTGGTATATTTTGAATTCAGCTCTTTTAATTTTTCCTTCTTCTAGATCTTGAATTTAACAAGTCCTCTCACGTTTCCATGAAATTTCTTTCCTCATACTTAATCCTAATGAGAAACAAGTTCCTATGATCTTTGGGTACATCGTTGTCTGAAAGATATGTTTGAGATTTAAGAGTTTAATCAAATGGCTTTTTCACTAAGAATTTTTACGCATAAGAATTGTGGAATTAGGGGGGAACTCAATTTCAAGTTAAAGATTAAAGTAGATAGAGAATCAAGAGTTGCACCCACTACTTCTAAGTAGTGACCAAATGCCAATTGCCATTTCTAATTGCCCACGCATCTTTGCACACACCCAACATCAATTGAGGGCTTAGTCTTGTCCTTTCTGACGAAACATCTCTCGTGTGTGTTTATATAATTTGTAAATTATAAGCTCAACCTGCCATGTTGAACATGAAATTAGGGCTATGTTGTTACTTTAATGAGGTGGGATACCATGGAAGATCTTACTCACATGACAATGGCGTCTCATATGCATATGCACCGATTAACTTGTACAATGACACAACTCCCACAAGTCGAGCCAAAAGAAGTTAAAGTACTATTTTGACATATAATAATCAGACAAAAACATACCTAATTTAGGTTTTGATTTTTTTTCCTCCATCGCCAACTCTTCCGCAAGGTTATCTTCATCTTAATTTTATCAACAATGACAAAGACTCGATTCATTTTTAAACATTATGAATAAACCTTGTCTTAGTTATTTTATTTTTTAAAATTCAACACAAAACAACCTTAGTTATTACTCGTAAAAATATAAAGGTATAAATCTATAAAATATCTATGAAATCTTGATAAATACTTCGAATGAAACTCCATAATGTATTTAAAATTTTATCCATCATCGTCATCCTCATCATTTTAATTTATGTGGATATTATTTTTATTATTTCCATAAATATCTCTATTTTTTTTATCATGTTTTAAACTCTGTCTGATATTCGAGATTTTACCTAACGAGAAAAACTTCATACACATAAGAGTCTACACATAAGAGTCTGATACAATCTTAATCATATTTAAAATTACTCAATACATATCTAATTGAATCAATTCACTTTAATATGAATATCTCTCGATGAGAGGTGTTATTTGAAAAAATGAACAGAAAGCAAAACGAACGAGACTGGTGACCCGGGAAAATGGGGGGACGGTCCATGGTGCCACGTTGGATACACGAGATGGAGCGTTGTCGCGACAGTGAAAGACAAGGTCAGTGGGTCCCGTTAGACGCTTGGCGCGCCACCAATGATTGATCGATGACGATGTTACGTGATCACGTGGCAAATACCATGTATTTTGATACTTACTTTCTCGAAGGACGAAAATAAAAAAAAAAAAAAAAATGAAAGAGAGAGCGAGAGAGAAAGGTAGCTTTGGAAAATTAACTCATGTCCATGTTTAGAAGCAACCCCAATTTTCTTCTCCATGAGCACGCGTGGGGTTTTATTTTATTGTAGTTCCGTGGAGACTATCAAGAAGAGGAAGGAGAAGAGATGATTTCCTAGTTCCTGCCATTCGGGAATTGGGGGACGTGAAGGCGACTTTTGATTTGGCTTCCAATTTTCGTTAATATTTTAAACTTTTTTGACCTACTTTACATGCATATTTCTCAAAATTTTCGGCTCATAAATAAATATATATATTTAACTATCTTCATTTCTTGCATTTTTAAAGCAAAGGGTCTCCATTGCAAATGTGAACGTTAGTAGTTTAGCTTAAATAGGATTGGAAAGGGCAAATTCTTTTGTCAAGATTGATGGGCATTTTACTTAGTTCTTTAAGAAAAACTTAATTTAGTCATTGTGGGTATTTTTTGTGTACCCTTTTCATTCAACTTTCTTTTTTTTTTTTTTTATGGTCCAAAAGCGAAAAGGGAAAACACCACACGAGAAATGTAACTAATTTCTTGTGAAATAAGAAATGATGTTTGCTAATCCTAATAGAATTAATATTTTAAAAGTAACAACCTATAACACGTCAAAAGCTCAAAATGCTCGAGTTTTATAAATTAAATTTTTAATATTGATAATTAGTATTAACAACGTTGGAATGGAATCACCCACGCGTCATAGAGTAGGCGGGTGGCCAACAATTTAGTTTTTGGGCTGATGGCCACTCAACTGGTTTTTGGTTGTTCTTGTTTATCTAATCATTCCAAAAAATGGACGGCTAGATTTGATTTTGACCCAAATGCTCCTTTCATTGACATTAAATTGAAACATCACAGCGCAGCGCACGGGGGCGTAATCTTAGGTATAGGCATAGAGTGTAGACTTGGGTGTTTGACGACGGGAAATAATTGAAAAGGCATGTACTAATTAATCTCGATGTGATTCGGTTGCCAATCTTTTGTATTTTTCATTACCATCGTTCATTTCAAAAAAATTTAAATTTCTCTTTATTAAAAGTGTCAAATATTTTGTTCAATCATATAAAATTTTTAAATGGAGCGAAAGAAGTTTGAGATGATTCATACTCAAAATCTTCTGTTTCGATATCATTTTAAATTTTATATAATTATTACTTTTGTAATTATTTAAATTATCAAAAAGATGTATTATTAATCAGTGTTATTAATTATATTTAATTTTAACATCTACCTCACGTGTTGGAGATTTTGTTCACTTACGTCACGTGGAAGGAATCTGACAGTATCGTACTGCAAAATAAACAACCTAACATATACTAAACCATTCTTGAAGAAAAGGCCGCTTCCATGTCCCACGAATCATAATTTTTGACCAAAGTTTTGAGTTTGGTTTTTCAACGTTTGCCATCCATTTCTGATTCAGAGTTGGGACCTGAGCCTTTTCTTTTCTCACGCCTGTTTGTGGCTACCATGTTTTTTGGAAAGAGGCATTCACAAACAACTGGCTACCATTTGTGTGTCGGAAAGAAAAACAAAAGAAATATATAATTTTCAATCTTTTTTTTTTTTTTCCTGCCTTTCCATGTATAATTATTGGAAATTTCCCAAGTTAAATAGAAAGTCAAGTCAAATAACTTAAAAAACAATTTCCAGAAGAAATTTCTCGAGATATTCAAAATCAGCAAATCGTGTTTAATCCAAAGTTTCAAATTAATAAAATAAAATGATATTTGACCTTTTCTTTTCTTCCATCGAAAAACACATGATTTTTCTTAATTTTCAAAAAAAAAAAAAAGATTCTAAGAAAAGGGTCATTATGTTAATACACGTATGTACTTTATATCGACACAAATATACGTGCACACAAAAGTTGTTAAAAAGAAACATTATTCTCTAAAAATACATTACTATGAATCATCGGACTAGGGTAAAAAAAAAAAAAAAACCTAAAAAGTAAATATAATTGTATTTAATAATAACTAGTTTAGTGTAAAATTTAAAACTATAGTGAATATAAAATTATTATCCTCCATTATTTGGTTCAAATACCTTTCATAAGAACTATTACATTACAATAATAAACTTTGAGTTTAATAACAGAATATTGAACTTTTTAAAATCTTGATTTCGACTTCAAGCCTTAAGAATAAAAAAATAGATGATAGAAAAGTCAGTTCCTAATTAGACTCCACAACTGTTTGAATTGGATTACTCGAAAACTATGATCAAAGTACCAAAAAAATAATAATAACTATTGCATTATGGGTATTCTTCAAGATTTTTTTTTTTAAACATTGATATTTAATCAGTTTGTGAACTTCGAAAACGTGTACTGGGAATGAAATTTAAAATGAGGAGTTTAGGAAAGTGACAGGTTGTTCCTAGTTTGTATTATATATAGGCTATCTAGTGACTACATTAAATATGTCTTGTTGTGGGCCAAATGGTTCATGTGAAAGTGAAAATCCGAGTCTTTAGCTTTGGAGGATGCTAAGTTTTATGAGCTAGCTAGGAAAAACAAAATTGTTTAGATAGCCAAAAGCATGTAGTTCAATTTGGCTTTGGATTCCAGCAAGTCTATGGTTTGCTTGATTTAAATTATTTTCGTGCGGTGTGTGTGAATCCTCAAGTCAACTCTATTACAGCTAACATATATTCTGATGTAGAAAAAGAGATCAATAATGATCTAGTACAGCCTTACTTGTTGAAACATGAATTATTTTTGTGGAAGTTTAGCTAAAAAACCATGTTATTTGCTTGACAATGCACACAACCAGAAAGGGGAGAGGGAGGCAGAGAGCTAAAAATATCCTGGTTGCTTGCTTCTGAAACTACAGATCTAAGCATGTTTTTTTATGAAATTCAACATGTGCCTAGGCTGTTTGGCTAAATTAGGCTTATCACTTGATATTTATTTTTTGAGTTATCGTCCTCCCCCAGGAGCGGCTTCTACTTATCGCAACGATTCGAAGGGTCTGGCTTACGCGAGGACTGTTGTACTACTCTATTTAGTGTTCTTTTCCTTTTCCATGAGAGAGAGAGAGAGAGAGAAATAGAAGACAGCTTCTGAACCAATCTAACAGAGTTGTATAAAATTTTCAATTTACCTAACAATTCTATATCATATTTCTACTTATACAAAGAGAGCAAATTCCTTGTTAACGCTCGCACACCTACACTTGGTGGTGGTTGTCGGGGCAAAGATGGCCGGCAGGGGCAAAGATGGCCGGCAGATGCTTAACATTGATAACCTAGTTCTAGTTATAACATGCCTTTCGTTGGTTTATATATGAGTTAGACCTTTCGTTTTAAGCACAACAAGGGTTGGGCCGAAAGTAGTAAATTTATGTGATTAATTAGAACCAAAACCAAAATGCTTATTCTTTAATGGGTGCCTTCTATTGGCCCAATTGGTATCTAAAATCATATTTTGATTAATTTGGTCCAAACTGCCGCCAAGCCCTTTTTAGAAAGAATTTTTCTAATGTATTTATTTCTATTTTTAAAGTTTGAATCTGAGTTTTAATTAAAAAATCTGACGTTTTGATCAATATAATACAACCGTGAATAACTTTTGGCACATTCTCACTGATTGTTGGATATGATTCAAATAGTTATCCAAATAGTCTGAAATTCCTTCCTGTAAAGTTTAGGGTAAAGAAGAAAAGTATTAGTATTAACACTTGCCCTCAATTTGGAACCCAGAGATTTAGGTTTCGATTCTCTTAATAGGAATTTTCATACCCTCTTATTTTATCTTTTCCTGATTCTCTACTAGGCCTAAATACCTCCATTGTAACCAAAAAAGAAGTGTATTTTTTAGCCCCAAAAACGTAACGTGAGTAGGAGAGGTAACTTGAATAGGATAACATTTATGGACATTATCATACTTATATAAAAGGTACATGTGAATTGTAAGGAAAACCTTGCGTGGAACTAAACTACAAAAACTTTTTAGGAGGCAATCAAAAATTGTATTCCTACTCTAATGCCATGTGTGGCTTATTAAGTACTGACTTTGGATAAGGAAGTTTATTCACACGAGCCACAAGTTGGGATTAATTAACTTTTCATAAGGTTATAGTGAGTATAATGTGAGTAGTTTAGTGCTCACTAATTTTGGATGGCGGGTGTATTCGTTTTACAACATTAGCACATGGTAATGTCGAACCTTGATGCACAGATTGCAACAGAAAAATAGATGGAGACGATGGTACCAAAACCAAACCAAGTTGCTAATTAATAACTCGGTTAGGTTAAGTTTGGTGCATGGCATCTTGAACAAGCTTCACTGGCTAGCACGATCAGATTCATGCCAAGAAATTTTATTCCTTATACAAGAGAGAGAACAATTAAAAACTGACATGCATTTGACAAAAGATAGAACTTCCTGTTTGAAGCAATCGAGGATCTGTAGTTGGTTGTCATCAGTTTCTCTGATAATGATTCTACTTTTGTATGACTAGCTCACCATGATACCATCAGTGACAAGTTAGCTCCAGAGGAAAATAACAAATTGAAAAAACCAATTGTTTCTTTCCGTCGAATACAGAAAAATCCATTTCAGCTAAGATCATAAAGAACATGTTGCTGCTCAACTTGTATAATTAGACCTAAGTAGTTACCAAAGAAAGACTTGATAGATTATCTTTGACAGTATGTGGTCAACATTGGTAGAGTCCCATCTTCATTACCCCCCAAATTTTTTCTTTTTGTCTCTCTCTCTCTCTCTCTTTTTTTTGGAGGTGGGGCTGGGGCAATAGGAGAGGCAGTCAGAACTAATTAAACAAATCTATGCATCTGTACGAACAAGGTGTTAAGGATAAGGAAACTTAATTTGAATCTGAATGGTCATCAAGTGGATTTAAACAACAAAAAATTCCGTCAGAACCCACGAGTGTTCAGAAAGACAAAGAAACACTACTGTCAATACATAAACATGATCCAGATGAAGTATACGCGACAACAAGAAGCAATTTTGGATAATGATATTAATTGACATCACCAAGTGGCATTGATTTACTCTTGATAACATAATCTTCACATTCAGAACACACATCACATTTTCAGGCGATGCACCAAAAAATAATTAGTTTAGTGCTCGCTAGCTAGAGGTTGCTACACTACACATGGTTTTTTAAAGCACAAACTTCTAAATCGGGAAAATTTGGGACAAAAATCAATATTTGGTAGAAGAAGTATGCAGTAATCGGTTGTATGTTATGCATGTCTTTGGCGGTAGGGATCCTTGTTTTCAAAATCCCAAGTGCTACTAATATCCCGTGTTTCAACAAAAGTTGCCAATATTTGAGAGCATGAGGAAACCTCACATCATGTGCTCTACATTTTGCAGCTGTTTGGTCGATAATTGTTTTGGACAAGGAACATTTTGAGTCATACAATCAGCAAGTGCAATAATCGTACTCTTCTTCAGGTGGGTCTGGATTGATTCTTTTGATGGCTGAAGGTGATAGACCTGAAACCAACCAATAGTTTGATCCTCATTAGCCAAAGATCATATCACTTCATAGCATATGGTCCAAAAAAATGCATGAACTTGATAGAAGTGGCCAACAATTTACAAGAATTATAGCACAATATGCCATGCATGTTGACACTTCAAAAGAGAAAAAAAAATGGAAGTCGAAGTTTTTTATCTCAGGGTGTTGGTGTTGAATTCGTGTCTTCAGTTGAAACTGACAGACATGATAGTTCAAGTGTTTATTTTGTGACCAACTTGCAATTATTTGTTAGTTTTTAGATGCATTTGGCCAACCAGCTGTGCACTTGGTTCCTTAAATTTGATCATCTGGGCATGCAGGCAATTTGTATTCATAGATCTTTTTTGAAAAATAAAGGGCATCAATTTACAACTGATCCCTGTGAGACCCACTTGCAAAGACAACCTTCAAACTAGGTTAAGTTCTCATATAGAAGGAACTTGGTGAATAAATAAACAAACTCAAGACAAACCTTGTTCCTCTGAAAATTTTCCTACAAACCTTGTGTTCTGAAAGATACACCAGATCTTATTCCTCAGAATCTGAATTATATCAACATTGTCTCTCCTGGAGAAAGATGAGTTTACCAGCTGGGAACTAATAATTGCCTTCTTTCTTTTTTGGGTAATATTGTTGTGTAGAATAATGTAAAATATCAAATTGCTGCCAGTAAACTCCTACAACTTTTAACTCACAGCAATGCAAATGTATCCAAAAGAGTCTAGATGAGCACCATTGATCAACAGATCAACTGGTGGATTGGCCCAAAGCACTAGCTTCGGGTGGACAGAATAGAGGAGCTAATGTGAGCCTGAGACCATAACAAGTCAAAGTTGGTATCATAAGAAAATAAAGGCTTGATTCAATTTTGTCACCTCTATGTGGACACCAAAACAAAAGAAGAGGATGAAACCCCAATTCATCTTTTCATAAATGCCCAACAAATTAGAATGAAAATGAAAAGCGAAAATTGCAAATTAAACCACATACACTATGATGATTAAAATAAAATGCCGTAGCTGTTACAGGGAAGTAATCAAGATTTTTATCAGTAATCAGCTCGAAGAATCCAAAATTATCAGGTAGTAGAAATGCATCTCCTACTTTAACGGTATCCACACAAGAATTTGATTTTCTCATTCACTTATCTGCATCTTATTAACACTTAATTTGATATTCACCCCAGTGAAAGGTGATTTAGCAGTGGAAAAGCTTGTCAAGGCTCCTCATGGACAGGACTTCAGCAAAAAATACTCCTAACTAAAGGGCAGTGTATTCACCTATAAACGGGCCACATATTGTGCGAGAAAGCCGAAATAAGATCCGACTCCAATTGTCTGGGGTCAGATGAGACCACTTATTAGGAGGAAGAAAGTTCACGCAAGTTTCAATGCTCAAATTCAAACAATCTGAAAACCGATGTTGTGCACTTGGCCCCAAAGAATAAGTCCAAAGTTTTGGGCCACAAGATTACCTTTTCCCTAAGGAAGAAAGGGGGAGTGGATGAGACTCACAGGTGTAAACTCTTTTTTTTTTCTTTTTTTGTTACACAAGTATTGGAATTTTGGATTTCAGGATTGTGAGAGGGGATTATAACCACCTATTCCCTTGGGGATCTCACAGGTGTAAATCTAAAAGATATATGCGGACCAATGTCTGATAACTCGATTGATTCGGGGACTAACGCCCCTTAATTTTGATAAGGAGTTCGATCCCGATGGGAACAGAAAAATCAGCGTTGGGAGACCTGCCCCCTTAATTGGACCCTGCAAGCTATCGATCCAGATTAATAAGGACAAAATCTCAGATACTAGGTTAGTAACCCTAGTCATGGTTAAAAAAAATAAAATAAAATAAAAGATACATGTGGCTTAGATCCATATATGGCCGAGATTCTGACGGATCTAGGATGGGCTATAAAAACAGAATAGACTGCACCCTCCGCAACAGTCAAGAGCTAGTTAAGTACCTATCCTACTTCATTTAACCCTGTCCATGTGCCGGTCTGCTTATCACAGGTTGTGCTATCTTTGGCTTCACTTATATATAGTGACAAGTTTTTTCCCATTTTTTTTTACTCTGGGCTGTGGAATTGTTCTTTTTTTTTGGTGGATGTGGGATATTCCAAGAGTGGTGTCATTATAACTAAACAATTTGGTGATGCGGGTTCCACAAGGAACGACCGCTTAACAATTTTTTTTTGACGATATTTCAGATTTTTATTATGGTGAGGGATTTGATGATCATTTCAAATTAAGTTAAAGAATATTGTTGGAAAATGATGTGCTTTGTTATTAGCAATGAATTCCCCATTTTCTTTTCACATGACTTCGTGGGGCTAGTTCATGAAGCAATTCCATTACCACAAAAATGATTAGCCATGATCCACATCTTTCTTGATGGAATCATTGACTGGCTGTACAATGGGAAAATTAATAATGCACAGAGACGTCAATGCAATGCCCTTTTTATACATATAAACGAATAATGCATTAAACGCACCATGTCAATACAAGAGATACAACCTAGGAGAGAGACAAGGAAACTATCAAAGCTGATTACAATATTTTATCTTCCCATTTTTAGATTTTTAATTTATCAGTTCACTTAACTTGTACTAGCACACTCTTTAGGAGCTCCTGCAATGCAATCTGCTCAGTATGAGAGTCGCAGACCAACTTATCATCTAAGCAGAAACCAAACAAGTTTCAGAGAACTAGAAAGAAGCAACGGCTTAAATCCTAGGAAATACACTTGGTTTCTTTTATGCTACACTAGAACGCAATGCTAAACTTATCAATTGCACAACATGATATACCAAGCAGCAAACTTTACCTCCAAGAATAAAACAATGTTCAAATTTAAGATCACAAACTAACAGACTACATCACATTAGGATAAAACTCAAAACAACGCCCCAGCTCCCAAGTAGAACTGAGAGAAGATTACCCGGAAATGATTGAAGATTTTCTAGCCGCACATGACATAGAACTGAATCAAATCAAACAAAATAGCAGAGATCACAACAATGTCTGAAATTGAACTATCATAGCAAGATCTATACATGTAAGTCAATCAAGAAACCCCCCCCCAAACAAAAAAGAATCATATGCCCCAGCTCCCAAGTAGAACCGAGAGACGATTACCTGGAAATGATCGAAGATTTTCCGGCCGCACAAGACATGGACCCGAATCAAATCAAACAAATTAGCAGAGATCACAACAATGTCTGAAATTGAACTATCATGGCAAGATATATACATGTAAGTCAATCAAGAACTCCCCCCCCCCCCAAAAAAAAAGAATCATACAAGTAAATTTTCTGATCAGAAGATAACCGTATAAGTAATTGAGCAAATGTGCCCCAGCTCCCAAGTAGAACTGACAGAAGATTACCCAGAAATGATTGAAGATTTTCCAGCCACACATGACAGACCTCAACCAAATCAATCAGAATAGCAGAGATCACAACAATGTCTGAAATTGAACTATCATAGAAAGATATATACATGCAAGTCAATCAAGAACTCCCCCCCCCCCAATAAAAAAGAATCATACGAGTAAATTTTCTGATCAGAAGATGACTATGAGTAATCGAGCAAATGAGCAAGAAATCGAGAAAACCCAGATAAAATCCCTCAATCAACAGGCATTTTACACCTTTCAAACTCAGAAATCAAGGCACTATCCCTAAACCCAACAAGAAATTGGGACAAAGCTTCTAGAAACAATGCGGCCTGATAAACATTAGTAGCACCCATAATCTCCGAAAGCACACTCCTCCTAATCCGATTTCCATCCAAGAACGCGCAAGTCATCTCCTCCATCTTCCCCACCAAAGCTTCTTCAACTTCCCCTCTCAATTTTCCCTTTTTACCCTCATATTTCACCCACTCAACCGCCACGCGCTCCAAGAATTCCCCCTGCAAAACCCTAACCCTAGAATTCAACTCCGGAACCATTAGCCTCAAACCTCTTTCAATCTGCTCAATCTTCACCGTCAAATTCTTTCTCGCATTCCTCCAAGCCACGGCAAACTGATAGGGTTTGTTGATGAAATCGTACTGTTCTTCTTCGGAATCGTCGGAATCTTCTAGAAAGGAGCGGAGGAGATTAGTGAAGAGATAGGGATGGAAATCGCCGAGGAAAAGGAAGGGCTTTTCGAGGGAATTGCGCCAACAAGGGAAGAGGAGTTGAGCGACGTCGCTTGCGGCGGCGAGGTCTAGGGTTTGGTAGTAGGCTTGATAGTGGTGATGGATCATCTCGACGATTGTGGAGAGGTGTTTTGGGTCTGAATTGTCCTGAATTGAATTGCGTAGGAGAGGGAGGAGTGTATTTTTTAACACTTCGATCCATTCAATGTGGTATTCTTTGAATGGCTTCGTGGTTTTCTTGCGGCCGAAAAATGTTGTGACCATTCTTTAGCGAAGTTCGAACCTATGGTTCTTGAAACCTTGAAAGATTGTGTATTCTCTAGAGAGAGAGAGAGATTGTTTGAAGTTGTGGGTGGAAATGTTGAAGGCAGTCTACTCTACATCTCCGTGCGGAAGATTTAGATACGGATAACCCTGTTTCTTGTTTTGGAGGGAAAATTGGGTGGGTCCTGCAAGTGCAAGTTTCTTTTTTTTTTTTTTTTTTTAAGTTTTGTATTTTCTTTAATAAAATTTTTAAATGGTTTGTGATCTTCTTATATTATAATTGTATTATAATAAGATTTTCAACGTACAAAGTGCTAATAAGATTTTCAGCTTCTCTATTTCATAATTTCTCACCAAATTGCTTATTTTTCTATTTTGTGGTTTCTCTTTTAACTCACTGACAAAGAACTCAATTTACCTAACAAACCTTTTGCAATTTTTTGTAGTTTCGTGTGGTTATAGGTTTTTCGAGATAAGTTCACATAACCTCCCCACCCCATGATTGCAAGTGTTAACACTTAACTCCCTTGTGGAAAGAGGAGGTGGATAACAGGAGTGAAGAGATGCTTATCAGCTGGAAGAAGCCTCCTGAAGGTGTCTTGAAGCTTAATGTTGATGGGGCTGCCATGTTGGACAAAACTCGGGCTAGCGCCGGAGGGAGGGGGTCTTTAGGGACCACGGGAAATTGGATCCTGGGTTTCTGGGCAAATGTGGGTGCAACCAGCGGAGACATGGCGAAATTATGGGGAGGGTCTGGAGTTAGCCATGAAGAGGAGATTACAGCCGGTAACCGTGGAGGGCGATTCTCTAGTTTTGGTTAATGCCATAAACAAAGACGTTGGAGGAAACCACCCTTGGAAGAGTATGGTTAAGGACTGCAGAGATTCTATGAACGCTTTTGCAGTGGTGGAGATCAAGCATGTTTTTAGGGAGGCTAACTATTGTCTAGATAAGCTGGCGGATTTGGGTGGTAGAGCTGATGTGGCTAGTCAAGTGAGTATCAATCCCCCGCCTGAAGTGGAGTTGATCTTGCATCAGGATGCTGCTGGTATCTCTCGGGTGAGAAAGAGGAACCTCCTTGTCTCTGCTTAGTGCCCTGTGGGCTTGGCTGTTTTCTTTGTGCTTTGTTGTTTTTCTTTCTCGTCGCACCAAAAAAAAAAAAAAAAAAAGAAACTTAACTCCCTAGTGATTTTAAACATATTACTTTGTTGTGCTATATTTGCAGTTTTTGCCACCTCATTCCCTCTGTAACCATTTAACCTTCAGGTGATTTGCTTTGTTAGGGTTCTTTGTTAAGTTTGACACATGCAAGTAGTGATTTTTTTGATATTAATGAAGAAAGGAAAAAAAATAAATACATAAAACCCAATATCATCATCATGATTTATGGAGAAATTTCATCTCTTCCTCCACCTCTCGATTCATTGGTTTTCATGTTGATTTTCTTAATAAACTCCATTATTATCATCGTCATCAACAATCACAAATTTATCATTTAAACCTCCATCTCCCGTTGCATATCGCAAACTCTTGCCAAAAAAAAAAAAAAAAAAAAAAATCTCCATTATTGCCGCCATGAAAACTTTCTTTTTGCCCTCGGTTGGTGACTCTGTTTGGATTTTTGATTAAATTCTCATCCTTTTCGACAGTCGAACTTAATTGTAAATTCAATTTCATGGTTTTGTTTTTTTGTCTATTGATTTCTAAGCTTGGTCACCGGAAACCATGAAGTTTCACACTCGAGATCAAAAAACTCGTATGCGTCGCTCATTTAAATATGACCTTATGGAGTTATTCATTCAAGAATAATCAAACTAATTTAAATATGAGAAATATGAGTCAACTAAACCCTAAAACAAGTTAAAGAAGGGTTTTAAAATTCCAGGTTGATTATGTACAATTTTAAGTGGCATTTCTGAAAAATATTCATAATGGCGCTAAAAATTAAACAAATATTATTAAATGGGTACTAACATCCCGTGGGTTTAGCAGTAAGTCAATATATTCTCATAATCAACGTCTTAAATCAGAAGAATAACCAAATATAATATTGATTAAAATAATAAAAAAATCATTAAATGTGTATTTGTTAAATATAGTTTGTAATATGTTATAGACATTCGTTCCATGTTAAAAAATTGAAGAGAATGTGATGGATATATAATGCATCAAATTTGAAACCATTTGAATTTAATTGAAATAGTATGTTGAAGGGAAAATAGAATTTTCAATAAATGACCTTAAATAATTAATTAATTATTTAAGGGTTAAAGATAAGGTACTTGGGCCTTGAGTAATAGAAAATAAATTTTTTTCGGTTCTTTTTTTTTTTATTTAAAAGGCGCGATTTAAAAATTAAATAATTGATACATTTTAATTAAAATGTTATTTTTTAAAAAACCAAACGATGCCTATTAAATAAACGGTTATTTTTTTTTCAAAAGAACATATTCATTATAACCTTTGAATGAAAGGATTTCTTATAATTGCAATTTTTCATCTTCTATAAATATTCTCTCTCACCATTATGAAAAATCTGAGATATTTCTGTTATTGATAATTTTCGTGTTCTGAAAACACTCTATTCTATTTTGGAAGAAACTTGAGATTTTGTTTTCTTAAATTTCTGTTTTCGATTTGCATATCTTGAAAAAGTTTGCCGCCAACCCATCCAGCAACATAGTGAGAGTATAATTTCTTTAAAGACAGTAATTATTTCATGTGCAAATCTTTTTACATTTTATATTATTTGAAATCCTTAAAATTTCTCAACAGTATTTATATATATATATATATATATATTTATAAGGAAATATAATTAAATGAGATAAAATTAGAAAAAGAAGATGGAGCAGAGAGATTCAACCGCTTAGCTATTCACGAGGGACATTAAATGTGTACTTATAGAGACAATTCTAGAATATTCAAACATTTGGTGACAACTTCATGTCATTTATATTCTCAAAACTGAATAATGAGTTTTCTTTTCTTTTTTTTTTTAATGAATTCTTATTCTAAAACTTCAATTTATTCATTTAAATTCTCAAATTTTTTGAGTTTTTCTTTCAAATTTCTCCTTCTCTTTTCTTTTTTCTTCTCCACGGATCTCTCCCTTTCTCTTTCTCTCTTCTACTTCTTTTTCTTTTTCTTCTCCCTCTCTCTCAAAATAGTTGATTGTTTCTCAATCTCTTAAAAGTCACATAACTTATACATGTCAAATCTAATAACTTGAACATATTAAATCTAATGAAAAACCTTAATAGAACAAACCACAAGAGGTAAAGCGACAATTTAAAACCACGAGGATTTAAGTAGGATTTATAAACTACTAACAAAGTTTTCAAAAACTTTATCGTATGGTTTTTCTATAAATCACTACGAAGTGATTTCTCCACATAATATTTACAAAGGTTTCGGGTAATACCTAGAAGGGGTGTGAGGGTATTGTTTCATATGTGATTTAAAGAAAAAACTGATTTTTCTATAAATCCCATATCAAGTGCAGAATTGTGTATAAATCACTATCCCAATTGCTTCACAACCTGATTTTCTAAATTAAAATAAATCTATTCCCAAATGAACAATTGCGAGGGTTTATATTCGAAGTTATTTTGTTTTCTTTAATTTGGGTGAAGTATTTTTTTAGAAAAGAAGAATTTTCTACTTGATTGTCCATTTGAAACTACTCACAATTTTTTCACATGGCAATCCACTAGATCACTAATTTATTTTTGTTCTCTTTAAGAATTTTTTTTTCACTAATTGGTATACATGTTTTATACAATTAATTTGCTCCGAGTATTATGGAACCCAATAAGGGATTGGTTCTCTCAAATCCTATTTCTCTATTCTCATAACTTGAACTATAATTAAGAAATTATAATATTCGATCGTTATATTCACATAAGTTTGATCTCTAAGATTAACATAATAACAAGTAGAACAACATTCTACAACGCCGTAAATAGATGTAATGTTGGGAAAATCAAATTAGTATCAATTACCTTGGAGCCAAAAAAGGGTGAAAATCTAAGGAATAGGAAATCTAATTACATATTCCGTTGGAGCATAATTTAGGGGAAGAAAGAAGATATTGAATAAAATTCTTTAAATTGAGTGGTTGAATATTTTATCTTTTAATCAGAAATTTTAAATTTCAGTCCTAGAAATAACAAAAAAGGATTTAAAAAAACTAATTTCTAAAATAAGTTTCACAACACTCAAATCAAATTAGTTTGGTAAAACTTAGATATTGATAGTAAAAACAAAAAAAAAAAAACCCAAAAATAAAAGAAGATATTGGATGAGGAAGGAGGAGATATAAGAATGGGTGGAGAAATCCGTAAACATTTTGCAGGGAAGAAATATATGAGTGATAATTTCTGTTTTCCTCCCTCTTAATTGAATGTATTGAAAATCCAAATTTCCAATCTTAAAACTTCACTGCGTACCCTTATAGTTCCCATGAATGTTCTCAGAAGATATGTTGATAGTCACAATCTTTTTCCCCTAACTTTAAAATCTAGAATTTAAATTCTTGTATAACAAAAAAAAAAAATAATTTTCATATACGTGAGTTTTCTTAATTTTTATTTTTTTTGTGCTTTCTATAAAATATGTTAGCAACCGATCCTCTTACTATTTTCTTGATTATTATTATGAGAGCTTTTGGCACAGTTAAAAATTCAATTTAAATTTTTTATTAGCGAAAGAAAGATAAGAAAAATAAATTATTTAGGACGTAGCAATAGCATTGTTTTTAATTTTGCTTGTGCATTTGAAGTATATTATGTAAATAAAAATTCACTAATTTTATGTTTTTAACATTGGGCATACTTAATAATTAGTCAATAATTGACGGCCAAAAATGGGAAACGTATTAGTTTTGACGGAATACGTTAAAAATTTTTAAAATGTAAAACAAAAGGAAGAAAAAAATCCAAGTCCATGTGGTTCATATCGTATCATAGAAATCCAAGGCGCAATTTATGGAGGGTGGTGATCAACGCACATTCGCCGTTGCTCCCACCGACAATTTTGGATCTCGAAATTTACCACTCCACCTCCCTTTCTCTGTTAGAACTAATCATTTTCTCAGTTGAATTCACCCCCTCCCCTCCTCTCTGTCTCAACAACGATGTGAACTCATAAACTTGGAAAAAGTCCACAGATATTGACTGCAACTTCTTTCTACCAGGAGAATAGAATAATTGGAATCACAAAAAGACACATCGCACAACTAATGGTGAAAGAAAGTGCAATACGCGCATAGAACAAAATCACCCCCCCTCTCTCTCTCTCTCTCTCATATCTTCACATGGCCTGCAAATTCCCAATTCTCTGCATCATCACCATCAATTTCTACATCTTTTCCCAACTGGGTCTCTCCCAAAACCTTGAATCAGACAATTCAGATTGCAAAAACCGATGGATCTACATCAGAAAACTCCCACAAAATTTCAACCTAGACCTCCTCAAAAACTGCTCAGAATACCCAATTTATGACAATTTCTGTCCTCACTTAGCCAATCATGGTCTAGGCCAAAAAACCCACAACAATTCACAAAGTTGGTACCGCACAGATCCTTATATGCTCGAGTTAATCTTCCATAGAAGAATTCTGGAATACCCATGTCTTACATCTGACTACACCTCAGCAAATGCAATTTTTCTTCCATACTATGCAGGTCTTGATGCTCTCAAGTACCTATATGGGCCTGAACAGAATTCGAGCTTTAATCATGGGAAGGAATTGTTTGATTTTCTTCAAGAAGATGAACCTGAAATTTGGAGAAGAAATATGGGTGGTCACGATCACTTTTTGGTCATGGCAAGGCCGGCTTGGGATTTTTCACAACCTTCGACTAATGACCCACCGATTTGGGGCACTTCATTTCTTGAATTGCCTGAGTTTTTCAACATCACTTGTCTTACATTAGAGGGTAGAGCTTGGCCTTGGCAAGAGCAGGCTATTCCTTATCCCACATCATTTCATCCTCATAACCTTAATTTACTTGATACATGGTTGCAAAGAGTGAGAAAATCTAGGAGGACTACACTGATGTTGTTTGCTGGTGGTGGTGGCGTTGCTAATAATCCCAATGTCAGGAGAAGTATTAGAGATGAGTGTGAGAATAGCACTATTAATGGGAATAGTAGCTATAATGGGTATGAGAAAATTTGTGAAATTGTGGACTGTTCAAATGGGGTTTGTGAGCATGACCCAATTAGGTTCATGAAGCCTATGTTGCGATCGAGGTTCTGCTTGCAGCCTCCGGGGGATACACCATCGCGGCGTTCAACGTTCGATGGAATTCTTGCAGGTTGCATACCAGTTTTCTTTGAGGAACTGTCAGCAAAGAGGCAATTTGGGTGGCATATGCCTGAGGATCAGTATGGAGAGTTTTCAGTTTTTATACCAAAAGAGGATGTTGTGGGCACTGGGTTGAAGATTGTGGATGTGTTGAAGAGTATATCAAGAGCTGAGGTAAGGAGAATGAGAGAGAATGTAATGGAGTTGATACCTAAAGTTGTCTATAGAAGACATGGAAGCTCATTAGGTTTGAGAAGTAAAAAAGATGCAATTGATATTGCAGTTGAAAGTACCATTCGGAGGATCAAATCAAGGCTCACTGAAGTTTCAGTCCAATGAGTCTTAAAAACTTTTGTTTGAGATTGTTATCAATATGTTCTTCATTAGTCTTCTTCCAAAATTGTTCATTACAAGTGTAGAGAGAATTTTGTGCAGCTTTTTTACTCCTTATGTTCTTCATTCATCAATTTGAGTTGGGGCCGATGGAATTAGTGTTTGAACCTTATTATATAGATGTCTAACATTTTGAACCTTGTTCTCTAGGTGTCTGACAAAACCATTAGGTGTGCAATTCAAAAAAGTCGGATTGTCTTTGGCACCTTCAATTTTGTTTACCAGTACGCAGGCTTTCTGCAGAGACAAAGGAGGGGAGAAAAACCGCTAGCCACAACAAAAAGAATTCGATTTATTGAGTCTTATTTACAAAAAATACAAAGAGGTCAATTTGAAAAGAAAAATAGGGTTGACAAAAATTTATGAGATTGCAGTCTCCTCAAAGATCTGCAACACACACGATATGGGCACAAGGACGATCATAACCGCATCTTTGCATAGGAAAGGAAGTCAAAATGTTGTTCTACAGCAATTATACTCTTTTCTTGCTTTTTGTACCACTTATAATCTATGCTCCAATCTCATTGCATCCTAGTCTCACAATTGCAGAATCCCGATTTTGGCTTTGCTCCAAAAACTTCGGCTGCAATTTTTTGCTCAGACTTGACTTTTCCCAAGTAGTGGGGTGCCATAAATTTCCAAACTTGATATTAGGCTCTTCAATGGAACCTCTAAATTTGCTGCATGTGGATCAGTGATCTCTTTTCTTACTGCACAAACTAGTTTTTAGGAGATCTAATTCCTTCGAGCGACAAACATAAAGGCATATTGGGTAACACTATTTTTTTTTTTGGTATCATGTTTTAGACATCACCTGATATCCGGGGATTCGCCCCTACTAATCAGAACCGCGACAGTTACAGTGGCTCCTTTCGGAGGGCAAGTCTCTCAACGGGGAATACTCCGTACACATGAAGACCCGATACTCCCAGCGGGAGTTGATTCTCGGTCATATTTAAGAGAATTCAATTCTACATCCACTTGAGTCAACCCACTGTTGGTAACACGCCAAATATACAATCTTATCATCCTCTTAACCTATTGGTTTGGGGTACATTTAGAGTTTATGTGAATTTGAGGCATAGTGGTACTAATACCGCCATTGCTCTTATTATAAGAGCAACGACACTAAAATTGCCACACCCCTTCCTTTTTCTTTTTGCCTAGCTTTGAGCTACCAGGGGCATCCAATGAACCTGGACTGCCTATTCTGCGAACTAATAAAGTCCAAAAAAAAAGTTCAGAGATTTCTCCTCCTACAAAAGTCATGTAGTTAGCACATGTATTTATTGGCTCGACATGAATACTTTGAGGGCTTGGTCATTGTAGATAGGCCTAATTTTCAAGAAGAATCAAATTCGAGTCCCCCCTTCTTTTTTTTTTTTTTTTTTGGTTGTATACGGATTTAAACCTGAAATCATCAGGTTGGATTTGTACCACTAACCTGTCCCTTTGGGGACAGTCCCCCCTTCAGGTTTGTCATAGTCCAACCCTAGCTCAGCTTCGCATATGGAGTCTTCCATTGATTTTTTATACAAGAATTTGAATCTAAAATTATCAGGTTGGAAGAGAAATGTTTGTACTACTAGGCTATCCCATTGGGGACGGAGTCTTCCATAATTCATGCTCACGCTTGTGGTCGTGCATCTCCTAAGAGAAGGCTAGACCAAACTCATTGCTAGGAACCAATGAATCTTGAGACATTGCCATTTGGTTGGTAAGGTTTGAACCTTGGAAGGACTGATTCATGTGCCTAGGAAGAGGAGGATAAATCAAACTCCCTAGAAATCTAAGAATAAATGTTGTACATCAACTACATTCAAGTGGCGTCTCCTTGGACAAAAATATCTTGAGCTTGAGCCCAAACGATTCCAAGTTAGGCCCTGTGCATAAATTACTTGAATATTTTGAGTATAATAGGGCTGACATAAATTACATATATGTGCAAATAAAAGGTCGTCAAGCTTGCATAATAAGTGGGCCCTGTGGTCCTGTCACCCATGCTCTAGTCCTCCAATTCCAAATCCTTGGATCTGCATCATAGAAATTTCAAGTTTGAGATGTCATGTTGTACTATATTCAATTAGTCTTCTGAAAGTTTAAATTGGTGATTGAATTAGCTTCTGAAAAATAGCATATCCAATAGCATATCCAATAGCATATCCCATCATGTTTAGAGATACTTCAAACAGTATCTTGTCATATGCATCCGTGAGCTTCTAGTTACAAGCACATCTGATGCAGCAAGCAAGAATGTATGATGGGTAAGGACTTCTTACTAAACTTATTTTAAGTAATTGATAGATTCTATTGGAGAATGACTACAGGAAAATATTTGAGCAGTTGATGCTACCTTGCTGTGCTGCAGCATCTGTGAAGCCAAACAGAAGGGCATTACATTTAGGGATAGTCTAGATCCTTTGGCATTAGAAATGGATCAGCGAACTTCCGTGCATCCTTCACTGCCTTTAAGCCGTACGGAGGAAATTAGGGAAAAGAAACCTGATTCACAGCAATCATTCTAGTTCTTTTTGCAGTCGAGAAGATATGTGAGTAGCCATCAACAAGTAATAGTGGAGTCAGTGTCCCAAAGATGGTAGAAAAGTTAGTAGCCATCAAGAAGCATTAGATTTTGATGGTAGAAAAGAAAAGAAAAGTTTCACAAAAAAAAAAGATGGTAGAAAAGTTAGTAGCCATCATGAAGCATTAGATTTTGATATGCAGCATATAATTGTACCTTTGCTACTCTTTTACTTTACAACAAATTGGTTCTCACAAACAATTTACAATATGAAATAACCAACTCTTCATGATAGTTTAATAAAGAAGTGGAAATTTTCCACCGGCGTAGATATCAACTTTAGCAATTCTCTGAAGCTTGTGAATCAGTAGCCGCATCAATCAATTTTTCGGCAGTCACAGTGTACCATCTAAGCAGTGGCACAGCTCCCAGAAAAAAGAAAAAAAAGCCAGGTTTTCTTTCCGCCCCCTCTACGTTGATACATCATTTGTTGAGGTTTAAGTGTTGTTGAGGGAGCATCCTCAACATCACCACTGGAGTACGTGGAGCGCACTGTGCAGCACCATGAATGGTAGGAGAAAAGAGATGAAAATGGTATCACTTGGGACACAGGCGATGGCACCCCAGGACTAAAGAGGTGGTGGTGGGCTAGATTTCGGGTCACTAAATTTCTTGTCAGATTTCTCACGTCATTGTTGGGTCTTCTCCCACTCTAATGAACTAGTGCCCACCATTATAGGTGCATCTGAGAGAAAATCTCTCTGATGGCACTAGACAATCATAAATTTTTCATCATTTCTTCTGTAGATTTGGTACCCTAAGACTATTCATAAACCTGAGTTATGGCATAGCTTAATCTGATAAAGATCCCATCTAACAAAGTTATGGTTTCCCACAGATTATAACAGATAAAGGATTGAACCAATGTCCCAGAGGAACCTACCAATAGATTACCCTTTTCATAGGATCATCTTCCCGCTCCTCATTACCTCTATTCCATTCAAGAGTCTCCTCCAAGTTGCACTTCCTTTATGAAGTTGAATATTTAGGTGATTAAAAGCAAGGTCTCTGTAACCTCACAGCCGCTTCTCAGTCTATATAAAGTTCATAAACCATTCACCCAACCCAAAATTTGCTAAGTAGATTTCTAGCCAGAGAGGAGCAGAGCTGGATTCAAAGAGAGAGTCCCTTTCTCTTAACCAACTAGTGCCCACCATTCGTAGGCACATTATCTGTATACACTAGGAGTTCAACATGTGCTGTCCTTGGCTTCCTGTAGCAAAGCTATGGGATGTCAACGGCGGACAGTTGGTCTAGTGGGATGTGACACTAGGTCCGTTAACCAAATTCTCGAGTTCAACTAGCGATTTAGAAATGGAAAAAACTACATTGGGAAAGTAGCCTCTTAATGGAACACTACAAGTCCCGAACCGAATTAGTCAAAATATAAATCCGGATATCAATTAGTATAGTACCAAAAAAAAAGCTACGGGATGTCTTTGCTTTTATGAAGTGCGTCACAAAATGTCAGAGTTGGATGTCTCTTTATTACAGTGAGCAGATATCCACTTCCATTAGTGTCTCCAACAGATAACTATTTAATGCTCGTCTCCTTACTAGCTAGTGCAGTAGCTTTTGCCTCAAAGGCATACTTTAGTGCCTCTATTCTGATGAGTGGCCTTTGAAGACATCAAAGTCCAAGTTCCCCTGATGTAGCCATGAGGCCACGTTCAATATCTCCCCCATTAGGTGTGATGTCTTCTCTGTCGCACCATCTTAGGCGCTTCAGTATTGAAGAAGCCTCCACTCCTATAGGGTGCATCACTTGGCTGATTTAGGCAGTAAGGAGGCCTTCTATCTCGAAAACTCCCCGAGGGCATTTAGATTCTCTTGGAGGCCTTTTGGAGACAACTCCAGTATGACCTACTCCCACATGAAAAATTAAAGTTATGTTCGCATGAAAATTATTACATAATAAACCCAAGGAGATCATTCACAATATATGCCTTACCCTCTCGTTTGAAAATTGAAGTTAGCTCCCTCCTTAGATCAACTCTAGTTTCTAGCTTTCCTCAAACTATGTACTTGGCATTTTGCAAGAAAAGCCTTCTACTCACCTATCTATGAGCTACAATGGGCATCTGTAATCACAAATAGCACCATTATGTTTTTTGCATTGCACCAAGCACTCCTAGGGGCCACCAATTCTCATCTCAACATGTCTAGTGGGATACTCCAAATAATCAAGAACCCGATTTTATCGTCTACATAGGAAAGATTGTTGCATTGCTCCTAGTTAAAATGTAGGAGACTATAGTAAAAGAGAGCATATAAACAACATCTCAAGAATAAGAGCAACACCAGATGTAAATGAAAATTTTCAGCTGTTCCAATATGATTTAATGAAAAAAAAATGTATAACCAGCAACTAATAATTGAAATCCTCTGTTGGCAAAAATTAGCAACCGAATTAAAAAAGTGCTTGCAGATTCATGATTTGCTTATATGTCAACAATGGAATGCGTGGTTGTTGACGTTTGCAATGGATTTTTCATAGCTGGTGTCAAGCAATACGTGTTTCCTTCAACCAGATGTGTTGATTGTCAGCAAAAGAATCCTAACAACCACAAATTTACAACTACTCTTTTCTGTTGCTAATTTGTCACCAACGTATTTCAGTTTCTGATAATTGCTAATCAAATCACTCTCAATAGTGATTGCAATTCCCAGGTTGAAACATAAGTGATGGAATTGAATGATGATCAATACATGCATGAGATTACTGAGAACTCATGTATAATATTTATAAATATTCTGAAACTCATGCTTAGAGCAATTTAGATTAAAATTGTTTATTCCAGCCGTCTCTCGTATTTAATGGCAGTGAAATTTTCTTTTTGTTATTTGCATGCACAAGCAGAAAGGAAAAACAGCTTCCAAATTTACACAGATTAGTATTCCAGTCCAGGCACAATATTCAGACATCCCAAAAGCTCCCAATTGAATGCTCCCCCAGAGCACCTGGGTGATATATTGATTTCAATATTGAGTTCTGAAAACTTTCTGAACTTTATAATTTGAGAAAGCGCCATTCGTATTCCAATTTTGACAATTTTGCATAAAATGATTATTGTCGAGATTCAAACTAATACACATTGCACCAAAAAGTATCATGCCCATGATGGTCTCTACAGAATTTTGAGGTCTAATATACTATTTCATTAGGGCACTACTAATAGAAGCAAGTTGTGACATAACAAATGTGAGTTCGTAAAGGATCCATTGTGATGACCTACTATCATAAAACTATTGAACCTAATTGTTAGAAGTAAGGAAAGAACCACAAGCAAACATGAAAAATCCTGGGATCATTATGGTTAAAAACCTTCACCACTCAACCCAAATCCTACAGGATTGAGACTTCATCAAAACATGACCAATGAGAGACAAAACCAAGTAGAAACACCACAAGAACATCATTACTGGCAAGAACAAATCTGGTACTCTTACTGAGATAACCCTTGACACTGTTTAAAGTGGCAACTTCAGTCTTAAAATTTTGAAACCAAGAACATACACAGGATAAAGCTAAAACAGAGAGAAATAAAATTAACTAATTTATCTCTGAAGTAAGGCATTATTAAAGTAAATGTTATGAAGTGAAAAGCATAGGATGAAAGCAGTTAAAATCATGTAGAGTCTTATATATGTCATATGTCACAGATCTGAAAAGAACGTATAGATAGATAGACAGATAGATATTAGAACTAGATCTTGACATAACATGTGATCACATCAAAGTATATCAAGGAACTCAAAATTTGTATATTTTTTCCTTGCCTTTGCCACATGCAAGCATGAAATTTCACAAGTTCAACAACTGATTATATCTATACTATCATAGAATTCAATTCAGGAAACTTAACACGGAAATAAAAATGAAACCAAATGGTAAAAGACCTTTTAATCACTTTAAATTGATCAAACTGTAGAAGTTAGCCCTACTCAATTTAAGACTTGAACCCTTAAAGCAATTGATTGATCTACACAAATAAAAAGACCAGAGTCAAATGCAATTTTGAGTTCAAATTTTGAAACCCTAATGCCTAAATCTGTGCAACAGAATTTTTTACTAGGGAGACTTGAATTACAGAAGAAATGCAGAAGACCTTTAGATAGCAACAGATTTGTGTTGAAATGACTTAACTCCTCAAAGTTAAACCCGAAATTTTCCAATTTCTGTATAATTCAAGAACTTAGTGAAAGAAAAAATTCAAGAAAACAAACACATAGACCAAACCCGCAACTCTTGAAAATCTTGATCCATTCTGTTGACCTAGAAACAAAAACAGCGTCCTTAAAAGCGATTTAATATTCAAAATTTGAAACTCTAATGAAATTCATATAAAAAAGTAAAGAAACAAATTTTGATAGGATGAACCCTAGAGAAAATTTCCAATTTCTGTATAATTCAAGAACTTAATGAAAGAAAAAATTTCAAGAAAGCAAACACATGGACCAAACCTGCAAGTCTTGAAAATCTTGATCCATTCTGTTGAATTAGAAACAAAAACAGCGTCCTTAAAAGCCATTTAATATTCAAAATTTGAAACTCTAATGAAATTCATATAAAAAAGTACGAAACAAACTTTGATAGGATGAACCCAAATTCTAATACCGAAGTCGGTTCAAAAATTCTCTTTATATACTTCCAAATTTTGTCTGTGATGTCCTTAGCATTCAAGCCTCTAGTGATCAGGATGCCCACAGATTTAAGAACCATGCTCTCCTGGTGCTGGAACTCATCTTGCGATTCTGTGTAGAAATGGAAAACACTTTGCAGAGACAAACGAAAGGGGGGAATTAAAGAGAGAATGAGGGGAAAAGAAGAGGAAAGAAAAGAAAGAGGTCCGAGGATTGTTTTTTGGATCTATTGAAGAACTCAACTTGAGAGAGAAAGCAAAACAAAATATACCAATTTGAGAGAGAGAGAGAGAGAGAGAGAGGTTTGAAATCTGAAAATGGGAGAGAGTGGGGTGTGCGCAGGGTGGTTTGCTTTTTCATTTTTTTCTTGGGTTTGCAAACGGACTTCATAACGGCTAGATTTGAAATGGGCTTCCTTCTATTCATATGGGCTTTCTAATGCTTGGGATCCAATTTTTTTTGCTTGGCTAATTTCCCACACTATAATCACGAATGATCGTAGAAAAATAGTGCCATTTTTGTGATTCTAGAGTGTTTGGCTAGTGATCAGTTAACATCAATGTGGCAAAGCCAACCCCACTTCCATTAAAAGAGTACTATTATATTATATTGACTAAAGATCTACTTTGTTGACTTAGAACAAAAAAAAAAAAAAAAAAATGGATGGGAGACAAAGCAAATGGCCAACACATTCCAACACCTTTGGATTAGGTTTCGTTTGACATAGTAAAAGGGTCGCAGAAAGAAGAGGGGCATCATTCTCGAATCCCTCCTCCAATAATGATTATTTGCTCCCCTTTGCCTGTCCTGGTTACAACCTCATCGGCATACGATGTCACACGGCCACGCGCAGTCTACCTTCTTTATCTTCATCCTATTTAGTCTTTTCCAAAGTTTAGGAAACCCCTTCTATTAATCAAATAATTTAGATCATAAAAATAATGTGGAAAAATTGTTTGACAATAGTTCGACATTGTTAGAAAGAAAATTTTGTGACAGATTGTGCTTATAATTTATCCTTAGACTTTTCGAATAACTTGTATTTTTAAAACTATTAATTTTTATGGTGGAATATATTGCAACATCCATCGAACTAGGTTGATCTCCATTTTCTGAGTAATTAAAGAAAGATGATTATTCATGTGAACTAGCGATTAAAAATTTTAAGCGAGCTTTGATTTGGCTTTGGCATTAAAATCACATGCTCATGCCCATTCAGATTAATAACTAGGCCACGTGACGCAAATCAAGCCAACCCATGGTTGAATTGAATATGTTTTCTCAGTTCTCAGCCATAGAGACAAGAGGAGGAAAAATCAAAAGGACCAATCCATCACTAATGGTCATGTTGGGCACCATGTGTTTCTTCTCAGATATGGCTTACCATAATCACGGATAGGATCAAAATTATACACTTTATAGATATATGAAAGAATTAAATATTTTTAATGAGAATCATTTACCGAGCAATAATTATAATTATTGTCAACAAGTTTCTATAATAAAATTCAGAGAAATAGTTGTCAATGAATTTTAACTCAAATGGTATTATTTTATTTTTCTTAAAATTTTAAATTCTAAGTTTTTTCTATAAAAAAAAAAAAAAAAAGACGAGAGAAATAGCCATGCTATCTTATTTTCTCAACCTTTTTGCTACAGATAAAAGGAGAATAAAAAATTAATATTGAATAGATTTTTACTCTTTATTATATGAAATTGACGATATTATTATTTTTTTGCCTAATTCTAATACTTTTGGATTTAGGGTATGAAAATAGCATTAAAATTAATGCCACTCTAAGAAATTAATGAGTATTATGTTTTCCAAGAAAATAACGAACAAAACGCCCACGTTCCTCTCATCGAGTCGAGCTTCCTATTCTTCCAATTCTGTAGTTCCTATTCCAATTAAATACAAGTGAGAATGTATATATATTTATTGTCTTTTTGGGAAAAAGTAAGACTTCAAGCCGACCACAAGAGTCGAGGTTCGATGAGAACCATACATATATTTCATGCGTAAATAACATGTCACCACCTTCATTTTTCTTCAGCTTTCGAACACATGTACCCCAAGCTACCAACTCACCTGTACACACACACACACTCTCTCTCTCTCTCTCTCTCTCTCTCTCTCTCTATTATATTATATTATCTGTTCCATAGTGAAAAATAATTCATGGTCATCCAATAATTGTATTGAATTCAACCGGCAATGAATTGATAATTTTATAGGTGCATGATTGGCCACTTGTCATTTATTTTATGGTGAGATTTTGGCTCTTGGGGCTCTTCAAGAAGTACGAGGCTATTAATCTCTCGATCAACTTATTAGACTCCGATGATAATCTCAGATTATCTCTCCCAATTGTTCTTATCCATGAAATGTATATTATTTACAGCTTTTAGGAGTTTAATATATAATCTGAAGTGTCAAGATGCGCAACCAAATTCTTTAAAAGACGACCATGCGCCACTCAGCCACGAAATATTGGATCGTAGCTGTCTCCATCGTTTCGTTCGTGTGTGTATATATATATATATATGTATGTATATGTGCAATTTCACCGATGAGTTTTAACTCAAGTGATATCAATTCTCCTCTTTCTTATAATAAATTCGGATTCGAATCTCACTGTAAACATAAAAAAAGCTGAGTCTTATTGTGAACCAAATATATATATATATATATATATATATATATATATATATATATATATGCTTTTCTACGCTAGTTATCTATAAAAAGAAAAAAGCTGACTAAGAGCTCTTGTAATAATACCTAAAAATAATAAAAATACAAACCCTTTACTTTAAAAATCAAAAGAAAAGGCCCAAAATTTGACCATGGTCATACAAGAATCGGATATAAGTAAACATAAAGTGTAATTTCTTTTTTTCTTTTATTAAATGGGACCTAAATTAAACCGATAATTGTATCTTCAGCTTCATTTTACTTGTTCTTTCTTGTCCATGATTTTGTTGTTGTCCTCTTTGAACAGAATTATGTGGTCCAAATGCCACCCCTTAATGTGTGATTAAGTATTTGAAAGTAAGTGCCTAACTTTAATATAATTAACTAAATGTAATAAATATTAATATCATTATCGAATATCAATAATTTTTTAATTTAAAAAGAAAAAAGAAGACATTTGGAATGAACACGTCACTTGATCTACAGATCTACATGTCTATGAAGAGCAAAAGAATGTTCCAATGGCAATAATTGAGTTTATATTCACTTCCCTGGCACCTTGAAAAGATTTATTACATGAGCAGATAACATTAACCCACCGAAAATAATTTTTTTTTACTAATTATAGTCTTAAAAATAGAATAATATTTATGTTTGGGGTTAGGACAAAATTATATTTGGTTAAAGAATTATCCAATCATCAACGTGGGTTGGCTCAACTGAATTTGAGGTTGAGTACCCTTAAGCATGACTAAGATTCGACTCCCATTGGAAATATCGGACTCATATATATAGAGCGTTTTCCATTGAGAGATCCGTCCTCCGAAATGAGTCATTATAGCGGTCAGTTCGGATTAGTCAGGATGAAACCCTAGATATCAGGCGATGTCCAAGACATGGTAAAAAAAAAAAAAAGAATTGCCCAATTGGTGAAGGTTTCAAAACCTTTCAACCTTTCTGGCCAGACTATATTTTCTAAGCCAAGACAAAAACAAAACAAAAAAAAAAAAGGAGAAAAGCTAGACAAATGCCAAAATCTATTATTGAGTTATTAAAAATGAAAAAGAGTATGCACCCAATTTATGAGTTATTTTCCTTTTTTAACACTATAATTTAAAAAAAAAAAAATTGAAGCAAAATTGGGGAAAAAAACAAAACAAAACAAAAATGAGGGAGGGAGACTTTAAAAAGCCGGAAGAGGAAAGAAAATTTTGACGTCACTGTACCATTCAATTGAACGGACATTGCGACATTTTAAGATAGACCCTGAGGCTTAATTTTTCAAAGACAGACAAAGTGACTAGACAGCCGACCCTACAAATTTTTGGCCCCAAGGTATCCAATGGCTCATGGACTTGGAAGTAAATCATGTGACTTGGTCTTAAAAAATATATATAACAAAATATTATGTAGCTATTAAAAATTTAAAACCTAGAGACTAATATCGGTAGTCATAAAAAGAATCTGTTGCCTTTGCATAATTTCAGATTGTAGCAAGAAAATTTTATAATCACTATAGTGTAAACCGGTAAAATATTTTTAATATATGAATTTAGTAGTATGAAATGATTTTATATGTCCCGGCGGCGAAATTTTTAATCAAATCTATATATTGAAATTAAATGGCATAGACCAAAGTCATATAAAGATACAAAATACACAGAAAATAATTGAGAGCTATTGGGAAGATTTGGGCTCCATTCCTATTGATGATAAGCATATCCCCAAGTTTCCAAGTTGAATCAATCACGAGGGAATTTCTATTTCTGAGGGGACAAAAGTTTTGATCATTGGTGATAGTTGATAGATCTGGTGTGGGTTCATCTCATCTCTGAATACCTATTTTTAATGTTTACTTTTTATTTTTCTGTGGGTTCATTGAATTCCCATATATATGCTTTTCAGGTTGGTTTGAACCGGAGAACACGGCTGCTTTCTTACCTACCTCACATGCACAATAGTCTCCCAAGGGCGCATGCCTGACCACATTTTTTTAAGGTACTTTTTATCAAATAATTAATAAAAACTTGCCACCAATTCATTCATTAATATATATATATATATATATATATATATATATATTTCATCCAATTAATAACATTTAACTCTCACAAATTATATAGCAGTAGTTAAATCGAAATTATAATTTTGTATAATGTTTTTTATATTAAAAGGTTGTAAGGCAGTTCATGAAATTTTCAAAACAAGTTATATTTCTTAATTGGATTGAAACGAGGATAAAGAAAAAAAAAAGACAAATTTCCAAATTTAGGAGTATATTGATGGACGGAATTATATGAAAAAATCGATCAAAGAACTTTAAATTTGTATATATTTGTAACATATTTTACTTGATAGGGTTATTCTTCCATCTCATCAGCATCGAACGCACAATGATGATGATGGGAACAAATTTTATTTATTCAAAATTTTCTAAAAAATTTTTAATAGTAAAATTTTGGAAGATTGAGATTTATCTTATCCATTGAAAATTTTAGACAGACAGAATTTGTTATTGCTATCATTAAGTGACTACACCAACGCGTGAATATATATATTTTATCATAATATCTGAAAATTTGATTAATTTGTTTAAACAGCTATGATGGTGCCTAATTTAAGAACTGATCACATTTTTAACGTCTATTTTTTATTTTCAAAATTCGAATTCGAAATTTTATAATTAAGAGAGTTTAGTATTTTATCACTATATTTATATAGGATGACCAAGTCATGAATATTAATGTACATGAGATACTATGGTATAAAATTCTAAGAAATAAAAGTTCAAATTCCTGTTTGAAAAATTCCAAACAATTTTAAATTGATCACAACAATGTAATTGCATGTACTATCAAATATAAACCGACTGTTGTGTACAAGATAAATTTAATATAATTATTTAAGATGTTTTCTTATTTATTTATTTAGTTAAAAAAGAGTTGTTTTCGCTATTGATTGATGGCAAGGGGTTATTTGGATAAACCTCTTATTCATCCACTCGTTAATTTTTTTTTTTAATTCTATAATATTTTTCAATTAAAATGAAAAGGTATTATTAATACAGAGACAATTTTTTTTTTTTTTAAAAAAAAACAAATCTTTTTTTTTTCACTATGAAAACTATAGTTTGAAAGGGTCAATTTAATTCTGCATTTATTTATTTATTTTAATTAACAAAGGGATGCAAAAGGTGTATAATGTTTGTCAAACAACAAGCAAAATGTGCACAGCAAGAACAGAAAAATTAAAATGCGGAAAATTGGCGATAAGGACAGCGTCATCAAATCGTTGCTACGGAATTGAGAGAGAGAGAGAGAGAAATCATATTATGTATTGAAATTCTACATTCTGCTCCATATATACGCAACGAAATGCAAAATTACGTGAAAATAATTTATTTATGCGAATATTTAAGGAGAGAATTAAATCAATTTTTTTAGAGAAATAAGTGTTTAGGTTTAGGAGAGAAAAGCTAAAATATATTTTTTTAGAAATAAAAAACTTAAAATCAATGACTCTTTGAGAGAAAAAAATGAATTAAATTGATTTTTTGGAGAGAGAAAATTGATATATTTATTTACAGAGAGAAAAAAACTAATTTTATTTTTTAAAGAGAGAAAACTTAATCAATGAGTCTGAGGAAAAAAATTTAAATTAAATTAATTTTATCATCAAACTTTTTTTTCTCTAACGTTTTACCTCATATATCAATACAAATACTACCTTTATTTAACCAAATAAAGAGAAATAAAAATAATCTTGGGAGCAACAATTACTTTTTATCTTTGTAATTTTTTTCCTTTAAAATTTTTTCATCGTACCAAATATATCCTTAAAATGAATCCTACAAAATGTTAAGGTGGCTATTTTTGAGTCAAAGCCCCAATTAAACCCTAATCCCTAATCAAACAAGATTCAATTATAGGATACTCCACCTCCTAACATAGTGTGAAAATAGTTTTCTGGGAAAGTGAAGCTTCCAAATGTAAATCAATGGTTGGTGAGTGATTAGGGCTGTAAAAATATTAAGTCAATCAAATATGTATTAAAAATGATCCATAAGGGCGGCAAATGTTGTAGTTTAATTTTTGGAAAATATGATAATTTTTTTTTTTTTTGTTAATTTTGCACAAGACATTAGCCGTCATTTTCTCAATAATGCACAATTTTTTTTTTCTTAATCCACTTTTTTAAAGCAAAGGGTCATTTAATCCCCCTATCCCATACCCCATAAAGGGCCACTGTGTCCGCTCCGTTTCTCACAGCATTCACACTTCACGCTCTCTCCTCCAAAACTTCCGAGGCTCTCTCTCACCACGTAATCACCTTTGTGTTGTCAAAGAAAATACCCACAAAATGGAACTTCCAAAAACACAAAGTGAAACACTCCCAGATGCCTGGGACTATAAAGGCCGTCCGGCTAACCGCTCCAAGACCGGCGGCTGGATCAGTTCTGCCATGATTCTAGGTCCCCCCCCCCACTCTCTCTTTCTCTCTCTATTTGCTCTATCTGTCTTCTAGTGCGTTGATTATCGGTTGTTGCATATCTTTCATGGAACGACGTACATCTCTAACCACTAGGTCGGACAAATATGTTGCTAAGATAATATATGTAACACATAAAGATCTGATTTTGGTGAATTTGTGAACAGGTGGAGAAGTAATGGAGAGGCTAACAACATTAGGGATTGCAGTGAATTTGGTGACATACTTGACCGGAACAATGCATTTAGGCAATGCCACCTCTGCCAACACCGTAACAAACTTTCTTGGCACCTCCTTCATGCTCTGCTTGCTCGGCGGCTTCATTGCCGACACCTTCCTCGGCCGGTTAGCCCCCTTCTTTCTTTTTTTTCCCACTTTTCTTCTTCAATCAAAATTAACCTCTGTCCTGGTTTTTGGGATTTTTTAACAACATTTTTTTTTGTCCATTCTTCTCGACAGATACCTCACCATTGCTATCTTTGCAACTGTTCAAGCAACAGTAAGTTTCTCTGTTTGCTCTTTATATTTGAAACCTTGTTTTTAAAAAAATAAAAATTATATTAAAATAGAGAAAACCCAAAAGCAATGGGGTCAAATATCCCACAGCTGATTATAGCTTGTCTCTCTTTTAAAAATAAAAATTAAAAAAAAGAACCAACACACTCTAAAATCTGACGAGCCATACACTTCCGCAGTCAAAATTCATGAGTAATGTTATTCAATTTCTTAAAACTCACTAATTATTTCTCTTCTTGTCTTTGGTGAAATTTTTAACAGGGTGTTACAATCTTGGCAATTTCAACGGTAATCCCAAGTCTCAGGCCACCAAAGTGCAATGCAGAAATTGAATCACAATGCATTCCAGCAAGCGGAAAACAACTTTTAGCCCTATATGCTGCCCTATACTTGACTGCATTAGGCACTGGTGGCCTAAAATCAAGCGTCTCAGGATTTGGATCCGACCAATTTGATGAGTCAAACAAAGAGGAAAGAGTCCAAATGAATAACTTTTTCAATTGGTTCTTTTTCCTCATAAGCATGGGCTCACTTGGTGCTGTCACAATTCTAGTGTACATACAAGACAATATGGGCAGGCAATGGGGGTATGGCATATGTGCATGTGCCATTGTGCTGGGGTTTATTGTGTTCCTTTCCGGCACCAAAAGGTACCGGTTCAAGAGACTTGTTGGTAGCCCCCTGACCCAGATCGCCGCCGTGTTTGTCGCTGCATGGAAGAAGAGGCGCTTGGAGTTGCCTTCCGATGCGTCCTTGCTCTTCAATGTTGATGACATGCCTATTGAAGGTCACAAGAAGAAGCAAATGCTTCCTCATAGCAAGCAATTCCGGTTAGTCTTCTTTTAATTTCACTATATAATTCGTACAAACATGGATCCTCATGTTGATGACAAGTATTAACTATTCAAAAATTTTATATTAAAATATTAACTAATAGTGTGGAAGTTTCTTATAGTGTTTTTCTTTGGAGATGGAAATTGGCCCGCTACTTTTTTTAAACTATAAGATTCCTAATTACCAGGTGGATGGTGAAAACTAATGACTAGGTGAATTTGATTTACATAATCACTTATGATAGACACATATGCACTCCTTTTTAAGGATAGATTTCACATCAATCCCTCTCTACACGTATCTTTTTTCGTTGAATGGAATCAAAGGAATCCACTAAAGGTCCATTTGAAAGATGATAATTATAAAAGCAAAATGGGAGATCAATTTTAAAAGTGTGGGGGACATAATTCCCAAGATGTGGATGCATGCTGAATTATATATTATCATTATCAAATGGATGAGAAGCTCCCGGTGGATTTCTCATGGTGGGGGGCCATTCTGATGGATAACTCTCAAGTGAGTCAATTGTTGACAGACCCTTCAAAGGCCATGCCTTATTGAATTAGGCCAGCTGTCCAGACCTACATCATTTGGCCAATAAATGGATAGCTCAGGCTAATTAATATCCACATCCTGTGTGTTTGGTACGGTTGAATGTTGGAGTTCCTGACGTGGGTTTATACTATTTTCTAAAATCGAATATTGCCCAGAGATGAAATAATTTATATGCTAAATGGGCAGAATCTCTCAAGAACTTTCTTGTTTTAAGATTTCTTTCTATTTAAAAGATATTTTAATTAATTTAAAATTAATCAAATTTTAAAAAATTCTATTTTTTTTTTATTTAGTTATTATGTATAGCCATTATTTTTAATTTCTTTTTTTTTTCATTTTTATTTGGCATATTGTTGATTTTGTGGAGCTATATATAACTACTTTATGTCACAATAACTTGAGCATATTTCCATCATATTGGCCATCACTTGACCTGATGGTATCTTACTTTTGCAAGATTATGTTTGCTTTTTCTCTATCTTTTGCTTAATCAAGACAAAGAAATAGCCCCGTCTGTCAAAAAGTGAAAAACAAAGCGGTGAAAAGAACTTATCCTAAAAGCAACATAGGGCTAATTTGTCCTTATTTTCCTATGAATCTTTTCAATCCTAACTTTTTAAATTTCTTTTTGAATAATTAATCTAATATACTCACAATTCTAGTCCTTGTTTTTTTTTTGGTCCCTGATCCTGGGTATCCAAAATTTTATTCTGACTAATTCGAGTCGACCTGACTGTCGGGTCTTCAATTCTAGTCCTTGTTCACAAAACTAAATTTGCCCTACTATAGGTACATGTATGAAAAAATACATATGAATAAATTTTGATACGTTTTTAAAGTTTTTTAAATTTATGAAAGAATATGATTTCTAATACGACGGCTGAATATTAGAAAATTTTTTATTTTTTTACCTTAAAAACAAGCTATTAAAGGCCATTAATACCATATACTAGTGTAGGGATGGTACTCAATAATTTGTGTCATTATTGTAGAAAAAACGATTATAATAATAATAAAAAAATGTATGCCCGCATATTTTCGTGTACCACAGAAAGAAAAATATGATGCCCTCTGATCAAAAATTAATGAATGAAAGAAGTAAATGATCCAAAAGGCCAACACAGACCCAAAAGTCAAAGAGCCAGTCTGTCTCCCAGACGTAGTCCACGCCTCTTGTCTTGAGCAAAACCCCTTACACAGTCTGAACCTTCACCAGTTTAGCCCTTCGGTGTATGGAGTAAATCATGTCTTTGTTTTTTTCTTTTTATCATGACTTGATCATTAATTATTTAAAATTTCGTCTCGATTAATTTAGATCGATCATTATAGAGTTTACTTTATAGGTACAGGTCTCTTGATATTATTTTTTTTATATTTAAGAGGAATCGAACTCTCGATCTAATTAACGGATGAAAATATCCACCTTACTTACGTAACAAATATTAATATTATGTCTTTGTTTGCGTGCACGCATAATTCAGCTCACTGTCCGTTTCAGTCAATCAAGAGAAAGCCAGAGCTTTTAGAACTTGTTTTTTTATACTTTATGATCCACATCTGCCATATATAGAGACACTAAATGCACTGTAGTATCCGGATAGTTAATTTAATGTATAAAGATATTATATTTTGTAATAAATTTAAAATTCAAAACTTAAATAGAAAAGATTATGTTAGAAGAATTTCTTCCTAAATTGAACTCAATAACGATCGAATCGAATTAGTTAAAATTAGTTCAAACATGACTCTCGTTGGTTATATAAAAACAAAAAAAAGATATGTTCGAATCGGTTGATTTTGTATCGAGGTTAATACACTCCAAATTGGTTCATTTTTGGACCGATCGATCTTGTATTTAGGATAATACACTTGACTCGTTAATTCTGTATTTAGAATAATGCGTCCCGACCTGTTTATCCTGTCAAAATCTACTAAAATTAAGTCACTTTTTTTATTTTAAGTAAACCTCATTGATGTATCTATATCTAGCAAACCTTATTATAATGTTGTTTTTGATTCTTCTTTGCAGGTTTCTTGACAAGGCGGCAATCAAGGATTCTGAGATGGATGGCGGAAATTATGAAATAAACAAGTGGAGATTAGCCACATTGACTGATGTTGAGGAAGTGAAAATGGTGATTAGAATGCTGCCAATATGGGCAACAACCATAATGTTTTGGACAGTGTACGCTCAGATGACCACATTCTCAGTGTCACAAGCCACAACCTTGGACCGTCACATAGGCAAATCATTCCAAATCCCAGCAGCTTCCCTTACAGTCTTCTTTGTAGGCAGCATTCTCTTAACCGTCCCAGTTTATGATCGAATCATCATCCCAATTGCAGCAAGAGTTCTCAAGAATCCACAAGGCCTGACACCATTACAGCGCGTTGGTGTTGGTCTAGTCTTCTCAATACTGGCCATGGTTGCAGCGGCATTATGCGAGATCAAAAGATTGCGAGCTGCGAGGCACTATAACTTGACTAATAATCCACTAGCAGAAATACCCTTGAGTGTGTTTTTGTTAGTCCCGCAGTTTTTCCTTGTGGGTGCTGGAGAGGCGTTTACTTATATGGGGCAACTCGCGTTTTTCTTGAGGGAGTGTCCCAAGGGTATGAAGACGATGAGCACAGGTTTGTTTTTGAGCACATTGTCACTAGGGTTTTTCTTTAGCTCAATTTTGGTGACTATAGTGCACAAAGTGACTGATCACAAGAATCCTTGGCTGGCGGACAATCTCAATAAGGGGAGGCTCTATGACTTCTATTGGCTTTTGGCGATTCTGAGTACTTTGAATTTGGTACTGTTTCTTGTATGTGCCAAGTGGTATGTTTTTAAGGACAAGAGGCTAGCTGATGAAGGGATTGAATTGGAGGAAGCTGAGCCAACTTGCCATGCTTAAGCTATCCAATGTTATTCATCCTAAACTATCATATACATATATAAATATGCTGTGTCTTTTTTGTTTCCTACTTTTGTATGCTTTTTTTTTTTTGGGCAACACAGAATGGAAAAAAGAGTGAAAAGGCCATTTACAGTTGTGAATCTTAGCCAAAAATTTTCATCTCACAATCTCTCTCTCTCTCTCTCTCTCTCTCTCTCTCTCTCTCTCTTTGTGGTGGAGTTGGTCTACTATTTGATTGAACCTTTTTTGAGTAATCATAAAGAAATTGGAAACAAATTTTTTAGCTGTTAAGTTTTGTTTCTTTCTTGGCGGATATTCGTAGACAATATTTTAAGTTTCCATATTAATCCAGGGATAATGGAGAGGGAAGATAGGATATACTTTCAAAGTTGCATTATTGTGGGGAGGAGGGGGGGGGGATCAATGATCTTGTTCGTCCCACGCCATGGGAAGAAAACCTCTATTTAATGAAAAGGGGGCCCATATCACAGACCAAATGATAAGACTAAGGGGAAGCAATTGCTTGCACTGTCTCCAAAAAAAGCACCAATAGTTGGGGAGACCCCAAAGTTTATCATTGTAGATAAGTAATTCGATTTCTATTTTAAAAATTAAAATATTTGATATAATTAGGTAAATTTTAGACACAAATACTTAAATAAGTCAGGTCTGAATCCTTAATTTACCCAGCCCAATCGTACCCAAAATAGATGCCCTATCAATATTAACACTAACTTGGAAAATTTTATAAAAACTATGTCCACCTCATTTATAAAATTTTTCAAGGACTCCATTTCCAATCTAACTCTAGCCCATCTCAATTTTTGTATTTGAAATATGGTCTAATGTGTTTAATAGAGTTTTTGTATTTAGTAATATATTGCATTTATATCTGAAATCAGTGGGCCTAATCATTTTAGACCAAAAGCCTCTCCTGACAGCCTTTTTGACCAAAAACGTTAAGTATTAGCAACGCCAAATTACAAAGCACAAAGTATAAGTTTTAAATTAATTTTGAAACAGGATGCAAATAGTGTTATGATTGACAAATTGGGAGATGATTCTTGTGATTTTCTATTGGAAAATTGTTTATCCCTCATTTTATTTTTGGGAACTTTGAAAAACAGTTGTTGAAACAATTCTTTCTTCTTCTTTTTTTTTTTTTTTTTTGTTATATCGGAGAACTTTGAGAAGCAAGAAAATTAGTATTTTTAATAAATAAGCTTTGAGAAAAATAGAAATGACTCAAATATAAATTATTAGGATAAGAAAATCGAGTGTTTTGTCACTTTATTATTTAATTTTGTAATAAAAAATTTTTTAAAAAAATACCTAATTTTCTTGAGATATAAGAAAATAGTAATATTTTTCATTTCATCAAAAGATTATTAAATAAAATAGAAAATATTGGTTTTAAAGTGGGCTTGTCAAGTTGATAAATATTACTTTAAATCTTATTTTGTTATGTAATTCAAAGTAAATGAGTCACACCAGAATAGCCGCTCTTTCTTTATCCATAAGTCCCTTTGACCTGTGCATTGTTTGCATTCAAACTAAAAACTCCGATACTAATTAGGGAAATTAATTAATAAGGCTCAGTTATCCTGATTTTGCACCCTTTGATTTCTTGAATAAAACCTCTCTCTCTCCTCTCCCCCGCCCCCCCCCCCCCCCCAATAGCGTCACTATACTATTAATTAGTAAATAAGGATTTGATGCATTGCCCTCCGCCTGAAACCAAAAGAACCAAAGGCTTGACTTGGGAAGTACAATCTCATGCTATTCTAATTTTTTTTTATATTATACCGATATCCAAAATTATACTCTAATTAATTCGATTCAGAACTTACAATGATCCATTTAAGAAAACTACCCTCACAACGTAATTTTTTCATACTCAAATCACGAGTTGAATTCGAAAACTTAGTTAAGAAATTTAACGTTACATTCCATTAAACCAACTGTTCGTTGTTTCCTCGTGCTATTCTATCCGAAGTGGGGGGAATTGTCGACCTATTAGGCCCATGAACCTTGTCGTCCTTGGATCCTCGGTGGGCCATTGTGTTTTTTTTTTATACCATGACTTGGTCACCACCCAATATCCAGAGTTTCACCCCGACTAATTTGAATCGACTGTTTCAGCACTCACTTTGTGAGGGCGGGTCTCTCAACATTGTTTTTTTCATGTTCAAAAAAAGTTGAATTCTCGACCTGATTAAAAGGACGAAAATATTCATTCCATCTACGTCAACAATATTGGTACCATTGTGTTTTTCACATGCTTCAGTTGACACACCTCCAGCCACCAACAAATAAGAGTATGTCTGTCCTGAACAGCTTAAACGATAAAATTTTTTTATTTCTATTTTTTTTTCGATTTAATTCCGTTTAATTATATTTTTTTGTAACTAAAATAAAATAAGAGAGTATTCCCCTCGATTTTTTTTTTTTTTTTAGATCACATGCCAGTTAATACAAACATGGTGCAAAATTAATAGTAATGGTTTTTGGCAGTTCCACTCTGAGTACAGGACAATTGGTATTGTATTTGATGCACCGTACAACCAAAGGATTAGTCTTAAGGTAGTGTTTCTAATCCTCGTCTCTCTGAGGTAGAGGCATGCGGAGCATTTGGGATAGGAACTTTTTCAAGATGTAGATTCTTTAGATTATCTAACTTTAAACTCCAAATCTGATCAGGTCATTGTCTCATAGTACCAAATCATTAATACATTTCATCTTTTTCATTTATTTGCAGAAAAGGATGGATACAAGTAACATTACCTAAATCAATTTTCAGTAAATACCTAGAAATTACAGTAACTAACAACAAATTGGCGAGGTAGAGAGCCGGGGGGGGGGGGGAGAGAGAGAGAGAGAGATGACATGCACTCCCAGCATCTATCCTGGGATCTTACAGGTGAAATTAAATACAAAGACATCCTCCAACTACAAGATTGAGTTCCTGCCGAGCTGCATTGTAAACCTTGGCACATGAAATCCCTTATTCTGGACATAAACAAGTATGATCTAAGCTTCAATAGCTCATCATTCCAATAATCTGCAATCCACAAATATTGAAACCACACAATTCACAAAACATCCTGCACAAGGTCAAGCAACTGAACAACAATATTGTATCTTGGATTACCTTAAATTTACTAGTTGCATGCATTTATGTTACAAGGTGGTTCAATGAAAGCATAAATAGCGTGCTCAAGTTAGCAAATATCACCTCAATCATGAAGACTACTCATGTGCATCAACAAGGTCTTCTGTAAATTCACCAAAAATATTTGGGCACCCATTCCAATTTCTTTGCTCTCGTGCTTCCCAGTATCCACCTAAATAGCGGAAGGGACCATCTTCACCTTCTCGGGAGAACCACCTAGGCTTCCATCCACTTTCTTGTAATTTCCTTGACTGCATGGAACAAATTCCTTGGTGAGGAACTAAAAGGCGGTAGTTCATCTTTGTGAAGACGAAAAAGGAAAATACATAAATAAATTTGTAGATAGCATGTGAAGTTCAAGTTTCAAGCATACAATATCCTTTGTTAAAGGTGTCCCCCCCCCAAAGGGAAAAAAGAAAAAAGCCATAATTCATCCGTGTAGAGCCAATCTATGTTTCAAAATACGTTTCCAATGAAAAATGCTTGGAATTTAATCAGAATCCAGGGGCCGGGGGCGCGAGGGGGGGGCATAATGATATGTTTGGATCCCCTTATCACCTAGCATCTCATACCACCTCTTCTGCAAATTATAAATTCCTAGCACTTCTCAACCAAATTACTAATCTCAAGGACTTCAGAGGTTAGCTTGCACTTCATGGTTGAACTCCTGTGAAAATTTCTAGTCAACTACACTGAAAAATAAGCCAGTAGCACATGCATCCATGGCAACAGTAAAACATATATCCCTCACAAGAATCACGTCATAAATTACGAGTTCAAAAAATAAAAATAAAAGAAAAAAAAAACCAAAAATAAAAAGGCAAACATAAGTAAATTTTGCAAATGCAAGGAATCATATAATATTTTTCCCAACACCTTTTGGGATTTCATATGCTATGCCAGGTGCCCACCAAACACAAGTTAAGGAATGTCCATTTGACCAGTTAACCAACCTCCATAGCACGTTGAAAATGAATACATGTAAATGCAGGCTTGTAAATATGTTCTGGAGGACACAGAATGTTGCTGGACTTACCAATCTCTGTCTCTTCTCTAACCGCAGTTTCTCTGCATTTGCCTTATCATACTCTCCATTTTCTAGATGCCGCTGGTCTGGTCTAATTCTCGAATCTGTAGGAGGGAGCTTCTCCTTAATCCGTTATCAAATACCCGGGATCAGACACAGCTAAAAGAGACGATTAGAGATGCATAATGAAATATAAAAAGCAACCAAGACATTAGTGATCCAATATATCATCTCTACCTGCAATCCTGGTGTTAGTTCATTAAGAGTAATTGCGAAAGACGTCAAGTTGTATCTCGTCAGATTTGGAGGCGGCTTACTCCTTTTCCACAAGAAGCAGGCATCTGGCGATTGACTAAAATCTTTGGACTTCATAGATCGCTCACCACTAATATAATATATGCTGTCATCCCACTTCCCAAACACTGTAGCAACCTTTTTCCCACTCACATCTTCAACAAAACCATGAACCTGTGTCATGTCCATCTCAAGTTATAACTTTCTAGCCATTATTTGCCAAGATACAGAAAATAATTATTTTTTTTAAAAAAGAAAAAATTGTTTATCAAGAACACTTAAACTGTCGCAAAGAATATCATCACTTACATGGTGAGGGTTCCTGTCAAGAATAGACTGTTCTTTAAACTTCAGTTTGCATGAATAATCTCGGTTACCCCTTATATGCATCGTTCCATGATGGTTCAAGTACACTTTACCAAGAATGAGATTATGAATACTGGTTGTGACCTGAGAAAAGAGAATAATGCCAGAGAAACAATATTAATCACAAGTATTCAACAAAACAGCTGAACTAATAACTAAAAGAAATTGCTGTGTACTACAAAAACCAGTATATGATGGTGACAAATCTCACCTTACTCCACTGGAAAACTTCCCCATCATCAAATTCTAGAGTCAGAACTCCAACAGGGTCAAGCTGTATTGATTGCCCCCAAAATTTTGTTCTGAGATTACTATCACCCCAGAATTTCCATCCTCTTCCTTCACAATGGCAAGCAAGAAGTGTCGGATGGTGACTAACCTATCACAGATTATGACAAACTACTTAGATGAAAACACATCGGGATTCAACATCCTGTATTTATTTGGTTTAATTTAGGAAATGATATGAGTCCAGAGGACATGCCTTAACAGACAAAGACCTAATTGTTATCCATGAAACTCCAAGCCAACAATATTCACACACACAAACACACAAATAAATAAGCTAAATAATAGTAGAAATGTCACTCCTAGAAGACAAATTTGTCTGATCTTGTGACCAAGGTAAAAACAGCTACAAAAAAATGCTTCTAAAATTCTCAAAAAATCTTTTTTTCTTTTGGTTATGAAGATAACTTGTTCAAAATAGCAGACATCATTTCTATGTTCTCGTAATGTTTTGTCAGCAACAGCACTTAACAAACACTGACCTTCTCAGAGAAGAAGCGGACACCCTTCTCAGGATAGTCAGCTTCATAAGTTTCCCCAAGCAAAGGATTGAAGGGTTTACAATGTCGACCTTCAGAAGATGCATAACCAGAAACTGCAAATGCTGCCACATTCACAATCCGTAGGAGACTGTTTCCCTAAGGGAGACATAGAGGGAGTAAGTAACTAATGTCAAAACATTAATGTAACATATCTCAGTTACATACATCCATATAAGTCATTCACAAACAATATAGCTTTCCTTTTCATCTAGAAGGAAAAAAGGGAGATTCTAGACCAAAAAAAAAAAAAAACACAAAAAGAAATATATGGAAATATCTAAACATGAATCTAAGTGTTAAACTAAATAAAAGAATGACTCCTGCAGCACATCAAACAGGGAATGCGCTCCCGCATACTCCACTAGCCCAGCATTGCTCAATTTATGCCAACTAACACAAGAGTGGTAACAGATATCAACATCACATTCTAGCTCAAAAGCACAGGTTTGATACTGGGGGCTGCTTCAATAAAATGTTCACTTATTCCAACAATAAAGGATCCATAAGCATTTCACCTAGTATGTGCCTTATGCTCACATATCTCAATCCCCCTCTCACCTGGCAGATTAGAAAAGATGATACATGAGTCCTTGTTAGCAAATAAAAATCTATCAGAATGTCACCAAATTACCACGTAAATGTATCAACTCATGTATTTTACAAGGGAAAAACTTTGTGAGTTACCAAATTGAAAACCCAAACATATTTAGATTTCAAGCTATGAAGCATGGAATGCACACAGACACGGGCCATGGGACGCAAACATCGCAAAGTTATAAAATTTTACACCATGGTAAGATACAAAATACTGTACTGTGACGCGTAAGAATTCTCTCTCTCTCTCTCTCTCTAAAAGTTTTAGTCCAACATAGATTTCAACAGGTTCATATTCTGATTTTTGACAATTTAAGTAAACATTTTAAACGTAACTTAATAGGCCAAATACATGCAATGCAAACAGACCGTTTGTTAAAACCCCAATACAACATCCAAAATATTAACAATAATTGTATGGATAATAACCACAAAGGACACCATCTAAAACGTAGGAAGAAAATCTCTCACACATGCTTCATTATTTTTTTGCATTATGTGAAAGCCGAATAAATCAACACCTCACCTGTGTTGCAGTTTGTTACGGACAAACATGCATGCACCCACAAAAAATTCAAGGAATTAGAAGAAAAGAGAGCACTAAAAAATGACAAAGGATGCAGTATGCGTACCGCCTTTCCATTCTCATAGGCTAGATCCAAAAGGTAAGAATACTCCAGGTCCTCAAAACATTTCTGAAGAGAAGATATTGGCTCATTAAAGTAAACGGGAAGACAAACACGTGTCAGATCCTTCCCAACATTATCTTTTATCAAGGACCAAAGACTGACACCTTTCTCTCTCTCAACTGGATCTGGAAGCTTCTTTCTCCTTGTTATGTAACCCTCTACAGACTGCTGATTGAATTCATTTTCAGGTCCAATACACTCCATTTGATTTGCAACTCTTGTTATGGGTCCAAAGCTATCATTGGGTTCAGAGAAATACTCTTCTGTATCAAAAAATGAGATTTCCTCTTCATCTGAAACTTCCTCAAATTCTTGTTTCTCAATATCATCCGATGATTCAGTCGTGCTGCATTCTGAACACCATGACAGGCGGAAAGTGAGAAGGAAGAAACACACCATAGAACTCCAAACCGAATACTATAGACATCCTAAATAAAAGTTGACAACATAATTTAAAGGCTTTCTATGCTCCAGCCTTCACCTTCAAAATATTTACAGAAAAATAAAATAAAATCTTGAGAGGCCCACTGACACAACACATAATTGACTCCATTCTAGAACTTTAAAATGAGAATTTCATGAGGTTTACAGCCAATGGATTAGTAATGAAGAATCAGTGGTACAAGCAGACAAGACAGATAAAGTCAGATCTGTACTATCAGGAGAAGTTTCCTTCTTGGACCTCAAATTTTACGGCCAATTCAAAGAGTGCAAGAAAAATATACACAGAAACAAATAGTGGCCCAGTTTCTGTCTTCATATTGCCTCAATTTTGTCTTATTCTATCTGCAATATTTTTCAATTAAAGTAAAACCTTTTTCTAAGAAATATAAGGTTTTGCGAGTATGAGACATTTTCTTAAAAAAAAAAAGAATTAAATATTAAATTTTTTTTTTTTGCATTAGAAACCCCATCTAACCTCAACATTCCCAAACAGCCTGAGATAAATGTTTGGAATCTCATAAACCTATTGTAATTAGCAATGTCACTAAGCTATAAAGGATATATTAGCTATGTTCTCTTGCATACCCACAATACTGACCACCAAAATAGGGGCTATGCAGCAAGGCTACATAGAATTCAAAATTTGATATAAGTTCTCCAAAAGGTGCTTGATAACTTTTCAAAAAAATAGCAAATTTGCTACATTCGGAGCATTAACAAGAAAAAAAGAGACAGTTACCAAAAAGTTTAAGTAGGTACCAAAATATTTGCCACGCGCTACACCCGTAAATTCATTCTTTGTCAATTGAAATTCAGTATCATGAATTCCAGAGGCAACAACTTCAATATTCGTAGCCTGCATAAATAAGACAAAACTTTAGCAACCAATAAATCAACCTAATTTAATTGCCAAAAAAGCAACAGGTTCAACAAGTGATCATTACCAAGGAAAGTCATTTTGTATTAGAAATTGCTAAAATCAATCAAAAAGAAAGCTATCTGAAGTTTCTTGTTTCATTAAAATAACTGCTTAGGGTTGCTAATCACAGACCGTGACACTATCGTATATTAGCAAAGTCACAAATAGAATAGTATTCATAAATCTTATGTTGGAACTAAACTGCAAACGTAAAGACTTGCAAAACAAACTATACAAAGAAGAGAATAATCTAGATAAAGAAATTAAAAGTCAGTCTCCTTCATGTTTTACAAACAAAAGAAAGCTATGTCCACTCTAGCAAGAATCCAGTTCCAAAAAGAACAAAAATATATTCTAACACCAAATTAGGAGGCAACCCGAGTTACCGAAGTTCCTAAGAAAAGCAACATGACATGATATTTTCATTAATCATTCTAAAAGTCCTTCTCATAGGGTAGTGAAATTTGAAATTAGAGTGATGCTTATAGCTAAAACATACAGTTTATTGGGTACATGCCAAAAAGTAACAGATGGACGAAAGAATTGAACAACCACATAGCAAATAAAACAATCATGATACATAAGATATAATTTTCCATCAAATCTATAATAACCAGACTAAGCACAGGTGTATACACAGAGATTTCAACCTCATTCCCAAAGAAAGGATATTATATGTGTGTATTTTTGTACTTTCAAAATTCACTTAAGAGGTTGCTATTCGAGACCTAGTATCATTTCAATACAGCATAGTACTTCTTCCATTCTTGTATCAGTTGGATAGATTTCAGAGTTATATTTCCAAAGGGTTTGTGGTTTGAAGTTTAGATTATGAGCAAATTAAAATCTGGCAATGGTTTCTAGATTTGGTAGAATTGCCGTAGGAGATGTAATGCATTGAGTCAATTAAAAATATAGAGCTGAGTCAACATTCCTGTTGTAAAACTTAATTGAAAATAAAAGGAATGGATGAATCTCATATCCTAGTAACCCCCCCCCCAAAACACCCATTTCAGACGTAACAAAATGATACTATAATTGTTGCTCTTGGTGACTTTCATCTTAATTATTCAGCTTCCTTGTAATGTTTTATACTAACGGTGCATCATGCACACTGTACTTTGTAGGTTATTGTGCATGCACATGCTGTGTTTACCGGTGCAAACTACTAAGTTAGAAATTGAAATTCCACCTTTCCCAAGAAAAAAGGGCATTTACACATGCGCGAGAATCCTTTAAACCAATAAATTAGGTTTTAGGCTAATGAGAATGACCATTTCAAAGTTATGATCAAATAACATCATTAACCATGTAAATCTAACACTTCTAAAACCCATTACATCAAAAAAGAAAAAATATTTTTTATTTATTCTTTTTTCTTAGTATGCCTCTATTAACAATTGATTCTAGTTAATCCATGAATGTCATCCAGCACAGATTTTATCACATTGAGGAGACTGTACAATCTTTGAGCATGTGAAGGGTTGCAACAAAGGGGTTGCAACAAAGCACCCAGTATGTTGTGAATGCTTGGATATGGCTCATCCATAAATTTTTACCAAGGACAGTATAATCATAAAAAACAATGACCTCCGAGACAAAACAAAAGGACACATCAACCATGCCCTACGACCAAACAAAAGTTATAGGGGCCCCTGGAGTAGTCTGACAATAAGAATCATATCCTTAGCTATGATTAGGCTTTGTTGTAAGAACCTCACCATTGCTACACTACCATGAAAGAGAGAGAGAGAGAGAGAGAGAGAGAGAGAGGGAGGGACGCCATTTTATCTATGAGATCTAATAACAATCAACATTTGGATAATAATATTCCAAGCAAAAATTATGACCGAGAAATGATTAAAGATTACCTCTAATTGCCTTAATGTGTCAAGCAAGTTAGATCTTTCCGTAAAAAGAATTCTAAACTGGTCTTGTATTTCAGAGAACTCAGAGAGCACAATCTGTTCACAATCCTTGACAAGTGCCTCGCTGACTCCCTCTTCAAGCAATCGATTTTTGAGCCTTTCGGTGGACAGAGAAATGTCATTTGGCAAAGCTGATAGATTATCATTCAATGGCCTCAAACAGAGAAGGCTTCGAGTTGAAACCAATGCTTCAATCCAAGCCACACGATCTCTCTTCGACCCAGTCCTCAAATGAAGGGTTTTTGTTGCCGTGAATATGTAAAACCTCTTATCATCGGACTTGCTCTCTCTAAATGATGAGATCTGCTATCAGCAGCACCAAACCCATGTGAGATTTTATCTAAATACCATGAAACAACCTAGGCTGTATTAAAAGATCGATAAACATCCGAACATACACAAGCCCCAGAGCACACCATGCAAAATTCACCTAAAAAACACATCACCCAACACAGATCCAGCACAAGGAAAGAAAATGGAAACCCAAAAGGGGTAAGAGTAGGGCGATATATGCAAGGGCATGTGAGAAATGGAGAGCCAGCGAAGCAAAAGGGACGACTTAAAACCTGCAATTGAAACCAAACCCACATGGTTAAAACTAATAGAAAAGAACCCCACCTAAGCCCATTTCAAGTCCCCATGTTTTCCTCTTGGATTTTCTTCTAAATAAAAATAATAATTATTATAATAAAAGAAATTACTCGAATTAATTAGAGACCTTTTCAGGTGAAATAGATCTAAACCGTCGGATCAACACAAATTCGAGCGGTGAAATTCAAAGACTTGACGAGCAGAGAGATGGTGGGAATCAGAGAGAAAATGGACCCAAGAAACGAATTGTGAGGATCAAAAAGGGAAAAGCAAGAAGAAAGGTATCTACAAGCCATACGTAGTGGTGTATAAATGATGATGTGACCACTGCTTAACCTAGACCCTACGCATAGTCTATCATACCCCCTCAGACACCCTGTTTGATGTGACCCACTATAGATTCACAATCAGTTAAACTGTAAAATTAAAGATGAAATAAAAACACCCAGATTAGAAAAAGAAAATTGAAAAGGTGGATTTTTACAGGTGAAACCAATCAAAAGAATGGAAGATGGGGTTTGTACACGGGGAAAAGTACCGAGAAACTTAAAGACATACCCAATTTTGATTTGGAGGATACAGAAAATATGACGAACAATGAGAAGAACTTGTGGGTATTTAGAGAAATGTGCTCAGATGTCTAAGAAAGTAACCATGAAAAATATGTGGCAGGTAGAGAGAGAGATTTGATTACGCTTTATTGGGGCGAAGAATTTTGGCTTTTTTCTTAAAGGTTTAATTTTTTTCTTAAAATTGATTGAAATTGCCCAAAGTAGAAACTCATTTTGGTCTAAAGCTATCCTAATTTTCTCTCTCCCCTTGCGCCCTTTTCTATCACCACTCTTTAACCGTACCCTACAATTTCTCTCTCTCCACATTTTTATTCTCATTTTTTTTCTTTTTCTTTTTCTTTTTTTCCTATATTTATTTCACATTGATACATACGCATTCTCTCGCTTTTTCTCTCTCACTAAAATTTGTATACCTTAAGATGAACGATGCCAACAGTTTTCTCTCTCTTCCTTCGCCCAACACTGTCGAGTCTCGGAAGGCGACTACTACCGGAAACGAGATCGCCGATGATTTTAACGTCGTCGTTTGGCGACAAGAGAGCGTGATTCTCCGACCAACGAATTTTAGAATACGAGAGCACACCATTCTTCAACAGAAACCAACGAGATCTCCATCCCTTACTATAATTCGTCCACTTGTACAAAACTCCGGCAACCACATTGCTTGTTTCAGATCCGACCTTGCTTTCGGATCCGCCGGAAAACAGCATCGCCGACGACCCAAGACTTGCGTGTCTCGATAGCGAAATATCCGGCGACTGATCTCCGAGTCCTGGACTCGTCTCCAACGTTATACAACACAACGGATGCATTTCTCTCATCCTCATTGTATAAATCAAATCTTCATTAATAAATTAGAGAGAGAGGTTAGGGTTTTAAAGAGAGAGAGAGGACTTAGAGAGCAAGGGGGTAATCGAGGAGAGAGAGAGAGTGAGAGAAGGGAAGAGAAAAATGAGAGAGCTCTGAAACTGAGAGATTCCGGGGAGAGAGAGAGAGAGAAGAGAGATCGGGTGAGTGAGAAGGGGTGATTTTGAAGAATTCGAAGAATTACTAAAATAAGGAAGGGATGGAAGGTTAATTAAATTTGTAGCTGCATATAGATGTATAGGGTTTTACATTTACACACACACACACACACGTGGAAAGAGAGAGAGAGAGAGAGAAAGAGGGTGAGGGTGAGGGTGGGGCGGGTCTTGATTTGATGATGAAGAAGCGTGATGGCAGAATAGTAATCACGTACGAGCCAATTAAAATCGTAGGAAACCGAGAACGACTCTTCCGGTCAACATGAAGTGTAGAGAGAGAGAGAGAGTGTGTGTGTGTGTGTGTGTTGAATGGGTGAAATATCGGTAAATTCTCGTAATTATAAGGATGCTTAGTAAGATGCGGGAAAGCGTACGGTTGAAGTTAATGAGAGAAGAAAGGGTGGGGGGGCCTTGCATTTACGTCTAGTCATCATCAATTTTATTACTATTATTTTCTTTACAATTTATTTTGGCTCTTTCTATGGTTCCTTCCAACTATCGCCACTACATTATAGTTAATACTATTAATTTTTCAAACATAATATTTAATTAGTTACATTATGAGGCCCCATTAAAAAAAAAACTACAATTGGTCGATTCATTAATCCCCCCTAAATCAAGACATAAATGTTCTAAATAATCGATGGAGGCAATAGAAAAAAGGCAATTGCCTGACTGTTTCTTATTACAATAATTTTTAATTTTTTGAAATAGATTATTTATATCTGATAATCACGTTATATTTGATTAAATTTAATTTAAATGTATGTTTTAATTAAAAATGAAACTCATATTTATTGATGCACTAATAACATAATGTTATTTTTATAAATTAATTATAATGGTGTAATTGAATAAAATAAATATTTTTTTCAAAATCTAAAATTTAAATTTAACTTATTAAAAGTCATTTACGAATGTTAAAAGGGTATTATTATTATTTGACATCCTAATTCATGTGGGTGTCGTGACAAACTCAAAATTAAATTAAAAAGACAACATGAATTAAAATTAGATATTTTATCATTTTATGATACGTAAAGATGATGATGATAATATTAAGAAGACTTGAAATAGCATTGTCCAATTAAAATTGCCGAGACAGCGGTACATTCATAATCATCAACATTAGCCCAAAATGAAATTTTTCGTTAGGGTCGAATAAAATAAAATTGATTTCAATTTGGCTTCTTTTGATATAGACAATTTTAGTCACCCATGTCATTTTTTTGATACACTGTATCGTAAATACATGTTCATATAATTTCAAATATTGAATTTTAAAAAAAAACATTTGAATAAAAATTTTAACACTTATGCGTATATGTTAACATAAATATGATATTTTTGTGATTAATAATTATTAGGGATGAATTTAACTCCACAGATAATAACTCTATTAACTCGAATTAGAAAGTTGAGCCGTCCTCTAATCTTGATCAATGAGTCTTCCAAAAGACCACCGGAGGGTGCTTCAATAGGAGAGTTTCAACACTAAATTAGAGAGTAGTTTTTGAAAAGAAAGAACAGATTGAAAAAAATTACTCGTGCACTGTGTGTGAGTTCATAGAGTATATGTATACATATCCGGTCGATTGATTCTTTGATGTATATATAGTTAACGGACATAAGAAACGTGTGTCTGCAAAGTGTTGAAATCTTAATTTTCATGTAGAAGTATTCAAAATTACAAGGGTTATAATGAGAAAATTCTACAAGATCTCAATAATCTTTGATTAGGAAAGTTTAGACAATTACGTAAATTTTCTTTCATGCGTCAGAGGTTTCTCTTCCATTTACGGAAAATTCCTTTACGTTTGTCGGCGAAATGAATATTTACTTTAGTGAATTGAGGATGATCACTGATCATCAAATGTTGTGATCAACTAACAATTTACCGATCAAGGCACGATCGGTGCGCATAGAGAGAGAGAGAGACAGAGAGGGGAGAAAGTGACCGTGTTTATCAATATATGAGATAGATTGTGTATTGAAGACACATTTCGATCGATACATCCCATGAGTGGGGGGTTTGGAGGGCTGAAGCCTAGTGATGGTAACAAATTGAGTGGCCAGTCATTCGTTATGTTGTAAATTAATTTTGAGTCTAATACAATTTGGCCGCTTTGGCCTGCATCATCAATAATTATTTTTAGAGTAATGATCAAATAATTCTTAACTATTTCGTCTAGAAAAAGACCTTATTTTGTATTTAGTTAATTTAATTCATCCTTCATGTTTAGGTTTTCCCGATAAAAGAGTTCCACAAGGTCCAAATACGTTGCTAGGTTGAAACAGAAAGATTCGATCATGTGCTCAAGGATGAACCAAAAATGACTATCGGTCATTTTTCTGGTGATGAATCCTAAAGTTTGGTGTCGATTTGTGCATCCTCTCGTCCTTTTTGTATAGTAGTAACCAAGATAGTTTAAAATTAAAAAGATAATCAAAAATGAAAAATACTAACACCGTACCAAAAAAAAAAAGAAAAGTAATTACTTTAATTTTCATTTGTAGTTATTGATACATATTTTCCTTATTTAAATGAAAATACTTTGTGAATATAAATTAGTAATAAAATCTGAACATTAATTAGAGTCAGATTTTAGATTGTTACCGTAAATAAAAAAAATATCCAAAAACAATAATTAATATTTATTTACCCTTGGATGGGCACAGCAATACACATCCGTATATTCCAAAAAAATTTCACCAAACAAATAAGATGCCGTTTGATTTAATCGTATAAGATGAAATAAACGAGCATGGATAGAAAGTGTAAAAATTCTTAAATTGTATGATGGTAAAAATAATTTACGATAGATATAAAAATTTTATGAAAATGAATTATTTTTTTAAAAAAATTAATATTATTATATTAATAATTATTTATATTAAAAGTTTAACATAATTTTCACTTACGTTACATAGCTGTTATCATTTCAGTCAAATAATAATTTTGGAAAAACCTTGTTCGCTTGGAAGTCGCATGCAGCCTGTAAATGGACCGGATCAATCCAACTCTGCGCCCTTACTTTTTATTTCCGGATAAAAAGATAGCCGAAGCAGAAATTTAACTTTGGTCTCATGCATTAATGGTTCATCATGATCACCTGCAAAAACAGTCGCCATTGAAGGAAAACAATTATTAGAGGTCTCACAGTCAACCGGAGGATATTTTATAAAACAACACACTTCTATAATACTCTGTAATTATGTAATAGAGTCATATGTTGGAGGAAAATGTTTTGAAGGCCATTAATCGATACCTTCCATAAACCGATCTGAATTTATTAAAATTTTACACTGGTTAAAGAACTGCGTTTTTTCCTTTTTAACTTTGTTTTAAGATAGCACTTTAATTTATATATAATACATATATTTAACTCTATAAAATACAAATTTCGGTAATAAGAAGATTTTAAAAAAACAAATATCAGGAAAAACTATTCTTAAATTGGATTTTATAACTATTTAAATTAGATTAGTCGTGTTTTTTATACCCGTGATCAAATATGTTAAAAAAAAAAAATTTACCAGCAGGAGACTTGAGGTGAGATAAAACTGTAAATCATTTGATTTACATTTACAGAGGAGCGTATGGTATTGTTTCGTAATGTAATGAATGATGAAAGTAACACTTTGTGTCCAATTTGTTTGTTAGTGTAAACATAAAAAGAATAGATTTTTAGAATTGCGACCACAACAGTTCGTACCCAAAATGGGCGGTCAAACAAATTAGTAAAAACCAATGCATCCGTACGTGAGTAGAGTGGGCACAACTTGGACCAACTGCCTGTCAACCTTTGAAATTAAAATAAAATTTAATTTAAATATAAATAAATTATTTCAATTTTGCAGCGGAAGAGTTTTCCTAAATCTATTTATTTTGAAATTAAATTTAGAATTTTAAAATTTGCACATATATACATTTTTTTTTTTTCAAACACAACATGACTACCATTAGCTGGTTTCTTCAATTATGAGAGAGAGAGAGAGAGCGAGCAATTCCCATGACGCTATCGCTAACGCAAATATTCTGGGTAGCCTGCGTTGTGAGTGGCTGTGACGCGTGTGTCTCACAGACACTCTCGGAAACCCACCCCTCTCTATCCAACATCTGGCTCGCTCTTCCACTCCCCACGCCTCTCTCTCTCTTTCTCTCTCTCTCTCTCTCTCAAATTTTTGGGTTTTTACTTTTCGGTTCTCGAGACTTTCAAAGTTCATTTTAGCTTTGAAGATGAGAAAATCTATGGGGTCCCAACCCAATATTCAATTTGAAAAAAGAGGACATCGTATCGTATTGTATGCATGGTATTATGGGGGCGTCTGGCTCGGGTACCCTCAGCCACTTTTCTCTCCTTTCTATTTTCTTTTAATTTATTTTATTTTATTACAGTCCCTCATTTAAATCAAAATTATTTCATAAAAATACTGAATATTTCAAAAAAAAATTATAATTTCTTTTTTTACAAGTATAATCTATTGTTATACAAATAAATTTAGACATTGATACATAAAGAAGCAAATGATTCTAAGAAAACTCAAGGAAAATTTTCCACGTCACGATATTTCTGGAGTTATAGAAGCTCTCCCTTAATTGCACATTCTTAGTAAAACTTAAGTAAAATCTTTAATTTTCTTAAAATTATTGTTGTGTTCATACCTTTTAATCAAAACCCTACTCTATTGTAAAAGACCAGCGCTTTTACAATCTCCGGCCTTGTTTGTGTATGTATATGTATTATCTTTTGCCCATATTTTTTATAAGTTGGAACTAATAATGTTAGATTTTAATATGAAATATGGATGTATATGAAAATTTTAAAATAGTTTTAGATTTGAATATCGAAATATTTTATTCAAATATTTTTTTTATTGCTCATTTTAAATGGGCTTTACTCGTGCAAAATATTAAGAGCAAGGATTTTACTATCTAGCTGTTTATCCAAGATGTATGAGAGAACCACCTTTGGAAGAATATGATTTCAGACTGCAGAGATTTCATGAATGCTCTGGGATTGAATCGGATAAATCACATCTTCAGAGAGACAAATCAGTGTGCAGACAAACTTGTTGAGCTGGATGTGCATGAAAGGGACTCTCCTCCGGTAGAAGTAGTAAGGTACCTACATCATGATGCAGTCGGCGGGTCTAAGATTAGGAAGAAATTGAGTCATCGCCCTGCTGGGTGATCCCTGCTTCTCTCTGGTTTGTGTTGCTGTCTTTCTTTTATTAGTTCACCAAAATAAATAAATAAAAGTAGGTGCGGATTATCATAATTTGTGATGCGCAAAAATATGCCCAGGATGCTCAACCAAAGGAAAACTTTTATGTATTTTTGACATTTTTATTAAATTGTGATGATGAATTTATATAGACAGAATAATTATGGGTCAAATAGAAAAAATGCTAACGAGAAATTTGTTATGATAATATTAATAGAATATAATAATATTTATCGTTTCTGGTTATTTAAAAAAAAAAATTGAAAATCGTAATCCAAAACTAGGGCCGGGTGATCTGGTCTTCATCCCGCTGGAGGTACAATTCTTATTAAAGTAAATATTTTAGGAGTTAAAATTTGGAAGTATATTTAATTTTGGTCTTTTTATAGGGAAGAGATTAATTTTGGGAGACGTGGGGCGTCCACGTCTCCTTGTACGTGAGATCGTGATTTATGATGAGAGCGTTTTTTGTACCACTACCACCTGTGATTGCGACCACTCAGGTTTGACCCCCTGACCACTACGGTATTCACGAAGCGCATCTATCATCGTTAACTCTCTCTCTCTCTCTCTCTCTCTCTCTCTCTCTCTCTCTCTCTCTCTCTCTCCAGTAATTTAATAATTAATTTCAGAAACCAAATATCATTCCTTGTTTTGTTTAAAGGATGATGCCTGTGGTTTAGCATGATTAAAAAATTTTAGATACGAAATCACTTAAAAAGTTACGCTTAAAATTTAATGAGGGAAGTAATACATTTTCATATATGGGTATTATTATTATTTGAGATATACACATATAAATAGAAGTTTATTGAGTTAAATATACACTAATAAAGATATAAATATTTGAGAGAGAGAGAGAATTAGACCTTTATTCTGTGTCAAATTCAATAATTATTATATTGATTTATTTTAATATATAATATTTTTTAATAATTATTTTGATTTTAATACATAATATTTTTAATATATATAATAATACCAAAAAAAAAAAAAAGTATGATCTACTTGAATTTCAAATTTTTAATCCAAGCCAAAAAGAGTTAAGAGTAAAGGCAGTAATGAGCGTGAGGTGCATCTTGGATTATTGCCAGCAGTGGCCATGCAATTTGGATTCCACGATTTTGTTTCATTCTTTTTTTTTTTATTATTTTAAATTGTGGTATTATTTTCTGCAAAATTACAAGAGAAAAGCAAACCAGTCGTATAAACAAACATTATTCAAATGAGTACAATTATATGCCTGTTGAAAATGAAGTTAATGGTTTTCTTTTTTGTCCTCCTAAAAAAAAAATAAAATAAAACTTATCCAAATTAAAATTGAGTAAATTTTTTAACGTCCATATAATAATAATCAATATTTTTAATTGAAAATTATGACTTTTCTTACAAAATCTTATATATTCTATTATAAAATTTATTGTTTAATTAAAAAATTTATTAGAAATAGAATAACAAAAATAAATTAAGACAAATCCAATGAAATTTAGATTTTTCAAATATCACTTTTATCAAATACCTCTAACCCCCCAATACATAGTTTCTCCCTTTTCCTAAGAATTCTACCATATACCATTTCCAAATATTTGGCTCAAAAAAGGTATCATAATAAAGAGGAAAAAATTGTACCCTTCATTTTCGAATAGAACAAACATTGTTCCAAAGCAGTGGTTAGGCGAAATAATTATTTGTTTCAATAGGCATTCGATCCACAAAAGGAAAATTGCACACAGAATCATTTTGACAGCTTTTACCCTCCAAGTATCATGCTCCAAGGACGAGCACAACTTCCATCGGACCAACAAAATTAGAAATAGTTGACACAATTCTTAATGGCACAGTTTAATAGTATAAATTCTCTATTCCAACCTGATGATTTCAATTTCAAATTTTTATACAATAAAAAAAATACTTAACATAGCATCAAAGACAGACCCAAAACCCAAAGATAGGGATATAAAAAATTTATAAAATATTTATTCAAGTAACACACAGGCAACAGGGAATGAAAAATTATAGTTAAGTGGATACAATATATATATGAATCATAAACATTAATTGAATTTTAAAAAATTAAAGGGATGCAATTATCCACTCGGGACTCTACATAGGTCCGCCGCTGCATAGCATGCTATATATAAATTTTTGCTTTAGTTTTATGTTAGTCAGATATTTAATATAACTCTCATTCTTTATCTGAATTTGGGATCGATCACAGTGGAGATGGCATGCCATCAGACTAAAATCTCTATACCTCAAATTTCACATTTCTTGACCCCAAGTGTTTCCTTATTTTTGCACACTACGTATAACCCACTTGAAATGCATATCAACGGGAGAAAAAAAAAAGAAAAAAACCTTTTATACAATTAGAAGATGATTTTATAATATGCTTTTGGAGTTTATAGGTTTCTATATTTTAGTTTCAAAAGAAGTTGTTAAGAGTATTTAGATAAAATAAGATAAAGCAATTTATAAAATATTTTATAAGTTAATAAGTTATTGAAGTATTTGATAAAAATGAGTTCTTATAAATTATTTTTAGTGTTGGAATGATTTAAAAAAATGATAAAATGTCATTAATATCATGTAAATAATTATTTATTGACATGAAAAATATAAGGATGGGTAAGAACTTAAAAGTTCCAAATATTTTATTTTTAAAATTAATTTATAAATTTTTAAAAATTTTCAAAAAAATTTTACAAATTTATAAAATCTCAAATATTTTATAAAATATTTTGAAAAGTTTGTGAGTTCAGTGAAAAACTTTATAAGTGGTCTACTCACGCTTTTACACAAAAAAAAAAAACTAATGATATGCTTAATGGCATTTTTCTGTCTTTAGATGGTGCCCTTGTATTGATCCAAGTAGAGGTCTTCGTGCCCATTAGAAAAAGTTGACATTAATGCTGTTGAAGGTTTATGTAATTTGACGTCCCCGAGGAGATAGTCTACCGGTATAAACCCTTCTCAACATGATGATTCCAAATTCAAATATTTATATAATTAAAAAAAATATTTATGTAATTTGACACCCTCAGTCTCCGTCCATAAGCATTTCTAAGTTTTTTTTTCCCTCCTCTTTTATTTATCCAAAAAATCAATTAATTCGGTTTGAATAATTATGAAATCTAATTTAAAAATTAATTTTCTTGGCGTTTACTTTTCTATTTCCAAAATTAAAATTCAAAATTTTAATTAAAAAAATTTATTTTAACATTAAACCCAAATGATATTAATTATCAACCTTTTTTTATTATGAGAATAAATAATGTAACATATTTAAGAATTCACAAAAACCCAAATACTCTTCGTATACCCTTTTAGAAATCCCAGTTGTATACAAAATATATATAGGATTTTCTTTTTCTTAACTAAAAACTAATTTTGAATAAAATAAATAAATGCACTCAAAAAAAGGCCTTAAAACCCAAAAAAGAGGTCTTCTATTTTTTTAAAAAAAAAAAAAAACAAAATACAAACAAACCCTAACCCAGGCAAGTTAAGCTAACCCTTGCACTGCAGAATATCCTCGTCTTGTTATATCAACAAGATCATGATCAGAAATGGAGTATCTTTGAGTTGTAATTGGTGGATGAACTGAGAGTCAAAGAAAATGACAATCTCTCCAGCTGGTGGGGATATGCTATTACATTATCTTGATTATGCAGAAATCGCCTTTAAGACTTTTTATTGTACCTTCCTTGGTGCCTGAAAAGACCATTTTGAAAGGGATATCGAGTTGCCTTGCTTGGAACACGATACACGCCCATGAAAATGAAACCATCCCCCCCCCCCCTTCTTGGCTTTATTTTCTTTCCTTTGCTCTCCTCTTTTCCTTTTGGCCAAAATGCCAAATCTTTTCCCTCTAATTTATACTTCTTTTTAGATTATTTTCTAAATTTTAATTATAATCAATTATTATGTTCCTTTCCTTCTTTCTCTAATAATTCATGTACTTTGCCTCCGTTGTATAAAAATTAACCTTTCTCCTTAATTTTTCTTAATAAAAATTCGAATTGTTAAATAGAACTTTTTAATACTGTTTTAGTTTCGCATCCTATTCTTAAATAAAATCTTGGCAAATTTATTCGGATTTTCATGGGAAGTATAGTTAGAGATTGAATACTAAATTGTTTTCCAATTGAGAGAATTGAAGGATTAGGAGTTTCTTTTTTTAATTTCTCTTTGATATTTATTTAGTCATTCTTTTAGACAAATGCTAAGCCAAACTGAATATGCCAAAAAGAAAAGGAAAAAAGAGTTTGAAGATTGAAATTCGATGAAAAACATTATCGAAGGAGAGAAATCAAAATACAATCTCAAAATATTTGCGAAAAAAGGAGAAAGTGAAGAAATAGATGGTAATTTCATTATTACAAACCATTTAAGAAAAATATTTTAAGGGGAGATAATTGATAACAATTAAAATTTAAGAAATTATTTAAAAAGTAGGTTCAAAGTTTAGTAAAATATATATGATTTTAACTTCCTCTTCTCCACTCATGATTAAATTACCCTAGTCAATTAGGTCCGATCGGAGGCTGAAAACAGAAGCAAAAAACAAAAATCAATGATATAACTCATGTGGACAAGGCACACACATAGGGTAGAAGGGCAGTAAGTACATCAAAAATCCTTTCCAGCTAGCTAAATTAAAATAAATAATAATGATCCAAAAAATGCTCCATGGGACAAGCAAATCAAATCAAAGTCACCCATCCCCAGAAATAATTGTGTCAGCTCTTTGTGAGACCAAAACTATCTTTATTATCTTCTAGCATTGTGTTTGTATTAAGATGTAATTCCCTAGCAATTTTGAATTTGGCCCACATTTATTATTTTTTTTTTCCCAAAAAAAAAAAAAGAAGTCTGATTAAGACACACACCCACCAGATAGTCAGAGTCACAAGTCAGTTCCAAATCGACATCTTATAGAAGGGGCAAAAACTACTAGTTAAGTGTCACAAGAAGGGCACTTAAACTCCCCTTTATGTTCATATAATAGACCAACATTAACATCTTTTCTTATCTCCAACATGTTCGATCCTAACTTTTCCTAATGCAGTTTCTCATTCTTTTCCGGCCAGCTTGCAGTTTTGATTGGAAATGGGTTATAGTGTTTTGATTACAAGGAACAAATTGTGATTTTTATAGATTTTGCCTGTGGGCAATGGGCGTCCACATGGTCATGTGTTAAAAGAGAGAGGCACGCCTTAACAGTAGGGTTTACCCTGGTCTCTCTCTCTCTCTCTCTCTCTCCCCTTGTACGTACACTTGTGATTCTCCCTTTGGTACAATAATTATTGTTTACTTGCAAAATATGCCAACCAAATGAAATTCCAAATAAGCCCTAATGATTTTATTTCTTTGAATTTTTGACAATGGCATTCGAATTGAATCTTTTAAGAAAAAAGATCGTCAAACTGCCAATATCAATCATGGAGTTTTAAAAGTGACACCTTCCATCAACCTAGTCTTTATTGCAATAATTCCTTTTTTCTTTTTTCTTTCTCTTTTCTCTTTTTATTCCATGCAAGTGACCATCACTTCTTGTTTTGACCACAGCAATTATGAACATATCTCCTCTCTGTGCTTGTCGAGTGACCTTGCAAATCTTTCCTCTCTCTCTCTCTCTCTCTCTCTCTCTCTCTCTCTCTCTCTCTCTCTCTCCGGACGCACACATACACACACACTGTATGAGAGAGAATGTAAAGAGAAATTATAAAATCGACTTAAGCCAAGCAAGAGTGAGGGTAAGCAGATAATCGTGGAAGCCCATGCTTACATAGCGATATGGGTGAAGTCCATTCTTTTTTATTCTTTTCTTATCATGGTTTTGAAATTCATGTGTAGTGCAGATCAGTTTCATATAGTTTATACATGATGTTTCCTTTTATCTTTGACCGATCATCACCCTCCACTTTTACCTATAGAAGACACATAGTCACAATGCAGCCCAACAACTACTACATTGTGATTCATTAGAGTAATTCATCAACGTGTGATGGTTTAGTTGGTTAGGGAATTGATGTCCCTTAATCATGATCGAGAGTTTGATTCCCTGTAAAAACGAAAATATTAATACCGGGAGACCTGATCCCAATTCATAAAAAATTTATATTGACTCACGACGAAATAGAAGCATTTTGATCAAGTTGAGCCTCTAAGAATAGGTTAAGCGTTGACCCGCACAGGCTTTAACAATCATAGAGCCACCTTAAGAAACACTCTATTACGGGATCAGCAACTCATTTGCAAATATAAATCTAGTATTATTAACATTCACCCCGATATTTCCTGGCACCAATTTTATAGGAGGCCCTAGGTCCTTTTATTTCACAAGCTTATCTAAAGTCTAGAACAAAAATCAAAAAATTCAGATAGAGAGAGAGAGAGAGAGAGAGAGAGAAGAGAAAACCTATCTAAAGTGTTACGGATTATTGTCATGTTTAATACCTTTTAAGCCCGACCTGACTGCTACCAAGACACGAACAGCTTTTGTTGCAGCTTCGAAAGCAAAGCAGCATAGATGGAGCACATTATTTCCCAAGCTCAGGCGCTACAGCCTCCGGGGCCCACCGTTGACGTTAGTTGCATTTCATATTTTATGACCTTTTTAATTGGTAGAAATTACTACCATACTGGTGTCATGATGTCGGCAACTGATCATTTGATCTTTTTTGCAATTTTTTTATTTTTGTTTTACAAGGCAGGCAAAGTCCTGAATAACAAGGAATCAAGACTAGATTGGCCGCCTTGGCCTTAAGACTAACCAGACCCCAAAAAGAGCGAACTATTTTTATTTTTAACAGGACGATCAGATATTCAAATTTATATTTTAATTAACCTTATCAGATTTTTTTTAATAAAATTTTTTTTAAAATAATTCTTTTTAATCTCAAAATTTGAACATAAATTTTAATTAAGTAAGAGATCTCTTTGGACCAACCGTGCATATATCAAAAAGACTAAACTATACCCTAACAAGGGAAACAAAACCAAATAATTGCAACACAAAATAAAAGAAACTCAAAATCTTACTCATCTTAGTAGCAAGAGCAACACACGTCAAACTTCAATATTATATTGACGAGAGAGCAAAGCAATCAACCCCATTGACGAACAACACCTATAAACCCTTATAAACCAACAAAAATCAAGCGAAGAACCCACCAATTGATGCTTGTTGGCTTTAATCGGCCACCTTCCAACAAAGACTCCTTTGTTGCGCGCTAGGTGACAACAATATCCCTTACAAACTTCCTAATATGGAGCGACACTAAAATTTAAAAAATAATAGTAATAACGCATAAAGGCACCATTGCAGGTGATGAAACCCAAACCCTTACGAGGGGGCGCGGGCTCAGGTGACCATTGTGCAACCATCTGAAGCGCAAGGACACAAGCCGCTACCCAACATTCGTACTCTTAAGTATCCTCTCTACTCATCAAAACCCTCCGATCCACTATTAAAAAACACCAACTTGCTCATGCAATCATCGACACGTCGCCTCGACAACAACGACCATATGCCAGGGAGAGGGGGCAGGGTATAAGAAAGAGAAAAGGGAGAAAGACGATGACTACCACTTCCGGCCACATTAGCAAAACAAGACCAAGAGGCGAACATAAGATGAGAGATAACCCTCTACCCAATGTGTAAAATTCACCAAGTGAAAAACTGGGTTCCACAGATCAAAACCCACATTAATAAAGTACTCAAATCTCCTCATCGCAAAAATCTAGAACTAGGGCCGAGAGACTAACGTGTGGAGAGGCAATCCTCTAACCAATGTGTAACGTCCACCAAGTGACAAAGTACTGTGCACTAAATTAAATGCTACGCCAATAAAGTGCTCAGTCTCTAATCACAAGAATTTAGGATTTAATGATTCCACTAATATTAAAGTGAAATAAATTTTTATCTGAAATTTTTTATCTTATATTTGTCCTTGCTTATATATAAACATAGTTATACAAATTTTTTAGAAATATCATGGATAGGAAAAAAAGTGTTTCTATATTCCATGCATGCTCATATCATAAACGCTATTTTCAAACTTCATTAATTAAGCAAACCCACCATCAGTAGACATAAAACAGGTATGCAGATGATGATGATGATCATAATAATAATAATAATAATAATAATAATAATAATAATAATAATAAATATATGTCCAATTCTCAGAAAGTCATAGACTAATTTAATCACCAGAAATGGTTTTTATTTTTATTTTTATTTTCAATTTAGACATTTTTCTTTTTTTCCTCTTACATTTTCACTCTTCAAAATCGAAAGAGTCTAAGACAACCCTGCGGAGGCCAAATCAAGTGAATTTCATCAGATTTGAAAGTAAGAACTTAGCATATGATGAGTGATGATTTCTTATACAGCTTTCTTCGTAGACCCCACAAACCCAAACACAAATCAGTATAAGTTTTGACAAATAAAATTATGCTTTTCAACACAACCTCAATCACATACACGTGCACACAACCTACTGCAAAAACGACATTAAATCAGATCAAAATGCAAATGATCATTACTCTATCAAATCAACGAAGAGGGCTTAGGTCATGATTTCTACTTTTTCTTAGGATTCCGAAATAGAAATAACGAGTACAAATAAAGAAACGAAAAGGTTTTGGCACACGATCAAGTTCATAAACTAATCTCTAAGAAAAAAGTACTCTCGTGAATATTTCAAACATATGTAGTGGGTCACTGAATAATGTAATGGGCCTCCAAGGTTTGAACTTTGTTCACATTTTTTTGACTCTTAGATCAACACATAAATATGAAAAAATAAATATTAAAATTCAATAAGCACAAAAAATCAATGCTGTTTGAATATGAGAAAATGAATACCCTAAGGCGGGCCTTTGAAAACAGAATCTATCTAATTTGCGTTTCACAGGTACCAAACAAGGCACTATTTTTCACCTAGCTAACTTAACATCTTTAAAAAAGGAGGGGGGGGGGGGGGGGGAACTCTTAGGTTCACTAACTTGCTATTGGAAAACAACTCATTTAAGCAACAAAAAAATGAACCCCCCCCCAACCCCCGCACCCCACACAAACACTGCTCTCCTTGTCTTGAGTATTTGAATTTGTGTGCAATATCTTTTCTTTTTCCCACATCCTCCTATCATTTCAGTTATTTAAATCAGAAATATTGTGTCTTACCAGCACAACATGAGCCTTCTGCTAGGCCATACCAACAACATCAATCAACCTTTGTGTACGTATGTGTGTGTGTGTGTGTGTGTGTGTGAGAGAGAGAGAGAGAGAGAGAGAGAGAGAGAGAGAGAGCAAGGTGCTTTCTTTCAGCACCCCACATGGGTGATATGAGATTAAGCCGAACTAAGCTATATAATTCAATTATAAACTGGATGACATGGTACTCAAGCTCAATACCACTATGAGACAAACTCGAACCACCCTGAGGAAGTAATTGTCGGTCAGGAAGCGAACCATTTGAACATTTAACCAGATCAAAGATTCATGTTTTTAGATTGTGATATTTTGCAAAGGAGCTCAAACTGATGATCAAAATAAGGAAACGAAGGAAGTAAAAAATTACAAAATATGAGGGGTGTGTAATGGTGCAAACGGGGATGGATGTTGCAGTTAAGTGTAGATGTAAGACTATGTTCAAGAATGTGTGACCCCTACTTGCTCCAGAAATCTTTTTCTGATGTGTAAAAACTAAAATGCTTCCAAATCAGACAAATGTCATGGGACTCTGCTGCTGTCCTAAATAGATCGAGCTCACAAAAGTCTGATATTTCGTTGGATCCAATTCATCTCAACATTTTCAACTTTTTCTTATTTAGATGAAGATGCAGTCCTGTCTCAATCTATCAAAAACCACGGAAATGGACCTGCATGGTGGATTCGACGGACAAATGGATTCAGCTTCGGCACACAGTGCTAGTTGGTGATTGATTACCTCATCTTAGATTAAGGTTTCAACTCTATAATATCAATCCATTTATGTCCTGTTGAAGAACGATATTTCAGGTCCTAACCAAAGTAAAGAACCACAACATTTTCCTTTCAACTTTGGTCTCAACTATACCCACCATCTTTCGTCTTCCACTGTTAAAAGAAGTAAAAAGCCTCAACATTTTTTGTAATCCAGTAGTCACTGATAGGTTCAGAAAACCTTTTAAAACACATTTTTCCACTCTGCAATGTAAACGGAAATAATTGCCACCACAAAAAATTTTCTGAGGGATTATCTCTAAATCTTCCATAAATCTTTAAAAACATAAATACCCACAATGAGACATCATCAATCCACATTAAAAGCAAATCCCACATAAGAATCTAATCAAATAAGTACTTCTCTTTAGGAGCTTTTCATGTTTTTACAGTCCATTTAACCACCCCATTCCCCCCCCCCCCCGAACTACTGTTTAGCCTAATACTGAAACATATTCATGCACTACCAATTTTCAGGTAGTTTCAGAAAGAAGCAAACTTTAATGATCCAAACATAAATCATTGCTAAGAAAGAAACACAATATGCTCATATGCTGGCTGCCCCCACCAGCCAACAAGGTTCTTCCTGATTTGCCAACTAAAGCATAAAAACCTGTCTAATGAAACTACTGCTACCTTGCCTCTCTTGGGTCAAGCTGCAAATTTAGGACAGCCGAAAAGCATACACTAAGACAGGCCCGGACCAGGAAAAAGAAAAACAGACCATAGATAGGATGCTCAAAATATCTTTGGTAGGACCTATTTAATAGTTCAAAGCAATCAACATGGAAGATGACAGTCAATAAGGAGAATAAAGAGCATCTGAAGTTAGGTATTAATTAGAGCCACAGATAACACTAACTCATTAATGCAAACCAACTCAATTAGATCATGGGTCAAATTGTTGTAGGTCCACAATATAAATGGATTTTTCTAATGATGAAAAGAGATACATTAGGTGAGATCGAGGAAGAAAAAAGGAGGAGATACCAGGCATATGCTGGGGGCGGGGTTGTCCTCCGTAATGAGTACCATAAACATTGATGGACCTTGCAAAGTGTTAACAATCATTATCAAGCTATCAAGGTAGGCAATTATGATCACCCCTTTGCAGTATGAACACAAGAGTGGAAATCAATCAAATCAGACAACAGACAACACATATTGGGATAAGCTTATCACAAGTTCACCAACACTAGTACTCACCCATCTGGGCTTACTAGCCTTTGTCAAGGACTCCAATTAGTTACCCTACCACTCATTTTGAAAGCTGTGGGGGGCAACCAGCTTTCTTTACAGTGTGTACCAAGCTACTATTGAGGAAAGGGCATTCCATCCTTCTGTGACCATCTAGCCATAATAAATTAGAAACTCAAGAACACGGTAATGTAATTCTAGCTAGCTGACAATATGTCAAAAGGGAGGGTAGGTCTTCTCAGAATCGAGCCTAACAATGTAGTTCTGACAAACAACATGGCTATCAGAAAATAGAGATAATCAATTGGCATCTTGGAATAGACATCAAAGACTCTTCTCAACACCTAGAGAAAACGTCAGCTATTATTAGACCAAAGATATTACTGTATTATCGTAAACAAAATGTAAAATATTTAGCTCCAAGTTCAAGCAGATAGTCCAGATTCATACTAGCTTTTCTATGCAATGGCATTAACTCGGCACAAAGAAAATTCTCCAGCAAACAGGACCAGCACTGAACATGGAATTATGTTATTAGGGGTAATAGTTAGATTTTATACTTTTAATTATTTCTTCCAATAACTTTGGTTTCCTTTTGGTGATTGCCAATGAGAGGCCAAACTTTAACAAGATTTAGCTATGCAATTTCTTTCTTCTTTTTTCCCTCACTCTGAAGTAACCACTCCCTTACTGCTTCCGTCTTCATATTCTAGGCCTAATGTCTTCCCCTAAGGAATCTATTATTCTTCTACTCTTCCTCCGTTGTTTTGCTGCTTCCTTCATAATGCCATCACTGTCTGATTAGAGCCCTCAGAATCTCTCCCACATTGGACGTCTAGAGAATATTGTCAATTTTTGGAAATAAAAATCAAATTTTGGAATTGATGTCCTTGAAATGAACAGCTTATACAATTAAAAGACAGAATATTTCCTATCAATGGACATTGAAATGTCTTTTGCCTATACATAATTTTGGAATTACTTTATCTGTCCAAACTCACAAGCACATTTCGGAACAACATTTAATGCAACAAATCGTATCATGTCGTTATGCCATGAAAATTGAAGGAATCTAAGCTTGACTCCAAGGTGTTTAGTTGTCTTCATCACTACCTTGGAACTAAAACGTATATGCAATAAAATGCAGAACCCTTACATACTCTTGACTTTCAAACTAAACAAGCATATGTCAAGATTCTTAGGTATTCCACCAAACAGAAGACCAAATGAGAGAGAAATTAGTCAGATACAATCCCATGGAACTTTAAAAGAAAAGTTTCGGGTTTATCTTTTCCACGCATTCCATATTTCATTTAACTCGGGAACTTGAAAAGAAAGGACTGCAAACAGATGGAAAAAGAACTAGGCAAAGTATTGAGATTTTTTCACATTATATGGGAAATAAACATGATGCTTTACAAGTATAACACGTGGCATCACAAGTGGAAATATAACTAGAGGTAGAAGAATAGGAGAACAAACATCTAGAAACAAATCTAGGCCAGAATATCAAAATCAATTAGCACAGAAAAAAACATTGAATGAGTGTCTTTGCATTCTAGGATATGCTCAACAAATTCTTAAGTTGTGCAGTTATGCACTAAAACAAGCAGGCGTGCACTGTTGTTGTCCCAATAGGCAGACATGAGGAGCCTAAATGACTGAATGCAGCGTCTCTAGCATAAAAGAGACCTCATTCTATACTTAATAGAAGTTGCAAGTTTATGCATTCCCATCGTCGTTGGGCCATTCCAAACTCTGAGACAATCCAATGAAAGAATAGACTTGGAGTAATGATATTCTTCATATGCAACCTAATTTATGGATTCCATAACTCATGCTTCATGATCTACCACTATGAATTTTTAATATTTGTTTGTGATGATCTACCACCATGGAAAACAAACATTTTTAATATCTTCATGATCCCATAGAATTCCATGAATCATGAAGCATGGCATTTTCGACCCCTTCCAACAAAAAAGGGGGCCCAAAACCAGGAGCTCCTCCCTTCCCCCCCCCCCCCAAAAAAATCCCAACCCAACCAAAACAAGAAAATATAAAGGCCAAAACACAAGATAGAGGTTATTAGGCATCTCTTCTTCACAAAAAAAAATGTGCAATGTTTGTTTTAAACATTCAAGCCAACAGCACAACATATTGAATTGGAAATATCCTCTTCGCTTGAAGAGGTCAGGATCATAAACTAAAACTCCTAGAAGCCACTACAACCTCTTCACTTGAAGAGGTCAGGATTGTACACTAAAACTCCTAGAAGCCACAATAGCAGAAGCTCTGTGCACTGGGCTACCATTTGCATGTAATTTGTAAGGGCATGATTCCTCCAAACAAAAATGCTAAATCTCACTGACATAGAAAATGATACTTCCACCAATAAACAAGAACAGAAAAAAGCTAAGTCTAGGATAATATAGCAAAAAGTGAGACAGGCAAGCAAACTAAACTTATTTAAAACTTCAGCTCTTCAGATTCCACAACAATAAGATCCGCTTAATAGTGGTCAGACTGTAGCCATTGTATCATCTGAGATTTGGTATGTAAAGGAACTTCTTGTACACAATTCTAAGCAACAAAAGATGAACCAAAAGATCCATGAATAATGTTGGTTAAAACATACAACACATGATCACTTGTTTGCGAAAATGAAGCTCTCAAATATTGAAACTAAAGGAAATGCAACAAAAAGTGGCAAATTGCCTTAATGGTGGCAACTCAGGATATTTATAAGTTTTGATCAGCATGGCCCTAGTAGTGGCAAAAATATACTCACCATCGTAAGCAAAGAACAAGGGAAAAATGCAAATATAAGTGGGCTTACAAGAATCCACCACCAAGAGCCAAAGAAAATTCTCTTAAATCAGTTTTGTTAAAATTAACAACAAAACCCTTAATTACAAGAATGCATCTAGGCTTGCAAACATTTCCTGATTCTAAACTATATCTAACTCCTTAGAATTTATCAACTCTGTGAACCCAAATATGTATTGTGTTATACCAAACCCTTCATTAGCAAGATAAAAAATAGTATCGTTTCATGCTGTAAACTCCAAAGCTCCCTTCAGATTAGTCCATTCAATTATGCACAACAAAACCACAATGAGGTTGAGGTACAAAATAGCTGCCATGTTTGAGGGACTCCATCTATAATACATAACTAGCCCACTTAACTAATGATCTGAGATGCTTAACATGGGTAAGCAAGAAACATCAATACAAAACTCACGCTTCCAATCTCTTTTATGGCGAGATTTGCACAGTACTATTGAACTGATAATGCTACTTGTGATGGCTGAATTAGTCTCCTTTTTCTATATTTGGAAAATAATCTTTTTCCCCAATTTTTCTTTTTTGATTAATTAGGAGCGTTATGCCCATTTTACAAGCAACTAGGGAGGGTTACGGGTATCGAAACCATATCATGTTCCCTTTTTTTATTCTTTTGAATCCTCGCCATGTATGGTAATTGCAATTGAAATTTCCTTGTCCATGTCAAAATGATCAAATAATATCAAAAATTAAGAACCTCAACATGGATTAATAATTATAAATATGCAACAACTAGGGGAAAATGAGGTTTACACTGTACAGATGTTTGTGGCTTATTATCCACAAAACACAATAATTGAAAAGACTTACAGAATCCTAGAGTTCAGTCTACACAACCCAATAATAATTCATGAAGTAGAACACAAAAATAGCCTCAAGAACACCCAGAAAAGCACCAGCGACAACATCAAAAACGAAGTGACGACCAAGCAAAACCCTAGAAATGGAAGTGAAAATCGACCACATGAAAACAACCGAAACAGCATGGTTTAAAACCTTACCGTCAGAATCGAGATACACAGATTCTTTTCTGATCTTCTCCAGAGAGAGATAGATAAACGAAGAGATGAAGCAAACCCTAGAAGAGTGTCCGCTGGGAAAAGACCAGTGATCGACTGCAACAGTGAGGTGCATGTTCTTGTTGTAGACAGGACGAGGTCGGCGGACGAAGAATTTGATGAGGCCGACGAGGACGAGGTCGAGGAGGGAGCCGATGAAGAGTCCGATGATGATGTGGCGGAGAGGAGAGAGAGGGGAGATGGGAGAGAGAAAAAGAGCGATGGGGATTGGGAACCAGAAACGTCCGTCGCCGGAGAGTTCTAGGGCTTTGAGGATTGCGCGAGGGAAGGGTTGGAAGATCGTGTGGAGGTGGAGTGACCAATTGGTGTCGAGATTCATCAGACGGTTGAGGACTGTTGGTGGCGGTTTTGTTCTAACGGTCGTCGGCGATGGAGATGACGGCGGTAGGTCTGCGTCGGTCCCCATGGAGGGTAATTCGGATTCCGGAATTTGGGACGCAGCTCTGGATTTGTTGTGTCCCGAGCTGTAGACGTCACGATCCGTTGGGGTTCTTAAGAGGCCCTTGTCCAATCCACATCTGCGACCCGGTCGACTATTTCCGTTCAAAATTCATTTAGCTCTTCCTTGAAACAAAAAGCTCAAATCATAAGTCCTGCACCATCAGCTACATTTTAATTAAGTCTTTTAAACTTTTATTTATAATATTAAGATTTTTAAACCTTTAAATTACTAATAATTAAAGTTTTTAAATAAATGAACATTATGTTTATTAGATGAAAATTGTTGTAGTCGAACATATCATTCGACATAATACATAAAATCACATTTCCTTTTTTTAGATTAGACAGCTAAACTTTCTCCCGATCCTTCTCTCTGCATACAAAAATCAAACTCGGTCACCATCTCCGTTAACATGATCATCTCTGGTCAATGAGGGTTTTATTTGGGGAGACATGTACCGATTTGAACCAAAAAATAAAAAAAATTAAAATGATCTCTGAATCAAAATAATTTTAGAAGTGACCCCCACGACATAGTGTCGTGTTGCCATATCAGAGGGCACAGCGTATCACATCTCCGTCCCAAAAGGAGATACAAATCCCTTTCCCCAATTTAGTGATCACAAATTCAAATTATTATAAAACAAAAAAAAACGTGTCGCGTCTTGGAGACGCGACATTTCCCCGCTGGCAATTCCTACAGCACTCCGCTGTGGAGGGGGAGGAGTGCCGTGGGGGTAGAAAGAGAGAGAGAGCTGCAGGGGGAGAGAGAGAGCCACGAGGGGGAGATAGAGAGGAGTGCTGCGGGGAGAGAGAGAGGGAGGGAGGACTGCCGCGAGGGGAAGGAGAGAGGGAGAGAGGATTGTGAGCCGCGGAGGGGGAGGAGTGCTGCGGGGAGGGAGAGAAGCACGGGCTTTTAAACTGATGAGCCCATGCTTTCTACCCCTCCGCGGAGGGGGAGGAGCCGCAGAGCCGGAAAATCTGATGCCTAGCTACCATGAAACAAATCAAACATTAGAACAAATAATTTTCAATGAAAATGGATGGAATTGAGAAGTAAAAGCAAGGTTGCCAACCAGATTGCAGCTTTTAAACTTCTGAAAGTCTCATAGTTCCAGCCAAAAACAAGACATGATGGCCTTTGAATCAAAAATGTGAATTTGCTTTTTTGCTTTTCTATCCAAAATGCTCCAAATTAAACAAACAACTTTTCCAAAGAAAGAGGGCATGAAGATTAGTCCAGCAACGTTTACGTATCTAATAATCAGCGGTAGGAGAATCAGGCAGATGTCCAAGCCAACAAGGTGTAGACTCCACGAGGGTAAAGGAAATATCAAAACAGATTATAAGTCAAGAAAAAAATAATATAATTTGAAATCTCGGCTTATCAGCACTAATTCCCCAGGCACGGAACTTGCACTTTAAATGTTACTCAAAAATCAAAAGCACGCAACTAGTTTATTTATTTACTGAGGTCCAAAATCTGCAGCTCATATCAAGCACAGATGCAAATTTTAGGTCTCAAAACACAGCTAAGGCCACACAAACAACCTGACTTCCCCATTTGTTAGGAAACAAGCATGGGCTTTCACAATGAAGTAATCGCAAAGATGATACCCAGATGAATGGAAGACTAAAAGACTTTAACGCAAATTCACACAAACTGATATTTTCACGGCATTAAATCTTTTCAAAAGCCCAAAATTTTATAACAAGAAATGCAAATTAGAAACTAAAATACTTAAACGCAAGAACCCAAAGACCTAAAAATTACAAACCCAACACTCCAAAATTTTACCAACACTTTCCGAGGGAGAGCTAAAAGAAAATTAGAAGAAACCCAAAAAAGAAAGATTAGTTCAATTCAAACACGGAGGAATGGATGATTCAATGTGCAAAGAAAAGAGTAATAAGAATTCACAGATAGACTCCAATCCCACGAATCAAAATAGAGAGACTAGAGGACAGGGACATAACGCTTGATCTTCTCAAAAACCCAAAATTCTGCAACAAGAAACGCGGAGACTTAAATGTAAGGTCAAATACCTAAAAATCTACAAACCCTCCCCCAAAAAAATTTTACTGGAACTACGCCGGAGAGAACGAAAAGAAAATTAGAAAAAACTCCAAAAAATATCAGTTCAAATCAAACGCAGAGCAACGAGTGACTGAATGTGCAAAAAAAAAGTAATAAGAATGTATAAATAGACTCCAATCCCATGAATCAAAATAGAGAGAAAGGACAGGAACATCAAAAGTTTAAAATTCTGCAACAAGAAACGCAAAAACCTAAACGCAAGGGTCAAATACCTAAAAATCTACAAACCCCTCCCCCAAAAAAATTTTACCGAAACTACACCGAGAGAGCGAAAAGAAAATCACAAGAAACCCCAAAAAAAGAAATGTGCAACAGGAGAAATGCGCCGGGGGGTGGGGAGAGAGAGAGAGAGGAGAGAGAGAGACCACGAAACAAACACGACCTTTCGGAAGCAAGGCACCCAGTTGGTATTTATAGGAACCTCGGGGGGTAATCGTTTCCGCCAAACCCATTTATTCCATATTACAAAGTTGCCCTTCAACGGTTACATTCCTCTTCTTTTTAGCCAGCTGGAACCATTTTATTTTATATTACAAAATTGCCCTTTGACGGACTCTTTCCTTTTTCTTAAATAAAAATTGTTTTAAGCATGTTAAAATGATTTGAATTTTGTTAGGGCTAACCGTCATATTCCTCTTGTTTTAGCAACCGGTTCGTGTATATGAACCTCGGTCTTATGGTATCCGCTAAGCCAACACGTCACGCGAAATTTTATCTTATACTATAAAATTACTATTTAACGGTTACTTTTCTTTTTTTGAAAAAAGATAAAAATTATTTTAAACTCTACTTCAATAAATTTAAAATTTCTCATCAATCAGAAAAAAAGGGACCCAATTGGGACTTGAGAGCCAAAATTAGGGGTACATACAGAGCATTCCCTAGAAGGGATTTCTTTTTCTTTCATTATGGAACTGCATCATTACTCATCACCAAGTTTTGTCCATCGTAATCTTACCCTCCAATCGGAACTCTACAAAATAGTATTTTTGATTCATGCTCTTGTTAGATGACATTTTACCTATATAGTATCGCCACCTTACTCTTGTTGCCTCCCACAGCTCTCAAATCATTTTCTATTCCCTAAAAGGTCTTCCTTGCTTGTAAATGTCAGTTGTTCATATTTAGTTCGAATTTTTAATTAGTAAAAACAATATCTATGTATTTATTTATGTGGGGAGGTGATGTGGAATTTTTGGTTGGGTGTTGCTCTGAAACAGAAAATTTTAAATTTAGATAACTAATTGCTTTTCTGGTGAGGTGTTAAGGAATAAATTTGAAGATTTTGTAGCCCCATCCGTGAGTTGTTTTCTGGATTTTACTGTATTGAGTGTACTGCAGAGCATTAGTCAATACAATTGAAGGTTAGGAGAAAAAGGGGGTCTTTCTGGTGTATGAGACAAAATGAAAGTCGGTTTGTTGTTCAGGCTATGGAAGCAAGGTAAAGTTTTTTAGCTAGATGCATGAGTAATTTCTTGAAATTGGATGCAGAAAAATCAAATAAGGTCAAGTTCAACATGGAAAAATGGCAAATTTCAGAGTTAAGCCTCAGTGATAATGCGGTGGAGGAATGCCAAGTTGCGAAGTAGTTGAGTTCTAAAGGACTATGCAGTGTCTTCCCTGAGGACTTCAGAGCAGATAACAGCAAGATTTTAGATCTTTAGGTCCAATACGTCAATGTGTGGCACGAGATTCTTTTTGGAGCTTGTTTAATTTCTCTTTTCGTGGATCCTATGTTCCTTTACTTGCCGGGAACTCAGGCCGATGCTTGGAGGGGCTGATCCTTACCTTAATAAGGTCTTCTGCTGATTTCTTCAATCTGATTCAGATCAGATCTATGCTCGATTTCATACTGCTTATGTTGCACTGTATTCCGTCTTTGGGAGGGAAGAACTTGTCATGTAACCTCAAAAAATATGACCGGTGCAAGTGGGTTGCAACCCAAGGCGTGGATAAGGAGTCTCTTCTCAAAGCCCTACCCACTGAACCCCACAGTGACATCAAGCGCCATCTCTGCCTCGCTCTTGTTCTGCTAGTAATGTCTCAAATTTTGTTACACAACTCGGGGTCATTTGGACTCGTACACCATCAATGGTGGTCGGGTGACTTCTGTGGTAACGAGTTGCTATCTTGGAGCCTCGAACCACGGCCCAGGATCAATCTCCCACCATCAACCCGTACTGTTCGGGCCATAATTGGAGGCACTTGCTTTTTAGTTTGTGGCATCACAATTCAGGAGGCTACACAGCAAGCAACTGAGGCACATCTTCCGGTCCTACCCGCCTCAATCGCACATGTGGGCCGCGTGTTTCATATAAGCGGCCTGGTGGAGATACAAGAGGCGGAAGGAGGTGGAGGAGCTCAAGGCCAAGGAAGGCAACTCTATGATAAGGAACTTTGGAAATGGACAAGGCGTGGCTTGGTATGACATTGATATTCCGCCACCGGGGTCTGGTTTTGCAATGTATTGGGCTCGGGTCACGAAGGGCCTTAGGACAAACTCCGGCAGTGGTTTTGGGCCGGACTTTGGTGTGCTTAGCCCATTGCCAATTCCCTCCGATCCTTATTTCTCCGCAATTTTGGTCACTCTGAAAATGGGGTTGTGGAACCGTGGATGCGTGCCTGTGCTGAAGATTGTTGTACGGGATAGTTAATTTGTTTTCTTTTTCTTTTTAATATAAAGTGTCAACGGAATATCGCATTGTTATGCCAAATAATTTTGAAATAAATGAATAATATGTTCCACATATATGAATTTTGAATTTTATGTGCCCCACATGTAACGAGAACTAAAAAATTAGTACATATAAAAAAAAAAAAAAAAATTAGTGAAGAGCTCCTCAAAATTGGATCCGAGTTTATATATATATTTATAAAACCTAGAGAGAGAGAGAGAGAGTGGGGAGCACTGCCCAGTTCAATCCTACATGTAATCTCTTTCTTAATTACAACACAGCTTCTAAATGATCTGATATTGTTGTCCAACCTATCGCAACCTTTGCGGCCCTCATGCTTTTGATTTCGCCCGTGGTTCAAAGAGCTGGCAGTTGGTGCTCCCTTGGTTGAGACATTGAGAAATGACTGTGAAAGAAGCCCCGAGAAAACTGGGGGTGAATTTCCTCAAAAAAAAAAAAAAAAAAAAAAAAGGAACAAGTCTTTTGGGGGTCAAAATAGACTCTAACCACATCTATTTTGAGTGCAAAAGAGAGTAGATCTAAAACTGAGTTGCATTATTTGCTTGATCCAATAACCCCAACATCTTTTCATCAGATTTAGATAGCATTAGATAACATTTTAATAATATTTTAATTTTATATATTTAGTCACGACCCACGTAAATAAAACTAAAATTTTTTTATTGAGATAGAAATTGAAGTCATGTATTATTTTTATATTAAGTTAACCATAAACATAAAAGAATTTAGTATCGAAGGAAAGTTATATTAGACCAATCGCTCTATAATTATGAGGTTGCTTGTTTATAAGTAAAGAAAAGCCTTCTTTTATTTTTATTTTTGGTAAAAAAGCAAGTAGGGTAATGGGTATTACTATTTCGTTCTTTGTTTGTCTAAATTTATTTCCTTCGAAAAGAAAATTGAAAATTGGTTCTTTAGCTTCGATTTTGTTTTGACATGAGATTCTTCGCCCTTCTAGGCCGACAATGAATCATCGAATTTCCATATCGGTTCTCTTTGAAACATTCTTTTGTGCGTCAAACATAATTTCCCGGTACGATCTATCCGATGTTCTAATCCTTTTTATTTTTTTAGTTTTGTTTAGTAGGATACAGCGGATTTTTTTTAATTTACCATTAATATTTAAAATTATATTTCGATTAATTCGATTTAAATATTTATAAAATCTTATTTAAAAAATAATTTTTCTAATATAATATTTTTTATTTTTAAGTTTTGAATTTAAAATTTAATTAAAAAATTTAATATTTTATTCTAATAAATCAATCAATCGATGATGCAGTGGATTTAGCAAAAGACAAAAAGGTCCTTAGTCCCATTGGAACATTCGGTGCTGACCACGGAGCCTCGCTGGGTAAGCTAGCTTTGTTGGGGTGAGTGCTTAGCGAGCCTCCCCCATCTACTCTTCATTTCCTTTGGGAAAGATAAAATCGGTGTAGAAAGGATTAGGGGCCACGTAACTGCCATGAGCTAGTCTTGTAGGCCTTGGCAGTCCCAGTCCCAGCCTGGTACTGTGTTTCTTACTTGTTTGTTTTTGTTTTTATTTTTGTTTTTGTTTTTATTTTTTCTCGTTAAAATAAAATAAAAAAAAAAAAGTGCTGATTAAATGCCATTGTTTGTGCAAACTAAACCCAGCCCAGACTTGATATGGATCGGGCTTATCTTGGTGGGCCTTTATTCTGGTCCAATACAGTGTGAGCACAATTGGCAAAGTTCAACCATAATTTCAGATTCTTAAATATGGGGCATCGCATTTCCAACTCCAGTTTGGGACTTACTCCCGACCCATTACGCAAAAAAAAAAAAAAAAAAAAATTTCTTAGAGTAAAATAAAAAATTAGTGAGAAAATCCATTTGAGGAACATTTAATAATTTTCCAATGCTCTCTCCATTCCTTTTTATAGAATGGAGTGCTGGTGCTAGCTATATATAAATAATCTAAAGCAATTATCGATTTTGCTTATCATATCATAGCAGTTAAACCCACAAAGCAATCAGTAGCTAATGAATTCTCCTGGGAGGCAACTCGAATATTTTTACTAATTAGAAGATTAATTCGATATTTTCTTAATTGCATTATAATACCCAGATGTTTATGAAATGATTCCCTTGCACCAGGTATGTTCATAATCACATTTGCTAATTCCAATTCCCCAGTTTCCCAAGGGAGTAATAATATGGGCCAGTAAAAGTTACTCACATGTGATTTATTTCTTTCGCCTTTATGGTTTAATAAAGAAAAATTTTCAATTTTAACAAAATTTTAAGTAAATAATTTTTGTATATTTCCCATTTGTTGGAGATGGAAAGAGAGCAGAGAGAGAAAAAAAAAATCAAAAAACAAAACTTTTTATGATTTATATTTACATATATTTTAGCTTTTCTCCCACCTCCGACTAGCATCACATTTATCGTCATTTTAAATTGAGAAAAATTATTTATTAAATACACTAAAAATCAGGTAAAAGATTATAAGAATAATATTTCACACATTTTTCCTCTGATCATACGTGTCTTGATATTAATATTTTCAGTCTCTATATTTTAGAATATAATAAATATAAAATTTTGGGAGATTAAGAGTTCGAACATAATAATAAAAAGAGCTGATCTTTCAGTGACCACATAACGAAGGAAAAGGGGAAGATCAAAGGTATCTATCATGGAATAGGACCCCATGGATACACAGACCTTCAATGGTGATATAAATCCGTTGGATATAAAAGTCTTAAAACCTACGAATAAGTTAATTTAACCCAAAAATCGTCCCAACGAATTATTTGAATCGGTGGAATTAAAAAAGCTCAACCCTTGCCCTAAAGAAGGAAAAACCTAAGATATATGACCTTAAATCCGTTTCTCACTAAAACAAGAATCTTGGCATAAAGATGGAATGAATGACGTCACAATCTAGATGGTTCGAAACCTAGATTGATAAGTCAAAGAACTAAACAAGACTCCTATCTTAAATAAGTTCAAAATTCTCAAAAGAACAAAACCTGTGTGAAAAATTCTCACAATTTTATTAATTATTTCCAAAGTGTTATCTTTTACACAATGTATAATGACCTATTTATAGGCTAAAGGTAAAAATATAATTGGCAACTAAAAATTTAGTAACTTCCTAAATAATAAACAATTAGCAAACTAAAATATAAATTACAAAAAATAAAAATAAAAATTAGGAAACTAAATAAATCAAACTATTTTGATCAAGTGTTGCTGTTATTTTTCTTTATTTTCGTCCTCCCTTGATTTTGGATAATTTTGGGCATTTTATTATTCCAACTGGACTTGCATGAGCATAAGTAATACCCCTTTTGGTTCTTCATTCATTTGGACTCTAATTTATTATTATAAAACCCTCTGAATTAAGTTATTCAGTACTTTTTTTAACCTTTTAACTCGAACTTTTGTTACTGACCCAACTGGAATTTGAGTTGAATCTTGTAAATTTCTTGCAGTCTTGATGATCACATCATTCCCCCCTTCTTGATAACGATTTGTCCCCAAATCGTTACCTGTGTGAAAATGCATCTGCAACCGCATTTTGTTTGGAAAAAGTCTCAATGAATTCAATCCCTCGAACATGTCTCTTACCATCTTAATGAATCAACAAACAAGAAAAATAAAGAAGGAAAATAAGTGAGAAATAAGGAAGTCACAAATTGGAAAAATTCCAAATTAAGAAAGAAATAAATATGGAATGAATTGAATAAGAAAGGTGAATAAAGAAAAAAAAAATAAGGAAGGTGAACAAATAAGGAAAAAAAAAAAGAAATAAAGAAGAAACAATAAAAGAAAAGAAAAAAAATTGGAAGCTGCCTTTATTTTATGAAAAATTATAGATAAATATGAATAATTATAGATAAGTATGAATAACTCGAAGGGTAACCCAAAATTGCTCTGATACCAACTGATGTGAACCCGTTAGGTATAAAAACCCTAGAACTCACGAACAAGTTAATTTAATCCAAAAATCGTCCCAACGAATTATTTAAACCGGTGGAATTAAAAAACCTCAACCCTTGTCCTAAAGGAGGAAGAACCTAAGATATATGACTTTAGACCCGTTTCTCACTAGATTAAGAATTTTGGTATAAATATGGAATGAATGACACCATAATTTAGATGGTTCGAAACCTAGATTGATAACTCAAAAAACTAAACAAAACTTCTATCTTAAATAAGTTCAAAGTTCTCAAAAAAACAAAACTTGTGTGAAGAATTCTCACAATTTTATTAATTTTCTCCAAAGTGTTGTTTTTTACACAATGTATAATGGTCTATTTATAGCTTAAAGGTAAAAATATAATTGACAACTAAAAATTTAGTAACTTCCTAAATAATAAAGAATTAGGAAACTAAAATATAAGTTACAAAAAATAAAAATAAAAATTAGGAAACTAAATAAAACAAACTATTTTGATCAAGTGTTGCTATTATTTTTCTTTATTTTCGTCCTCCCTTGATTTTGGATAGTTTTGGGTCTTTTATTTTTTCAACTGGGCTTGCATGAGTATAAGTAAGATCTCTTTTGGTTTTTCATTCATTTAGGCTCTAATTTATTATTATAAAACCTTATGAATTAAGTTATTCAGTATTTTTTTGAACTTTTTAACTCAATTTTTGTTACTAACTCAACTGAAATTTAAGTTGAATTTTATAAATTTCTTGCAATTTTGATGATCACATCAAATGGGCTATCGCTACCAAACCTGTTGAGGCCATTGACATGATTTTGATTGCAACCCTCTATCTGTCTCATTTTATTGGCTCTTTCAACCCTTTATAACAGATGATTTATGATTCCAAGATCTTTACCATCACCCCCATAGTTTTTGAATTTAAGAAAATTAATCCTCAAAATAAATCTTAAAAACCAAATTATACCTAACCTTTTATTTTATTTGTCTTAACATTATCGACCTGTAAATTAACACTATTATTTTATATTCATTTTGACCATCTCTTACTCACATGATTTTTTATTTATACTGATGACGGTTGAAATTGCAATAATAGGGTTAAATAAAGTGAAAGATTATGATCTCTTAATCCAAGTGTATCAAGTTAGGCAAGGGCATTGGTATTTTTTTTCAGCTCAACTGTGATCGAATCAAGTAAGGGAGACAACTCTATCTTTGTTTATATACAGTCAACTATGTTTAAAAAAAATATATATATATATATATATTATTTATCGCTTAATTAAATACTGCAAGCTTCTTTTTCTTATCTCTTATTCATAGAAGTACTTGAGGAAAAATGATGGTTCGATGGACTCGCACCGAACAAACACATGGACAAAGGTGCAGTGAAGTCGTGGTAAGCATTTACTCGATTGAGAGAGAGAGAGAGAGAGAGAGAGAGAGAGAGAGAGAGAGACTAGGGCGCTGCAATTTAACACGATTGAGTCTCAAGTCCATATGTGCATTAATGATTTCGTGGCTCGAAGTTTGGTCAAAAGGCATACTTCATATCATCAATTGAGGTCATTGATTTGTTTTTAACTATCCTTCTTTTTGCTATTTCAAAAACACCGCAAAGTTCTAGTACTTGTTACACTACTAGGGCCAAGAACAACACTTTCATTTGTTTCTTGAAGACAAAAACCACAAACAGGCCTTGCTTAACGCTTGTGTAAGCATGAAGTATGAAAGTCTGAAACTTTGCAGGGGGAGCGGGGAGAGAGAGAGAGAGAGAGATTAGACATCCTATATTTACTTCAATTTTTGTATTTATTATAAACATAGGTTTTTATATAATACCTATTTTATACTTTTAATGATCCTACGAAGAACGAGCATCCAAATGCCCCTAGGTAATAGTTACCAACTATGTACAACTTAGAATAGCTGCGAAATTGGTATAAAACCATTTCTTTTACGATTATTAAAAGTCATTGGAAAAACACATAAATAAAATTTTTCGAACAAAAAAAAAGAATGACAAACCATGATTTCTGTATGGTTCAAAATTTAAATATTAATTCCACTTTTTTCTTTTTTTATTAATTCTTTAGTTAAAATATAATTTTTTTCTCACTTTAATTGATTTGATCATTAGATCGTCCTAATGATGGTTCATAAGGGGAAGATTAGACGTATCTAATTGTACCTTTACAAATTGGTTTTATGATTAATACTTCCCATCAATTTGTCCCCACCATCATCAATAATGGGAGACGATTATTTTATTAATAAAAATAAATAAATAATATAGGGAGACAATTAATTTATTAATCTAAATTATATGTTGCTTATTCCCCACCCTACTATCGATAGCAGAATTTTATCTTGTCCACATGATGGATTTGTTTGGCTAACATCATAATTACCTTGAATAAATACTTTTTGGAAATAAAGTTTTTAAAGTAATAATCATTTTATTTTCAGTGTTGTCAAACAAGCCCTAGGTCATTTGTGCTACTTCCCTTCACCGGAGCAATGATATCATCAATGGGGCACTTTTTTCTAAATGTGAACACTGCGACTTAAAAAAAAAAAAAAGTTAAATATTTCACAAAATATATGGCCATGAAAAATGCCATAGTAGCATTTTGCATATTGAGGACTTTATGGGGATGTATTTTTGTTAAATCAATTAAATTTGGAAATATAGGTCATATTTGTTAAATTCGATATATCTTAATTTATTTTATTTACAATATTTTTAATTAAAATTAAAATTTTTTATGAGAAATGATTTTACAAGCAAAACTCTTGAGTTTTTTTTTTTATATTAAAAAACCGAAATTATTATTATGTTAATAATTTTTATATTTAAGTTGAACGATGTAATCTTAATTTTTTTAAATACCATAGACCGACGAATTTTAAATTCCCCGAGAAAGCTTTTGTTTGACGTAAGAGTCAACTCATTTTGTGACACTGCGTACAGTGAAGACTGTGTACAGTGTCTTTTCATCAAAATGGCTCGAAATCCATTGAGGATACTTGGATTCACATTTGCCCTCTCCATCCTTCAACCCAACGACCCCCCACCCTCTTTAAGAGAGGAGAATTTTATTGAAAGAGAAGCGCAAATACAGGCTGAGATATAAATAAAGGACTCCCGTAAATTTAAATTGCCTAGGGTATGCATGCAGTTGTTAACAGCTTTTCAAAGGTTGCATTAATAAGTGGCAATTTATGATAATAGGCAAGGATTAGGACCTAAAATTCCAAAATTAATTTAACAAATAGCCACTTAAAAAGTCAAACTAGAAAATTAACTTCTTGATGGCCAAATTATGGATAAGGAAATATTATTTTTAGGACCCAACTGGTTCTATGGGTCCTAAGGCCTCCGGCACCCACAGGGTCTGGGTTTCCCAGAGAGGAACTATCAGTGTTGGGGGCATGCTATTCGGGGAAGTCAAATTTCTTTTTTTTTTTTTTTTTAATACATAGGAAGACTCAGAGTTTAAAATATTTACAACTTTGGAAAATATTGTACGAAGCATGCCCCCAAATTGCCTTACTGGTTCTATTTCTGACTCACAAACAAGTTTTGTTTCTTCGAATCCAAGTTGTATGAACAAAGTAGAATATGAATAACCAGAAGAGGCCGCCAGAGGAGATACAAGTGAGTAGCAAATGCAAGGAGTTTGAGCCACTCTTTTGGACCAAGGTAGAAAACCGAAGGCAATTTTGTTAGTAGAGACTAAACCAAATGTCTTCAGTAACTTCAGTCCCAAGCCAAATCTCTCTCTCTCTCTCTCTCTCACAATGGGTTGAATTCCTCTCGGGAGCATATGATATTGTTTCAGTTATAATCATCAATGTTCTGAATTAGATAGTGTAAGTTCGAAAATTATTAATTTTAATGGCGAATTACAAATTTAAAAATTGTAATCCAGTTGCAAATGAAGTACTTGATCTTCTAATATCTTTAGAGCATTGAGAATTTCTAAATTTTGTCATGGGCCAGGTGTCAAATTCATGTCTTTGCAATCAATGAAGGACACAACCTACCCTATTTCTTTTCCTTCCTGTTTTACATTTTTGGGTTACAAGGAGACAACATATTACAACAAAGCATTTTAAAATAAGGCCCCCATGACTCATTCACATGCTCCTAAAAACAAACAACGTGCGTACGCTATACTAGAATTAAATAGACCCAAGAAAAAACGAGTCATGCATGGGTTGATTCCATTAGATTGGGCGACGTATGTCCTAATTGGTTAAAAATTGCACTTAATCTCTATCTTGGTCGACACCTTCACTAGATATTACCAAAAAAAAAAAAAAATCCAATGACAAATGGCATGCATGAATTGCCACAATTTTATAGACCGTATAATGTAAAAAATTCATCTCCATATCCTTTTAATCATCAATAGAATTATGACATGTTAGAGATTATATAATATCTTTCAAAAAAACAAACGGTATTGGGTTACTTAATTAAATCTTGAATTTAAAACTTAAAAACGAAAAAGATTACGTTAAGAGAATTACCGTATAAAATAAGGCTACCAAATACTTGAATCAGAGTAATCAGAATATAGTTTTAAATACCGATCGATATAATATAAAAAAAAATAATATTTTTCAAAAAATAAAAGAAAAAGGAAAAATAAAAATTAGGGGAGGTAAAAGAAGTGTTCAAAATTGAGGGTGGAAAATGGAGCACGCCCACTTACAACACATTTCCCACTGTGCTACAGGCGTGAGTCCAAAGGCTGGCGGGCACCTTCCATCTTTTTGTTATCTTAGTGGATCTCGAATTCCCGAACTGCCCTTCATCTGATGCGTGAAACCTACAAAATTCAAAGGACTTAACAGGGGTAAATGCGTCCATGAACTCACGTTTCAAGTTTTAAACTTTAGTGCTTGGTAAATTAAAAATAATAATAATTATTATTATGTGGGTTAGATCATTAATGAAAACTTTGCAATTATCAATGTTGTCTCCTTCTCATGAAACTGAAATCCATCCTCCCAATGAGGAGCAAACTTTGTGAAGAGTGACTAATTACTAACTATAATATCAAGTTGTTCAGTTAATTAATTAATAAAAGATTTTGAAAAAAAAAAAAAAGAAAGAAAGAAAGAAAGGAAGGAGATGATTTTTTAGTTGTTTAAATTTCAGTGCCTTTTTAGAAGCATTTGCTCTGCAAGCTTTGGTTCCATTCTCTTTCTAATTCTTCTATTCGATTCTTTTTCACTTCAAAATCCCATGAAAGATTCCAACCTCATGATTCTTCTATTCTTTTTTGGTAATGGGCAAGCAAGTGTTTTGCTCTACCCCATGCTTTGCCATTCAAAGTGTTAATGACATGTTTACCCTTGTAATTTTTCTTTGATTTTAGACTTTATTCATATAAAAATTATTACATGGGGTATTATTTGGATCGAGCGACACTATAATTAAATGAGACAAGATATTATAGACTATTCTTATAAAATACCAACTGGTTGGCTTAGTGAGAAGAATGCTAAGATCATTTTAATTATGTTTGGATTCGATTCGATATGAGAATAAAAAAAACACAATAGGAGATTTCCTGAAAGAGAGTCTAACAGCGGATCGATTTAAATTAATCGAGACGAATTCTCGAATACTAAACAATGACCAAACAAGAGACCGAAAAAAAAAAGTATTCTTATAAAATTCTACCACCCTAGTAATTCTGATGTCTGTGTCATACGTACAAGGAAATTTTCCAAAAGATAGTTTTTATTATCTTTATAATTCCATCTTTCTTTTTTTAGCTTCATTTTCATTATATTTCATAAAAAATTCAGTACACTTATTATATTGAAAGCGAAGCAGATACCATCACAGTGTTTTTATGAAAAAAGAGTTAGAAGACAACATCATCCTTTGAGGTCTTTTCTGGGCCATTTTCTTCTTTGGTCCCCAAAATTTAAATTATTTTTAATATTGAGAAAATCTTTAACCATGACGAAATACAAAAATTTTTTATAATGGGCATAATGCACAACATAAAGTATAGTCTCAAATAATTACTTAGGGTGAAGTTGAGTGATACGATTATTTTTATAAAAAAAAAAATCAGGAAAAGAAAGAAGAGAAAAGAATAATTCTCAGTTAGTTTAATTAATAAAAAAATTTAAGATAATATTTAAAAAATTTGTGAATGAAAATATATTGCTGTATGATTTAACATTAAAGAACCAAACCCAATAGAAAAAAGGGAAAAAGAAAGGTTTGAAATAAATTAAAATGTAGGATAAAAATTCTTAAAGAAGAAAAATATTAAGGAGAAAAGGAAAGTTGGACTTTCATTTTAGGGTGTGTTTGTTGCAATTGTCAAGGAAAGGTGTACAATTCTGGCATTTCCCACCTCTGATTCTCACGCACGAACCTTTTTCGTGTTTCCTTAGGCATCATCCAGGCTACTGCTCTGAATCTCAACACTGCAACAGAACAGTAAAAAGAAAAAAGGAAAAGTCAATCTCATGAGTGCCACTCCGTAGTGTTGGAATTCAGAAATTTAAATGAACAAAAATCATAAAACAAAACCTACTTAATTGCTTCGAATCTGATATTCAAATTTTTTTTCAGTCAAACAAACACAAAAAGGGCTGCATGGGATTAAATTTGAGTCAGAGATCTCAAGCTTTTCTTTTTGATCTTTTCTTGGGTAATACTTATTAATCTCTCTTGTAAACAACACCTGACCATCATGACCATTTTTCACTGCCACTGTAACCCACCGCTATTCATATGAAATGGCAGTGTGTGACCAGTTGAATATACTGTCTCTGACACTGAATTGAAACCAATTCAATAAGCTACCTTCAAGTCTTCAAGTCGATGATTCCCTTCTTAATCAAGATAACCACCCTTTTCTTACTACATGAAAATTGTTTTTTTTTTCTTTTTATCTTTTGGTGAGATGGTCACATACAAACAAGGCATAAGAGAGTATATGTATACTCAAGAACACATTTCCTGACACACAAAAAACAAAAATCCGACTCCTTGACTTTTTTAATGTGTAATTGTGAATTGTTTTTTGTTTTTTAATACATAATTATAAATTATAAATTATTTTCTAATTTGTTAATGGCAAAAAAAAAAAAAGTCACTTGATAATTTAGTAATTTTGAGTAAACAAAGCTGATTCATAAATTATATCTCTGTGAATCATAAATTTTATACCATTAAACATGTATTTTAATAATTTCGAATTTACATACCAAAATGAATACCATTCATAAATTCAAAATTTTTAATTTTTGATGATGAATCCAAACTATACTTCAAAATTTATGATTTAAACTAAGATTCAACACCTATTTAAAAGAATTCTATGACTAAGGTTTAACCTCTACAAAAGACATACCCATACAATCTATCAACAAAACCCTCCTGAACCACGAGGTGGGTCTTCCCAAAGAATCGTACTCTGGAGCCAATGAGCCCCAAGTTTAACCATATAGCATGCATATTGATTTCTTTCTCAGAATTTTTTGTTAATGAGATATAATTCAATTATTACTATTTTTCTATTCCTATAGAAAAAGAAAAAAAACCACAGACTATTTTAATCCACGTAATTATAAATTTCCAGGGTCGGCTGTCTTCTACTTCCCTCCCGAGCAAAAGGGAAAGCAAATCCGATAGCCATCGTCTCCATCAACAGGTTAGAAGTAAAGTCAATAGAGCAAGAAAAGCTACCCTTCCAAACGGCTAAAGAATTTATGAATACTTAAATTGTTAACAAATTGTGACTATATTTTTAACGTCTTAAATTGAATTATATGGAAACTTATGATAATGTGTTTTATAAATTTATTATATTAAACTAAATTTAGATAATATTGTTTGAACCGTTTTAAGAAAGCTAAAAGGAGACCTAAAATTCCTTCTCTTTCACCTGGAGTTGAAATCTTTCCCTTCTCCCCTTCCTCGAATCGAACAAAGTTACGTCAGGGGACTCCATCCTCAATAAATGAAATCTTGCTTTTTCGCAAATTCTGGTTTTGGCTCCCTTCCCTGTCCCTCTCCTCCCCGCCCTTCTATTTTTATTTATTTTCCTGCAAGAAAATACTAACAATAAATGTGGAATCCACGTGGATTTAACCAGACAATATTGAGGGCAACATCGTCATTTAGTAAAAAAAAAACACTGTAAGCAGTCATTTAATAACGTGCCTTTTCTCTCCCGTTTTCCATTCTTTTCCTTTCCCCGGTCCAGCAACAAGAAAAACAAGAGAGAGAAAAAGAAAACAAGATTCAGAGAGAGAGAGAGAGAGAGAGAGAGAGAGAGATTGAAGAAGAAAAAGGAGGTGTGGTGTGATAGTCGTCGTTTAATGGCGACAGGTTGGGTGAAATCTCTACAATGCAAATCAAGAGCGTACGAAGACGTTTTCCATCCAAATCCTAAACATCTCAACCATCTCTTGCCTTCTTCAAGCTGTCGAAAATCTGTTCAAAACATCAAAGACGTCATTGAAACCACCAAAAAACACAGACCCAGAAAACCAAAACCTCAATCATCACCAAAACAACCCGATTTCAGGCACACCAGACCCGAGAAATCCGACCACAATTCAAACCCGCCCTCGGCAAGCCACAGAGTCCGGCTCAGTACATCTTCGACTCGCAGAGTAAGAACAGCCGACTCATCTTCGTTCTTCCCGAGTCTCTCCGAGTTACCCGAGGGTCATCCGTCGAGAAACGTTGTTGAAATCATTTTTCATTCAAGTTGGAGCCCCAAATCGTTTATGGGTCGGGTCGAGATGGTGTTCAAAGTCCAGAACAGTCCGAGGACCGTGGGCCGGTTCGAGGAATATAGAGAGGCAGTGAAGTCACGTGCTGCGGACGGCGACGGCAAGTGGGAGGACGATGCGAGGTGTGTGGCCGATGGGAATGAAATGATGAGGTTCTACTGTCTCGGGCCGACTACGGGTCGGGTTTATGATGTTGGCGGATTGTGCGTGTTTCCTGGTCGAAAAGGCTCCGCCGTGTGCACTTTTTCGGGCAGCGGTGATGCCCACGAAAGCGGCGGGGGTGGGAGGGGGAGGAGAGCGATGTTGGTCTGTCGGGTGATAGCGGGTCGGGTTTCGAAGCGACTCGGGCTTGACTCGTTCTTGGAAGGACGAGTTGGGTTTGACTCTGTGAGTGGAGACAATGGCGAGTTGTTAGTCTTTGATTTTCGTGCGGTATTGCCTTGTTTTCTTATCATCTACAAATTGTAAAAAAGGGAAAAAAGGAAAAAAAAAAAGGACTTTTTCTTTAACAATTTTTATTTTTCCTTATATTAATTTTTCTTTTTTGGGTGTTATTGACTTTTTTGCGTGATTAAAATGAGAATTTTGGGGCTATAATGCTTCATTTACAATTTTTTTTCCAAATTTATTAAGCGAAAGCTGAAGAAATTCGTTATGAATTTATGATAAGTGCAAATGAATATGGACCACACCGCAGACCAGGCGTAAGCCACGAGTTTCCTTGGTAGCATGTATGTGATAAATTTGCACGGTTGATTTTGATTGTGCCATCCCACTGCCAGGGCAATTGATGGAGCCACATGAGTTTCCTTGGTTGCATGTATGTGATAAATTTGCACAATTGATTTTGATTGTGCTATCCCACTGCCAGGGCAAGTGATGGTAGGTTTTAATATTTAAGAGACGATTTGGCATTAATTGTATTAGAAATTAATTCTTCGTTAAAATAATAAAAAAAAAATGAATGCGTGATGTATGTTACATCAGGGGTTGATCTATTTATCTTTTACTTATTCCGATACAAACAACAAATCTCGCTTGCACAAATTATATTGATTATGATCAATGGCCTTTAGGTTAATAGTATTAAAGACCATGCAGGGTAATGCTTTTCTTTATAATAAAAGAAAAATTATATTGATCATGGTACTAACCTTTGATTACTTTGCGATTAGTGAAATATAAAATAAAGGGTATTGGAAAATTAAAAAAAAAAAGAAAAAAAAAGAAGCTTGGGACAAGTTTGTATTTTGCGATTTTGGAATATGCTAAGAGACTATATTTTATTTTGGTAACTTAATCTTATAGGAGAATATGTTATTGATGTGTTTTTTAAAACAATGTGGTCAGTTCATAAATTATAGAAATAGCAGCCCAAGGTTTTGGAAGGACTCGTGGATGGTGAAGTTTCACCGCAAAAAAGGGCCCAAAATTTCGAAGCGGAACAAACAGAGAGCTTTCATAATCATATGGTGGTGTGCTACTTTAAACTTCAGCGGCAATTTCGGACTTTTCAGAGCCTGCGGTTTCACCTCACCTAACAACATCCAACTTTTGAATGAAACGAGAATCTCAAACCAATTCATATTTACAATAAGGTGGGTCTGCGTTTCATGCCTTAACAATATCCAAATTTTGAATTTGAATCCAAATGAGTAATAAAACTCGTCTAAGATAGTACATCTACCACGTTTTGAATTATGAAAGATTTTATGACTTTTTAATATTTTTGTACAAATGTAATTGTGGACTCTCCTAAAACTATTAATTATTCGTTGTTACGCATTATCTACCAGCAACTTTATTGGCCATTATGACCATAACATGGTCATTAAACAAACGTAGGGACTGCCACATGGTTATCATGGGTGATTTTTTTTTTTTTTTTTAACTTTGATCATTCGTATCTGAAAACTTGATTAATTCGATTCAAATAATTATAAAATTTAATTTAGGGATCCACTTTTTTTATATTTGTTTTTTCTTTTTTAGGATTTAAATTTGAAATCTTGACCCATATCATGTTGATACGAGTGCAGTCACTTACAAAAATAGAATAACTTATCAATCCATTATGGTGAAATCTATTGAGTTACCTTTGTTATGCTCCATAATATTATAGATGTGACCTGGACCCATATGACCATAATTTATAAGTAACGTTGGAAGATACAAGATGGCTTTAACTGTAATATGAGGGGAGATACATTTGACAAATTTCTCTTTTTTGGGTATTATACCAATCGGATTCGGAGTTATATTTCAATTAATCCGATTCTGAACTTGTAATGACTCATTTAATGGGCTATCGTCCCAACGTAATTTTTTCTATAGTCAAGTCAAGAATTAAATTTGAAAACTTAATTAAAGGATTTAACACTATATTTCACTAATTCAACTATTCATCGATAGATTTCTTTAAAGACGTAAACTTAAAATTTCTTCATTGTATAATCCTTAAAGTCCAAGAATCTCCTATTAAACTATAATAATAATAATAATAATAATAATAATAATAATGTTGAAAAGTTGAATATTGAATTATTTCAGGATGTTCAATGTAAGACTATCCACTTGTGGAATAGGGTCTGGTCGGTGTCTTTTGTTCTCATCGTCCAACTTGAGTCTCGTAACGTCTTTTTAACGATCAGGTTGTTAATCTGGGACCTCGAAGGTCGAAAAGGGGACCACATCGAATGTACAGGGCTTATCAAACATCTTTGGTTGCTTCTTCTCCTTGCCACTCATCTTTTTTTTTTTTTTTTTTTTTTTTATTAGACAAAATTTGAATTCTAAATGGTATCGCTATCCCCTTGGTGCCAAACATCATTTTTGTCCGATAACAGGGCATGGAAATTTATTGATAATAGAATTTGTGATAAATGTCAAATAAAAGAAAAGGAAAAAACTTCTTGGTGAGAAATATGGACTAAACTTTCTATAAAAAGAAAAGAAAAACACAGGAGAGAAGTTAATTAGGTTTGTTAACTACCAAGGTATTATTAAAACCTGTTGAGAGAGTGCGACGGGTCTTGGTTTGGTTTATATTTGTAGTTAAAAATCTTGAGTATGGGGCAAGGCTCAGTGGTTGGTTAGATGCCTGCTGATATAATCCTGGTCTTTGCTTTTACTTGGAGGAATGTGCTTCGATGGTATAATGTCTCCGTCTTCATCAACCATCTTCATCAACATCATTTACCAACAAAGATTTCCGACTCCTAAAAGGAGGTAAAGTTAGCTGACTCGTGGAGAAACATGAGAATGACTTACAGATAGTTAATTTAGTGGAATAAAGTATTAGATTTCTTAAATATTGAATTTAAAACTTGAAAATAGAAAAAATTATATTGAGAGAACCGTTTCAAAATAGGGTCCTCACAAACGGTGGTTTTGGATTAATTGAAACATGATTCTGAGTATTAGTAGTGAAAAAAAAATATATATATATATATATGAGTATGGGCTGCGCCCAAGCCCAGGTCAGCCCAACAATCAGCCATAACTACAGCTCGGTCATGACCGGTCGAAAATAAAGCTGGGCTCTCACCAAAAAAATTAAAAATTAAAAATATAGCCGGGCCTAATTTTTTCAATGAGAATAATGGCCCGATTTTTTTCCAAGCAGCTTGGGCCGGCCCAATCTAGCCTCAGTCGCAATGGACCAAATAACGGGTCAAGCGGATTGAGCTGCTAGGCCCACAAGCCCATAATTATGGAAGACTTCTCAAATCAAAGTTCCTGCCCAAGATCCCAATGAAACAGTTTAATAGTACAAACCCTCCAACCTAGTGATTTCATGTTCAAATCTTTGTACCAAACAAAAAAAAAATAATAAAAAAAAAAGATTCCTGCCCTAGACCCCAAGTTTTGTAGCAAGATGAGAAGAAAATAGGTATCGAGTGGCCTCGCACTACTATTTTTGCTTTTTGCAGCATAATGTAAAGGCATTGGGCAATGATGCCTTGCAAGATAGCATCTTTTACAAGGAAAAGCCACTCTCCTAACATTAGCAACACAAAGGCACAAGATTAAGATACCTTCCACTTAGGTCATTAAATCATAGACAACGAATTTTCATCCCAAGGGATTGTTGGAAGTTCCTACGACCAAGCGAAATATCACAAATTGAACAGCGTCTCATAAATACAAAGTCGTTCTCTTTTTGCAAAATGGTCTCAACCATCATTTGCTTATCAAAATTCACCCAGGGAAAAATGAGAGTTCTGACAAGAGTCGTTTCAATGATGTCCCTCAAATGTACAATTCGTCACCCACCTCCCATCTCCACCTAACTATGATACTCCACAAGTATGTATAAGGGCTTGCCATTCAGTCTCTCACGACCCTGCATGTAACACAACATTTGATCAGAGAAATATTTAAACTAAACCCAGTAAAACTAGACAATGCAGTAGAAAAGCTTATTATCAGTATTAACAGGACCAGTTTCATCAACGATCTCCTGAGGATCGATCCTTATAATGGAACTTGATCATTTAGAAAACACGGAATGATACCGGTTTCTAGCAGCCTGTATCTGACTTGAGCATTAGGTAGCACCCACTAAAACTTGAGCATTACCCTCTACTATGATTTCTAGGCAAGATTCAAGTTCAAATATATCTGCAAAACCTGTTATAAAACAACAATAATAGTTATTTTTTAACCTAGGTCTTCCCGTCCTGTCGTCTGACTTATATTCTTCATGTAGCATTCGGACCAAATGACCATATAAAATTATGCCGAAAAATTATCTTGTTTCTTGCCTTCAGTCTGCAAGACACATGTTCATTCATGTGTATTGGAGGATGTGAAATGGGCATTAGGTAGTAATTACCCAATGGAGAGGCTTCGCCATGACATTAACTTGAAAACAGGAATATGGAAATAAGTATGTTTTTGGGAAGTCAGGGAATCACAAGACATGGAAGAAAAACATGAAAGCATAGTGGGAAAATTATGAAGTGTCATTTGCAATAACCTGATTGTTGTATCTCATTTTGAAGCATCTCAATCAGAATTCTAAACTCTACCATAGGTGAATAAGGGAACAACAGTTGAAATGCACAAACCTTTAATGCTGGTAATTCAATGACACAAGCACATTCAATGACTTCGGCTCCAGCTCGTTCTGAGAAGTAAATTTATGATAGATAATTACTGCCAAATGGAAAATTTACAGGAAAAAACATCAAACAAAATGATGATTCATAATAAAGCATAAACTTCCTTGTGCCTTAAGTAGGGATTTATCCTAGTATACAGACGAATTGTACATGTTAGCGAATAACTAGGGATTTCATTGAGCTTTTCTCTGTTATTTCTCAAGGTTATGAGATGTTTTGGATGCAGATCATGACAGATCAATGAATTTATGAGATGTCTTGGATGCTGGTCATGACAGATCAATGAATTATCTCCAGAACTTTTTGCCTTCTTTTGACCAATGATAAGTATCCATCCTCTATGCATGACGGGCCTTTCCAAGTTGAGTTTGATGTCTTGAATTCCTATGAGCTTTGAGTCACTAACAAGAGGAAAAAACAGTGGATTCTCTAGCCATTCTACTAACATGAAATTTATTTGAGGTGTCTTTTAATTTTGGTCAATTTATGAAATATTCTCCTCCACCCTTTCTGAGTTCATTTTTTTTTCTTTTCCTTTTTAGGGTCCAGTGGTGATTGAGCCACACAATGGGGTGACTCTCTTCCTAGCTATAAAACCCCTCAACCTAGCACCTGCAGGATTTGATCCTAGGACCTCTAGATACCAATGCAAATGTTTTAAGGAGCTGAACTAGGTGACACTGGTTCCAACATCTTAACCAAGGCGATTTTAATCTCTAGAAGCATGTCCAATAAACTGGTGATTCAAAGACAATGTGTCCAATAAGTAAGACTATAACCAAGATGCTATTTTCAGGATAAACACTTCATCAAAAAAAAAATGCCAACATCAATAGCAACAATGCTTTACTCTTAAGTCACCGATTCTTCTGGTTACAATGAACCTTTCTACTGGAATATGAAAATGCTAAGAAAATCATGATGTTACATGTGACATCATGTAGAATGCACAAGTGGCAGCCGCGTATCAACACACATACTATAAATATGGCACATTGGTGGAGGTGTGCAAAATATTTCACAGGTAATGCCAAAGATTTCGGGCATAAGGGCAACCAATCCTTGCTCCGCGCTATAAACAGGGAGGGGAAAGAAAACACGGAAATACCTAATAAATTCATTGCTGCACACAGAGTGCCGCCAGTAGCAATCAAATCATCAACCACCAAAGCACGGTCCCCATGTTGGACTGCCCCAACATGCATCTCAAGGCAGTCACTTCCATATTCTAAAGTATACTCCTCTGAAATTACCTCACCTGTTATAATGGTAAAAATTAAGATAGAATGCACCGGAAAAATAAGATAATACAAAAAATACCATAAATAACTGAGATAGAAAAATAAGCTACTAGGAAAACATATGCAAGTAAATTTGCATCCGTAAGAGCAATAGAACATTTAAGGATTGTTACCAAAGCACAAGCTCATGGAAAATATCTAATAAAAAAAACACAATGCCATCACCAAAAGGACATCTGAATTGTCATTTACAAAATAAGAAACTGAGGTTTCACAACGTATGAAGGGTATTGATTCTACTCCTAAGCTCAAGTTCTAAGTGTGGCCAGTCAAAACAAACAAAGTCATCTCAATTCTTGGAGTTATTTATGAAGAATGATGTATAGCCAAATAGAAAATTAACCGTCCTGAATTTTCTCAGCTATGGCTCATGGGGTGGGTAGGTAATACTAAAAAAAGAAGAAAGAAATAACATTCAGAAGGATCCAGCAAGTAACATGTTGGACGTAATGAAAATAGCCTGGTCAAGAAATCAACGGCAATAAACATGATTTTAAGGGGAAATGGTCCTTCGCATACAAGAAGGCCTGCAGCCCCTAAGATTACAACCTGCAAGTCTATTTCTTCCGCTGCATACGGGCCAGCATATGGTGACTGTTCTACAATGATCCATTTTGCCAATTAGCTTTCCCTATGCAGCAGCAATTCAGATAGACTCATTCTTTCTTTGACAAGCTTGGTACATTTTTCCTTTTTGGCTTGTCTAATTTAGAGAATCTGCTTTTGTGGAAGACAGGCCCAGCACAAACAATAAGACACCCAGCTATAAAGGATATTATAGAAAAGGCAGTCAAAGATATGCACCCAGTTTAACTATAGAGGTGTAAAGAGCTGCTGACATAAAAGGCAATAGTGTTCACTAGTACTGGTGATAATAGATATCAACTGAAGTTTTTATCACAAAGTGGGCCCTGTTAAAAGGTTAATTTACAGCAAATTCAGATGACACTTTAGAAGCTACAGAGGCTAAATGAATTAATCAGTGGGGTGAACAAGGAAACTGGCAACTACAATAAGCACATTATGTGTTTAAAGAATTTTTACAAATATTACAAAAAGAGAGTCACATAAGATGAGATGCATAAAAATAACATGGCAACACATCCTAGTAAGGTAGTCAAAAAGGGAAAAAGTTGTGAGTAAAGATACCAGGCAACTTCCTCGGTTTTCTTAGTGGAACAAACTTCGCTCCTATCGCGAGGGCAATGGGTGGACCAAATATAAATCCTCGAGCCTCAATTCCTATAAAGAGAATAAATTAACAAATAAATCACAGTGTGGTATACATGGGCAGCAACTAACTTATAAAAACCAATATATAAAATATAAGCCTCATCACATTGACTTCGCTCCTAGAAAAATAAGAAATCACATGTGACAAATATCAACTGTGCTTTACAACACCAAAGTGATAAAAGTGTACAATCTCTATGACGCTCAAGAGATTTACCTGTTTCAAGATTAAAAAGGAAAACTTCAGAATACAATAATGAGCGCTACTAGCTCATCACAATTATTTACTCCGAGAAGCAAGACACCATTATGCAAAAACCATGTTGCAACCATTTGTGGTGGACAAAACCTAATGCAAGTTCTTTTAGTTGTGTATAACACGAGAACCTTTCAAATTTATGTAGAAGACTAAACTGAAAGGCGGACATCAAAAAGTTCAACATGCCTATTACCAACATGACCGCTATGACAGTTTAAGGAGACCTTATGCAAAGGCTAAGTAAGAAATAGATTGGCAGTAAACAGTGTTACAAACTGTATAATCATCACAATTATAGCAAATCATCTAGGTGCTTAAGTTCAGCATGCAAACCTTGGATACAGTTGCAAAATGAACTACGTTATTCATGAAAACAATTTAATTATTTATTTGAAATTCACAATGGCATGACTATCAAAGGTTGGACTGGAAGAAGCAATAGGATTAAAATATATGACTGAATACTTGAGCTGTGGACTCTTCAAGACTAGTCCTCAATGGAGGGAAGGAATAGGCAAGGAGAACTACTATGAGTTAGATGGGGCAAGGGAGATAGACAAGTTATTGGCATAGGAATTTCAGTTGAAAATGGCAGTAACGTTTTAACCACAAGAGCTAGGATATCAAGATCAAAGAAGGAAAGTATTAATGACTTGCCGACAAAAGAGAAGGTAAAACTATTCGGAAAATGTTAAAGAAAAGAGATTAAACAACCAAACATAATAAAAGCAAAAGATAGAAGAATTGCTTTCTTAGCTACGACCCACAGATCAAATTTTTTGAAATGAAGATTAACAAGATGACCTGCCTCCAATTTAATTTCACGCTGTTCTCCTAGTTTTCCGAATGCAAAGTATGATATCCTTACAAATGGATAAAATCAACTAGAATAACAACTCAACAAGAAAGAAAGTACAAATCATTCAAAACACAAAGTAGTAATAGCCGCAAAATACTCATAAATGTAGATTAGCTTAGAATATAGTTAGGCAACGAGATTTGGTAACCATAGAAGTACAAGTGACACCTAAAGGGGCAAATAAGCAAGTATGAGGGGGGGACAAGATGCATGGCATAAATAATATTTCACGAGCATGAAAACAAAGATCCTTATATAATGAGAGACCACCAAAAAAAAATATTTGCATCCCACAATTTTATGGGCGAAATATTTCTAATTTTGGGGCATTGCAACCAAAAATGAAGGGCATAAAACATATCATGTGCTTCTTCCCATCTCCGACAGTGAATTCGGTCTCTCTACTAATAACATCATTTTCTGTCGATATCATCACAGACTAGAATAAGATTAACATACGCAGCGGCTTTTCTCATGACTATTGTATACCAAATAATGACAAAACCAACAAGAATAGAACTAAGGCCGTCTAGTGTTTTCCCACAGGGTTGAGCATATTCATTTCAAACTTTTGGATAAGTCCAATACACAGTACTCAGGTTTCAATGCACGGAGAGAATTGTCCTAATTTTTTTTTTTTTTTTTTTACTACCGATATTGATATCAAATATTTATCTGATTAATTCAATTTAAATATTATAGGAGCTAATTTAAGGGTTAATTTTTTTAAATCATTTTTTTATTATTCTCACGATTCGAATTTGAGATCTCTGATTAAAAAGATAGATCGATAATCCACCGAACCCAAAAGAATTTGGTATTACCCTTGTAATCGTTCATTCTTTGAAAACTCAAACTAGTACGCAGCCCTATACACAACAATCTCACTATTTTTCTTCTAGACGTGTCGTCACATCATTGGTTAAATCATTGCATTAAAGACATTACAGCACAACATCCAACCAATCTATGGACATATCATCTACCACTACGACATATAAGGGAGAATTTATCGTAACAAATAGCATTTTCCTAATAGCTTATACCAAAATTAAGAGAATAAACCAAAGCTTCCTAATAGTGACTGGGGGGAATACTAGTCATCTATCTATGCAAAAATGACGCCAAAATAAGTATAAAAGCAAAATTTGCATAAGGGTGGTCCGATTTCAAACGATGTGGGCATCCATCATCAACCACCAACCGCGCAAATCGGATCGAAGCACATGCCCACAAAAGCAGAATTCACCAGAGAGAGAGAATTGTGAACCGCCAATATATGTTCACAGAAACTAATCAATGACACAAGCCCACCATCACTCTTAGAGTCAAACACCATCACTCCAAATCCACAGTCACTTCCAATATAGCAAATAAAGAAAATGCCCATCCAAAAAGACCACCAGAAACTTATGCAATTCCATTATCAGCATTCTTTTTCTTTTCTTACTTTTTTACTTTTTTCTTTCTTTGAATTATAGGGACATGATTTCAACCCGACAAGGACCCACAATAGCTTGAAACTAATGAGAGATTCAGAAAAAGAGAGAAAGATAAAAGGGGTGTTCTTAAAAAAAAGTTTTTGTCAAAAGTGAAAAAGATAAATCATTCTCAACATTCAATCATTAGCAAAGAAGAAAAATAAAATAAATGAAACCAAAAAATAAAAAAAAAGTTTCTACCTGCAACAACCGAAATGTTTTTGTTCTTGAAACGCTCAACGAACATATCAATTGTGTTCTTGAAAACTTTGGGGTCAAGCAACAACGTTGTGATGTCTAGAAAATCAATTCCTGCCCATTTTAGTCATTTTACAAAACAATCAACATAAATAAACAAAGACCACTTTCACAAATTCCTAGCATTGGCTTTTGCAAAAATAATTAAAAAATGTTAACATGGCTTTTCAGGAAGAAGAAGATGAAATTGGTGAAATGTAAAGAGAGAGACGGAGGGACCTTGCTTGGGGAAATTTGGAACAACTCGAATCTTAGTTCTGATGCTGTTAATACGAGGATCTTCTTCTCTAAAAGCCGACATTGTGGATATTAGAACAGAGCAGAGAAATTTTGAAATATCACTTCCTCTGTTTATCTCTCTCTCACTCTCTCTGGAACCCCTTTGGTCTCTCTCTCTCTCTCTCTCTCTCTCTCTCAAACTTAACTCCGTATAAAAATTTTTGAAAGGGAGCTTTTACGGAGCACCGTTGCAACAGAGAATATGAGCTTAGGAACCAAGAGACCCACACTGTATTTATAGAGGCTAGAGACTAGAGAGAGAGAGAGAGAGAGAGAGAGAGAGAGAGAGAGTTATGGGGGGGGGGCTCACTGCACAAGAACGTGTGAGGGAGCGAAATTAAATTTTCTCGATAAGAGGATTTTATTTATATTTTTATTTTCGCTATCGCGTCATTAAACTATTTTTGGATTTTTCTTCCTCCCAAAAAGAGTTTAAACCACGCGATAATAGACCATTCTTGTACTGTTTTTTCCTTCTCACAAAATGCGTCATAATGAAAATCACGCGATCAAAATATTTTAATTTAAATTATAATTATCTAATTTATATATGCATAATTTTTAATTTTACATTTATTAATTTTCAACGGTATAATATCATATTTTATCGATAGACAATCGATCTTATAGAATTAAGTAAATGTCGAATTCGAAACTTAAAAATAAAAAAAAATTATACTAAGAGAGTCATCCCTTAAATAAAGTCTCATAGATAGTCAAATCAAATTAAGTAAAATATAATTTTAAATACCGATGATCAAAAAAATATTCTATTTCCCAACCATGTTAAGAACCAACGTTTTAAATTTGATCAAGCTTTTTTAGATTTTATTGAATGACTACTGCTTTTAATAATAGTTATTAGTTTTTTCCTACAGAGTTATAATCACAAGTAAGCATAATTTTTAATTTAATGTAATTTGAAATTTATTGAGCTATTAAGAAAAACTGAACACCATGGGTGAGGCAATCGGGACATTGTCATACATAACCATTTTGTAGGGTTTGCCAAATAGAAAGATGGTAAGCATATATTGACCACCTATTTAAGTGAGAGAAAAATGTTAACAATACATCATAACTATGAGAATTTAAAAAATTTTATATCTGAATTACTTTATGCGATTATTGTTTAAATTAAAAAAAAAAAAAACTTATCGATTGTTTTATTTAGAAATTTTTGATAATTTTGTGGTAATGTTTAATTACCTAAGACAGTTCAAATTTGCATGCAACATCGCCTAAAGTAGTTTGACTGCATGTGATATGTGAAGAAATTACATGCACGGGAACCTCTGCACTTGATTTTTACTTTTATATTTATTAGAAAAAAATCTGATTACCAATTTAAAATCTAACTGTAAAAATAAAAGATTTAACGCTATCAGCTTATTTTTTTCTTTTAAATGTAACCCCACTTGAAAAATAAAGATGACTCTATCAATGAATAGTCGATTTAGTGAGATGATATATTAGATTTTTTAATCTTGAATTTAAAATATGGGAATAAAAAAATTTACACCAAAGAATCGCCCCCTAAATAAGATCTCACAGATACTCAAAACGGAAGGGTTTGGATGTTGGTGCTATGTAAAATAATAAGAATGATAATAAAGATGGCTCCATAACCTCTACCAAACATTTTTTTTTTTCCTCAGTAGGGTTGGTTACCAAGCCAGGCCAAGAATGAAATTCACAAGTAAAATTGACCCCATACACAAACGGGGAAATAAATATAGCAAAGCATGTGCCATTCGCAAAAATAGTCAAAGCAAAGCTCCAACAAATAACATTTAATGGGGTTGGGGCACCACCACCAAGCATGGCGACAATATAACCCTAAAAAAGAATTGTCCATATGAAAATGATTTCTTTTTGCCCGACTGAATCTGGCATATACAGACCTTAGATTCTAAATTTGAAGATTTTCTTCTAACCTAATAGAAAAAGAAAACATATATATATATATATATATATATATATATATATATATATATATATATATGCAAGGGATATTTACTCATTGCAGACTCCAAAATAATGTGCCATCTCTATCTTTGTGTAATTGGAAGTTGCTTTCAAATCTTTATAGAAAATATTCTGTGGGCAATGGACAGACCTTTCTCTTTCTCATGACATGGAAAATCCCTTTCTCCCTACTTATCACATTAAATTATGCAATACAAGCCTTATGCCTAACTCTTTCGACTCCTAAAGTGCCAAAAATAAATTCTGTCCTAATCAACTTGTTAGGGTTCATCTACAAGTTTGATAGTCTTCGTAATTCATATATTACTTAGATTAGGATTTTTTTTAGCTCTTTTATATACTCTATTAATTCAACTATTGATAACATTTTTATACTTGATTTTGACTTTTAAATTTTTCTAGGTTTTTTTTTTTATTATTCATTAGGAAGTATGTGAGTACAGAATTCCACAATAAAGATAACTCTCATATATAGAGTTACTATTAAAATTAAAATCTATTTCTATTGAAAGAAAATATGAGGTGCACAATGAATGCAAATTATTTTAATAACTGCTTTTAATTGTAATGAGATTTATTATTGATGGTATATGATCCAACAGTCTAATTCCGGAGACTACCAAATCCACTGAGGCCATAATCATAAAACCTATAGACCACTAAGGGGGCCTCTGGGTAAACACCGAAAACGACTGAGCACACTCTTGGTCGAATGCCTTCTAGACCAAATGCCCCCCCCCTCTCTCTCTCTCTCTCTCTCTCTCTCTCTCTCTCTCTCTCTCTCTCTCTCTCTCTCTCTCGGTCGTGTATTCTTACTTAGACCTCTCAACTACCTTGATTAAATCCTCTTGGGTAGGCCACTTGCTCACATTTCGAACTAATGTTCTCCTAGCTATTACTAACCTTTCGATGAATAACACTCCCGCTTAACAAATTAAAATCAAGATCGCTCAAAAATTTAAACATTCTCTAATCTTGAGAGTAATCTCTCCCGACAAGATAGAAAATTCCGTGATAATTTAAACTTTTCTTAATCGATAGAATTTTAAATCTCTTAAAAATTTTTTACTATAATTTATATAATTTCATAAGATTCCTAACGATTTCTCCATAAGTAAATTAGGGTTTTTGTATCCTCAAATTAGAGACTTATTATACATGTACATATTATATATACTAAGCACATACAACTCAACAGGTATGTTCAATAACGACGATCTCTTTCTGATTTAAGCGTCAGAGCTTTCCGTTAGAACCACATCCGATGAATATTTGCAGATCTCATCATCTACAAAGGTCCAAAAAATTCAACAGTACCAATTCTATAGTTGGGTTAACAAAGTAATTATTTATGGAATAAAAACTACCTCCAACAATTATCATAACAAATAAGTGGTGTAAGCCCTAAAAAGTAAACTTTGAGGGTCGAGTACAATAAGAAAAAGATCAATCCAAACCTACGTGATAAATATTGGGGTTCAGTATTTGATTAAGTAACGAGATGGGAAACCCTTGAACAAATGTATGAAATGGTGCAAGTTGTTCGGCTTCAAACTTTGGCCAACTGCATCAGGCCTAAAGTCTGTTTGGACCTAACCTAGCTCGAGTAGCCTACTCTCCAGCTTCAGACTTTGAAGCTTAACCTTTTGATTTTGGTCTATTGAAACAATTGTCCATATTTAAAATAAATAAATAAATTCTTTAAAATGAATTTATAATATTTGAATCGAATGTGAATGTTGATGTTTTACAAAAAAGGGAAAATTGTACACATTTTCCTTGGGCGTTGCAGCCACAGCTTTTGTAAGGTTTTTATTATTTTTTTAATCCTCATCATTGGACTCATGCTTTGAAAAAGGAATTGGATTCAAGGTCAATGAAAAGATATAAAAGTTGAACATTTGATAATTTGGAGCTAATTAAAGAAACCTGACACAACAATAAAAACTTTTTTTCTTTTTTAAATATCAAGTATTGCACTTCAGCAAAATTGTGAATCTACCCGAATATAATTTAAAGGTCATAAATAAGTTAAAGGCAATGTGTTCAAATCACGAATATAATTTTTTTTTTCAATAAAAAATCTCTGAGTTTATAATGATATAATATAAAGGCAATTTTTTATCATACAATCATTAAATAATCAGAATTATTATTAAAATTTATATTATATAGTGCACCGATCGAAACAGAAATACAATTTGTGTACCTGTATTAAGGAATCCATACTCAATAAGTAAAGAGAGGTAGAACTAGTTAATGCACATATATTGATCAAAACAGAGATTGAATTGTGGAAAGGATATTTTTCAAGCTTTTGTTTTCTCTATAGAAGCCATCCTAAAAATTAGTGTTTGACCAGTTTTGTAATTGCATTTGATATATACTTTATGTTGGAATACTATCTTTACCATTTTATCGTCAATAATAATTATTATTATTTTATTTACTTAGAATAACTGAGCAACTTGATAGGCGACAGCTCCCCACAGTAAGGGACGAACACTTTTAATTACTAAAAAGCAATATTTAGCTCAAATTTTTAAGAGATGTAACATTGGCCTTTTTCCTAGAGATGAACATGTGTAATGAAATTTGAGCTGATTCTGCCATAAACACTGAACAAAAACCAGTATCAACTAAGGCCAGTGCCAGGGGTCAGACAGAGTTTGCAGGCATATATGTATCTCGAGCCAAACAAACAAACCAACATAATTAGTCCAAATCAACCTTTTATTTTCAGAGGATCTTAGTGGGGGTTTGCAACAAGAAAGAAAACCTTTTTTGGAATTCAGGACCAGAATCAATCGTATCATCTTTTGTTTTCTCTCTCTCTCTCTCTCTCTCTATTGCATGGCAATAATCAGCTTTTAATTGTAAAACGCTAACGTGTTGTTCGTGTACACTTAAAAGTGCGAGTAACCCATAATTTGGTAGTTGGTAGTTGTAAAACGTACAAGATTATCTTTTGACATATTGCTGTGAGTCCAAAAATAATTGTCAAAAATTAAAGTAATTCAATATATATACACAATTCTTTTTCATTGTCCAATAGAATTATGAAGAAGGTGATCAACATTTTAACTATTGTTCAAAAAAATTACAAAAAATTTTGTGGTAAAATTACATAATTTATTAATTAACAAGGTTTAAAAAAAAAATTAAGAACACGGGCAAGTGCTCCTTCCCCACCCCATGTCTTCACCCTTGCGTGCAACCTTTGCATTTGCTATCGATTATTATTACTATTATTATTATTATTAACTTTTTGGCTTTTTGGGGGGGGGGGGGGGCGGGCGACGAATAATTGAACCTCACTGCGGGCTAAAGATATACACAAAAAGGAGAAAGCTACTTATACACATAAGCAGCTTTTAGGGCAAAGAAACATTTAAAATGGGCTCTTTCAAAACCACAGATATTCCCACATCAAAATCACCATTGTTCCCTTATTGCTTAATAGTGCCATTGCCATACATCGCTTTCATCAACTACCATTTATTCCCAAATTTATTAGTATTTGCCTAGATCTAATAATCCCTTACAATGGTGTATTCTATAATTCTATAATATATATATATATATATATATATGTATGTATGTATGTATGTATGTATGCGTACTACACACAAGAATAAACGTTTGAGACCATTACATCTGTTGGTATATCTTTAAATGGTAGAACTAACTAGTTTGGGAAGAGGAAAAACAGACTAGCCTCTAAAAGAGGGCAAACCCCTCACATCCTTCCTAAGGAGACGATACACCTCACTAGGAGAGGATTGGTACTAACTAGTTTAGGGTTTCTAAAGACAAGACTCGTATTATTCGCAACAACCAAATTCAAATTCATCGTCCTAGTTGGATGGCTTGAGGCACAAGATTTTAACATCATTACTTAATTTAGTCATAAAATCTGCATTTTAATTATTTATATTTCATCTCCATGTGCCACTCTCGAACAAAAAACATCTAATACCATTCACAATATACTTATAACGGATATCAAAAAACCTTTGAGACCATTAGATTTTGTTCTATTAGAGAATCTCTCCATTTAGAGCATGTTTGACGGAATTTATTTTCTTCTTATCTTCTTCTTTCAAGAATAAACAGAAATTAATTTTTTTTGAAATAAAATTAAAAGTTATTTGACATTTTTATTATTTAAAAATGTTTCTATACTTATTTTTATAAATAAACTATTTGATAAAATATTTTTTTAAACTCTATTTTTAATAAAATTATTATAAAATGTATACACATAAGGTATAATTTTTCTCCTCACCATCGATTGATTAAGGTATAAATATTATTAATTAAAACAAAATAAATTAATTATTTTTCTAAACTAATAAAATCAAACATTTATAAATATAAAATCTTTTTTATATAATATAAAGAACCAAAAAATTTCATAAAAAACTCAAATATGTAAGAGATGAACACTGGTTGTGGTAGATAAACATATTTATGGTATAGACATATTTGAAGTTCCATATCATTCAAATGAAATAAAAAAAAATTATGACCCCAAAATAGCTGGTGTATAAAAAAAAAATAACAAAAAAACTCCTCTCAAAAGTTTCTCCTTAAAATTTTTTTTTTCTTCATTATAAAAATGACTTTTAAGAAAAAAATTTTATTTGACAGGATTTTTCAAAAATCCCTACCAAATGGGCACTTATTTTCATGAAAATTATATGCGGAATTTTGATTTTCAACATTTGATTGGTTAAAAAATAATAAATTGAGTTGGCAATCATAATTTAGCTCTAATAAAATCACATTAGCCTTTGATATACCTTTGAATTACATATTATTTTGCCTTTTTATTTTATACTTGGATGACATACTTTATAAAAAAAAACCAAAATACTATGTAATTTTAGATTTTAAAATTAGGTTATTCACTGCTAACTGTGAAGTAATTATATGACACCAACAAATTCCTTTTCTTATTTAGCCAATTCTTTATAAAATTTATTTACGAGTATTCTTACGAAGTACGGATTTAAACTATATTTATGAAATCAAAACCAAGTTTACTATGGACTTTTAGGCAACCAACATTAAATTTAATATTACTCGTTGGACAATTGAAATCCTATGGTACATACATTTACTCATGTAGAGCATATATATATTGGAATTGCAGTTTCAATAAATAAATATAAAGGTATATAAAAGGGTGTGTGTGAAAAATAAAATAAATAATCATAAGAAGTACAAAACCAAATAGATTAATAAATTATATAAGATTAATATAGAATTTTTTTTTTTTACTAAGTGCAATATTGGTAAAGAAAAGTTCTGTTAGATAGGAACATGAGGGATAAGAAAAGTTAACTGCTGAACCTCTGAAGAAAAAGCTTTCCTTTGCTAAAGCTACTTCGATTTTAATTATTAGAAAGGAGAAAGGGTTTGGCATGCATGATATAGCGCTGCCAATAGTGATTCGTTTTAATGCTGCCCTAGTGAAGGCAGTGTAGCCTATTAGCCGCCACTACAATAGTTTCGGTGGTTAGGCAGCTATACCATTCCCAGCTTCTGCATGCATGTCGGAAAGAGGTGCCCCTGTTAGCATCTTATATGGTTTACGGCTCGTTTCGAAACTTAGCGACCAATCAAGCCCTGCTTCTAAAATAGTCTCCTTTGTCTCTCGAACTAAATGCGCTTTAATCACATATATGACCATGAATCTCTCACAATCCAATTTTGGAAAGAGGGAAAAAAATAGAGAGAAAGAATAATACAGAGAGAAAGAGTTAGAGAGAGAGAAAGCTCAAAGATGAATTCCATTCCATACTTGTCTTCTTTGTCTTCTTATATCAAGTATTTACACATTTCTTTTTCTAACAAACTACTAACCACCATTATTAACTACCATCAGTAGTTGTTACCATATATTTCCCTTCGATGACATCTTTGTTCTTAAAAATGAAAAACTAAAAATTGAGATTTTATAAAATCCATAAAATTTAGATCAAGACTTGCAATTGTATTGAAAGATAAAATAATGGAGATAAATAATGGGTGTAACTTGAGTTGCATGAGAGCAATGAAAGAAACTAGAGATAGAGAAACTTGAGAGAGATCTTTCTTGAATTAATTTCTGGTAGAAGATTTTTCTCGTGAATATCAAAAGTTCAATCATTAGAAGACTCGGCAAGAAATCACTATTAACAAGTTTTTTCTTGGATAATTGAAATCCTACTTTTGACGAATTTTTCTCATTGAAATCCGAAATTACAATCATCGAAGAGTTTGGCAAAAAAATCATTATTAATAAATTTTTTTTTAGACAATTGAGATCTTGCTTCCACCGTCGATTATGCTTCAATAGGGGTGGGTAGGATAGAGAACTTATATATTCTTTTTTATTCTTTGGACTTGTCTTTGTTCGGCATCTTTATGATGGTGATGATTTTGTCATCAATACTTTCCAAAAAATTTTCTATTTTTCGGTCTAGTTCGTCCATTTTTTGTACCCACTAGAAATGACTTTCTATAATTTTGATGGTTTCATATCCATTTTTCTCTATCATTATTTAGTGTTAGCCAAGAATTTACAGACTTTGATATCAATTTGTCACAAATCGGCACTAGAGAGAGAGAGGGAAATGATAAAGAGAGAAATTAGAGGGAGATAAAAAGAATAGTAGGATTGAGAGAGAAAAGTCAAAGATCAATTATACTTCAATACATCACATTATTGTTTTATCTCAAATATTTATACATTTTTCTCTAATTATTTTAACTATTAACTAACTTATCACTTAACAACTAATTACTAATTATTAGTTATTACAATAATTAACTATTAACCACTATTATTAACTACTATTAGTAGTTATTAAATTTTGTTAAACATTTTGCTCGTTTACAATATTATATAATTCGTGATGGTTCCAAATTTTGCGAGTTACTCATATTCGGATTGTTGAGGCCTCAACCCAATCTGCTCACCGCATATATATTTGCTATAATTTTCTTAATTTCTAAATTATAATCACATATTTTATTAATTTATAATTCTTAATTAATTTATTTATTTATTATATTTTTTTGTTTTTGTAGTTTATTTTTTTTTCTTTTTGATGGAATTTCAAACAAGTATTTGTAAACTTTTGTTGCAATATGAATTTAAATTCTATATTATTGTTTGAGATATCTGCTTTGTGGATTTTATTTTAAATTCATATTTTTATTATTTTCTTTTGTGTTTTCATCACATGGTATTTTAATAATTTTTTTGTCGAATCAAAAATGATAAAATTTTTTGATAAATATTTATATTAACTATAACTTAATAATCAACTTGTTAATTAATCCGCACTTGAATAACTCAAATCCTGTGGCTTAAGATGATAAGACAGTAGGTGCAGTTCGAAAATTGGGTCACCCGCTCAAGTTAGGTCAGGTTATTTTCTCACCTAAGTCCACCCCTGCCTACCCGTGCTCGCAACTATCGTACGATACAAAACCTTTACATAAAATTTAAATGAATAAATCTAAAATTTAATAAAAAGTCATGAATAAAAGAGAAATAAATAATTTTAAATGGTATAAATCCAAATAAATAAGAGATATATATGAAATAAAATAAGAAATAGATTTAAAAATTTAATAAAATATATAAAAGTAATATACTCAATTTATTTTTGAAGAGAAATAATATTAACAAAAAATATATACTATACAACATTTGAATGCATATATTAAATTGAATTGTCCTTGAACTTATTATTTTGGATGGGTCACTGTTGCTTAGCTGGCAACCTCAAGGAAATTTGTACGGTCCAGATCTTCTAGCTGCACAACGGTCGACACTTTCTGACACACGCTAAGAGTGTAAAAGGCAAAGGGAAGTCCCAAAATTCACCGTAAACATGTTTCATATTTATTATTTATACGAAAAATATTAGTGAATGTCTCACAATGATAATTAAATAAATTTAGTAATATAGTTTAAATGAAAAATTAAGGAAATATTAATATTCTTCGCATAATATGATAAATTATAAATCAAGGTAGGAATGGTAGATAGATATGATTTATGGTGTTTTAATTAAGGCCACCTAGGTTAATAAATTACTAATTATGCTCGAAGCACCAAATCTAAAAGCATATAGCACAATAAATATATAAATAATTAAAATCAAAGGCCTTGAAACATGCCATACTTATATAGTGCTTAAATCCATCCATCAACAGTTTGGTTGCACTCACTTTCATCGGACAGCATTGCACTTACCTCTCATTAATGGTGAGAGTTATCTATTTCCTTCTTTTACTTTTTTTTTAATATAAAAAAGAATGAAAATCAAAATTAAAAATAAAATAAAACTATATCAATTGAATCCATTAACTTTCACTCTTTTACAAGAGACATGAAAGACAAACTTTTTGTCGATAATAAGAATTCAAGCCTCTCAATACTCAGACATTTTCAAATTTTATTTTAGTCGTTTCTTGGACTTTTCTCTCCTAAAATAACTTTAATTTTCTCAAATTTAATTTTAAATTTGATCAATTCATCATATAATACTTAGGATTATCTTAACTCCAATAAATGACGGACTCTATATAATTTTTTTAACAGATTTTTTTTAAGATAAAGAATGTCCCAATCATCATGCAGTGATTTTTTCATGGAAGGCGGCAGAGCTAATGTTGTGGTGTCCGATTCGACTGCTTTGTTTGTTTGTTTTGGCCAAAACAAGATTCTTATTTATTTTTCAATAGGATTTTGTCCCAGCCGACAGCTTGCCCCTTGTCAACGCTAAGGAAGTTGCTCTTCTACTCACAGGTTTAATATTTTGCTTTAAAACAATCTTTGGAAACAAAAAAACAAAGAAGGAAAACATTCCATCATTTACATAAACCACATATTCATTTTTTTTTTTTGGGGGGTGGTGGGGAGGATTTAAGCTCATAAGATGGCATGTTAACTTTTTTTTTTTTTTTTATATAAAAAGATAAAACCTAATGAAATCAAATCGAAGAAGAGAGAATGAAAGTGAAGGGATTTTACTCTTGAATTTTTCCCAAGGGACATGACACGTTTCTTTCCAACTCGACCATAAGACTATGTGTGGCTATTGATATTTGGATTTTTAGTTCATTTAATGATTTGGTCGATTCATTAACTAAATTTTGTATTATAAAGTATTACTTAAAACAATCCACATTAACCTTGGTAGAAAGGTCATGCTTAAATAACTCCGATTCAACCCTAATTTTATGGTATCATATTTTAAATTTTAAAATTCTATTATAGGATGAGAATTGAAGATATAAGTAGATGAATTTATAATTTGAATAAAATCATATGATTTAAAATAATATAAATGTAATATAAAGATATGCTTGCTTTTGTATTTATTCATACAAATACATAGAAAAAAGTTGCAAACATTTGATGTTTTTTTTTTTTTACATAATAATTTGTTTGACTGCTGGATCAATTTTTTTCTTCTTATAAACCTTTCTTCTGATTTTGAGATACACATCTGCAAAAAATTATAAATCCCCAAAAATATTAATCTTCTTGTTGTTGTTACTACCAATGGCAAAACATGAATGCTGATAAGCTCAATGCAAATCGGGATCATTGTAGGAACTATGCTTTGACTTTTAGAGAGAGAGAGAGAGAGAGAGAGAGATAACTCTAAGAAAATTACTTGAAATCACTAAAGAAATAAGTATTGGATTAGAAACAGTTACGGGTATTGGTCAGGGAAGCTAAGGTATTTAAGATAATGTAAATTAAAATTAAAATTTGTTTATAGGGAAGTTCAATTACTTTTGACACAGGAAAAAAAAAAGGCAATTTAAAGATTAAATAAAAACAAATACAGTATTTATTTCTTTTAAATTTTTAATTTTTAGAATAATAAATATTTTTAAAAAAAATAAATTTCAGCCCTATAAGAAAAATTTTTGGGATCGTTATTGACTATAATGTTGTCAGAAAATTAATATTCAAAACAGATTCATTGATAGTGTTTTTTTTGTAATAATAAAAGAATGAAATGTATCATATTTCTTTAGATTAAGTGGTTAAGGGTGTTTTATCGTCTTAATTAAATATCTTGAGTTTGAATCTTGAAAATGATAAAAAAAGATATAGAAGAATTAATCTCTAAAAAAAAGATCCTATAATATTTGTACAGGATTAATCGGATAAATTTTCGACTTACAAAAAAAAAAAAAAAGAGATGTTGTGAATTGCAAGGAACAGCGTGATCCAAACGTGGAACAGGATAAATAGGAGAGGCAGAGAACAATACGGTCGTTGAATACTGTTAAACGGGCCCAGGTGAGATATAGAGTAGGGTACCCTAAATCTAAAAGGGCCACAGTAGGGTGGTAGGACACTGTTTGGTTTTGGTACGAAAATGGGGTAAGCGATCTTCTGTGTAAGATAGCTTTGAGATTTCGTTGTCCCCACTTTTCTCTGCCTCCCGACACATACCACACATAACCCATCAATGCAAATCTAATTGACCATGTAACATAAAACGCTCAAAAACATGTATAATTTCTATCACATAGCCTCGAAAATATGTTCAATACCGATGGTAATGTCACGTAGGTAGAAGGGTCAGTTGGAATGAATTTTAATAGTTTAAATATTGAAACTGGGAAAAGAAATGATTTAGACCTCAAAAACCCCCGTACCAAACTCATCTTGAGGTAGGTTTTCTCTCTCGCGCATGTACGTTCACTAATGTGCAATGAGGAAACTCCTTTCCGCCACGTCCTTCGTCTCCTCACCGTCCCCTATCTAACCTATACCACTATTGGCAGGCGCAGAAGAGTTCAAATGAGTGACTTCATTCAATGTGCCAGCAACCTTGACGGAAGAGTTGAAGGCCTTGACAAAAAGTCAAGTATTGAGTAGGTTGAAGGTGGTCCAGCAGTAGTTGTGCCTCCTGGGATATCTTTGGGTTGGGGTCGAGGTGGTTGGATCTTGCTCGTTATTGTTGAAGTCTCATTTGATATTTTGGTGCCTCTTTTGTTCAAATCAAGCATAGTTGGTGGGGATGGTCGATAATTAATGGTTTTTCAGTCTGTTTGGACATAGAATTTCAATATTTCACTGCTTAAGCTCGTGTGGTTTTCTTGTCACTGTGATCTCACTTTTTCAAACAGATGTTGGCTGAGATGTTGATTCGAATACCACAAGATCTTTCTCAGTGATTTCACTTTTGGTAGTTTTTGTTCCTAATTTTGGCTTTATGTGCAAAATGTGCTCTTTTTCCTTGCTTGTTGTACTCTATATGGGTCCGGACTAGTTTATACAAAATATAAGAAGGGGTAAATAAAATTTACATAAAGATAGGAAACAGCGAATAAATTACAATTGAATAAAATTTGAATAACTTACTTGGTAGAAGGGTATTGGATAAAACTAGAATAAAGAATAATGAAGTTTCTTTTGAATCCAAAACTTTTATTATAAGAAAATTTCTAGGTTAACAAATAAATAAATGATTATACATCCAAACATGACATCTCTCTCTCCTTGATGAAACCATATGGTCGCAATAATTAACTACAAATTACACCTTTTTCTTCTACTTATTATGGGTCATGAACATGATTCTAAAGGAAGAGATAATTTTGATTACTGTAGATTTGGACCCAACATACACCCATTTAAGCTAACTAGTTAGACATGCCCTCACGTTTCAAATTTCAAAACTGAATTATGAATTATGCCAATGGGGTGTTCCTCTCCTCAATATCAGATTTGCCCACTTATTACCCTACCCGGATAGTGATTCCAGACTACAGATAAAACTCCGATCTTTATGTTTTTTGTTGCACCGATAATTCTAAGGAGCTATCATCTCCTATTTCATTAAACCTTTATCTCATTCCGATGAAAGCAAGATTTTATTTCCTAGTGTCTTGTATGAAAATTTTATCATTATTATTATTATTATTATTACTGCTTAATAGAATGTGAGCAGAGACGACCAACGTCGTTATCTCTGTGGGCGTCATCAGGACGCACTTCTTCTGTGAAATTTCATTTGATTATAATTATAACTTTTACGGTGAATTCTGATAGTGTAATTTCACCAAAATATCAAGAATCCAATATTATACCTTTCATAATTTAAATAATCATAGTATACTTTCACAATAAATTTCTTTTAATCGAATTTCAAATAGGTTTATTTGAGTTTGTCGGCCATTTATCCCAGATACCCGTGTTTGAAGTTCTAAACCCTTTCGTCTTGGACTCTATGAGTTTTGCTCTCCTCCTTGAGTTATACCACAACATAATAATCGAGAGAGAGCGTTATCCTACCCTCTCCCTTTGTAATTAAAAAATAAAAAAATAAATTTATTCTATTTATGATAAGCGAAAAAAATTATCCGATTAATAGAACTCAATAGTTAAAAATATTATTCTTAGAAATCCACTGGCCAATTGACACAATTATCCAATTTTTGAAAAAAGTTTCTTGTTCTATATGCTACCAGAAACATTAAGAAGAGAAAGGATTGATTATGGTCATGGTTTCTTTGATTGAATTGGTGGACAATCAACCTTGTTTTGGTATAACCACTTTTTAAGGTTCTTTGAATACTTCCATAAGAAAGTCATTTTAAAATTTTTGATTAAACCTTTGAAGTGATAGAACCTTAATTAGCAAGTTGACATTGATAAACATCAGAGTGAGGGTATATGTTTCCATTAATGTTGCTTACAAAATCTTAATATTATTCGCTAATGATTCGATCACTAAAACCACCGTATCAAAATAAGTTCTTAGTTTAATAATTAATTGTCTTCATATGAGCAGTCTCGTCGTGATTTAAGATTTATCCAGAGCTGGCACTGTCCAAAGGATAGAACAAAAATTGGACACCTTAATTGTATCTGGTATCTGTAGTTACTTTCATTGTTGCATTAGTCTTATCAGAAATGCACTTCACTCAATACTTTGAACCTAGAAAAGCTGGCCTCTCCACAATTTGATTGCAGGACATTGAAGTTTAAACCAAGATTGGCAATGGGGGAGACCAAATATTCAATCGCCATGCTTGGTATTTCTCGTGGGGTTCTTGTTGTACTATAAAAGATATAAATTGGGGCATTGGTCCGTGTTGGTGCGTTGGTGCGTTTCTTTCTTTCTTTTTCTTTTTCCTTTTTTTTAAGGAAAAAAAATGTTGTATGCTAATTGCACAATGTTATATTTTCTCTCTCCAAACAAGGCTACCTTCGACTTGCACATTTTTCATTCTAATTATACAATCTGTTTGGTGTTAGATATATTTAAGGAGAGAACATCGACTAGTTTAGCTATACGGAAAGGATTATGTTTGGAGAGTTTTTCATGCCCAATTCATATTAATCGGAATATAATTCCGGATACCGGTTGATTATACAATGTAATAGTAATAATAATAATAATAATAATAAATTTTTATTTCATAGTATTTGTTACTATTAATGATGGTGACAGACAAGGTTCGGATTCAAAAATATCTTCCTTTTGTGTAGAAAAGAAATTAGGAGATCTAGGACTTAAGATTAGTGGACCTACCCCAGGTTGATTAAACATCAATTGTGGTTGAGAATGGAAAAACATTTGTGGTTTCCAACTTTGGATCAGCACTACTCATCACCCACTCATGCATATGCAATTAGTCCTAGACCATTCATTCGATGTTGTCGAAAGCAAATTGTGGTATTTATTAGGGAAAGTTAATGATTCAATGTTGAAATTATGGCCCAAAGGATCTAAATAAAATTCAATTGGAGATTTATGATATAGATTCTTTGGACAACTTGGGAGTGTCCAATGACAAAGAAACTTTCATTCTTTTAAAATTCAATAAAAATAGCATCCATACAAGACATTCTAGAATGATAACACACAATGTATGATGTGAATACTCACCTATTCATTACACACGCACATATATATTTGGGTTGTACATAAGGACAGAATTAAATTTAAAATCTCTAATAACTAATTACTCTAAAGATTTTTTGGAATTAGATATCGATAGATGTATATTAATTTTTTGTTAAATAATATTTTTTGCACGTGAAAACCCACTTTTCTAAAATATGTCTCAATATTATGAATAAGGAGAAATGTATATTGAGCATGCAAATATCAAACAAACTCATAAGAACCTGTATGAAGGAAGGAATTGAGATTTAAACTCGAGATTTTTAATCGTGAAGACACTTTGGTACCATTGGCTTCAAGTGTCACCGATAATACTTGCAATATTGGATATCCTTGGGTTACTTTAGAACAGCTTTTGTCTTTATTTTTTGGGAAATTTGTGGACGGACACTTGTGGCAACTAAAATGAATGCGCATAACAGATTTGGACATGGCTTCAGCATCCAATGTAAATGCAATGACCTCTATTCTTTTTCTCTAATTTTATAAATATTTGTCTGACATTTTTCTTTGTCCTTTTTGGATGAGCATCTTATAGTTGTGGGATCATGAGAACATGCTTTAAACAGGAAAGTATTAAGTGAACATGCTGAAAAGACTTGTTCACATCATTGTTTTATTTTTATTTATTTTTATTTTTTTTACCTCCTCATTTATGATTCAAGAAGTTTAAATGCCAAGAGAAGAGGGCACGCTTCTTTGAAGGTGCCCCTTTTGGTTTAGTTACGGTTCGAATCCATTTTGGGTCACCCAAACTCAAAGAGCATATAGTCCCCACAGCTTGTCCTTTATTTAGACAAGAAGATTGGAATTCATCTTCTTTTTTTCAACATGATAGCTCTGACTTTGTTCCCGTTGCTATGACAGAAAAATCATAATATATGATTTTGGCAATTAAGCCTTGCTCCAACCAGAGCAAAATCAAACCCACATAAATTCTACAATTTGTTTAGAAAATTTGTACCCAAAATAGGGACTAACCACTTGTAATGTTTTTTTTGGTATTATACCGATCGGTATCCAGAATCATGCGTCGACTAATCCGATCCGGAATTTATAGTGACTCATTTAAGTAGCTACCCTCCCAACATAGTTTGCTCCATATCCAAATAACAAGTTGAACTCAATTTCTTAATTAAGAGATCTAATATCATATTTCACTAAGCTAACTGAACGTCATTAATTAACATGTGGGAATCCACTGAGCTTTGGGCTCTAAAGCCTCATTGGGTTGGACTTATTGGGCTCACAAGCTCCTTCTTTTTTTTGGTTACGAGCTCATAAGCTCCATTGAAAACGAATATCAGGTTGTGGTTGCAAAAGTGAAACTCGTTAGGTTTGGCCCATCTGCTGTGCTGTCCCTAGGTATCCTCTTCCCAGTTTTCTTCTTATTTGATTTAACGCAGCAAATATAGAATGGAAGCCCGATTCCTCGTCATAGACTATAGACAGGTTTCCCTAGTCGGATCCTCAAAATCTACCATCTATGGCCAATGAGCTGACACCATCCCCTCTCCCTTGTAATAAAAGTCTCCCATTTGAACCTCCTATAACCCAAAAAAAAAATCTGCCATCCATGAAATTGAGGTGATTAAAATATAATTACTCTCATCCGACTGTGATATCAGGCTAATCATGTGTCTTAAGAACTAGAGAGAGACAGGATCATTTTGTCAGATAGATGGAGAGAGAGAGAGGGATAAGAAGATTTAATAGGAAACTAATGTATAGTGAGAAACTAGGGGAATAAAACAGCTAAAATAAAATGTGGCTAACGAGGGGAACATGTATCAGAACTTGAAATGAAGAACATTATCTGTAATATTGCAGAGGGAACTAGGGAAAAGCCATATGATCTCCAGCCCGATAACTAAACCGGAAATTTTTATATATAATAAACATGTGATGATCAACAGTTAACTTCTCTTCAATGTTAATGCCTGCCTACTTAAAGTAAATAAACATTTAGAGAAAATTTCTCCGACCTACATAATTCAATCTAGACCGTCTGCTTCTTACAGGTGCAGACCAATTCTCTCCAACACTAATCCTGGATCTGAGCCTGCGGTACTCTCTTGACCTAATTACACCTTCCATAATATTTATATCTTCACAAATCTCATGCCTGGCAAGAGATGCAAGCCCGGGCAATATGTCTCTCTGAAAATCTTTAAGTCTCCTGCCCCTTCTCAGCTTAGGGCCTGAATCCCTTTTTTCTGTCTCACATACTTCAAAAGGCTTTGAAGACACAGCATAGTCATCAGCACTCATTTCAGGTTGTCTCAGTGCAATTGATTCATAAGAATCGGATGAATACTGAGGCTCCTGTGTCTCCTTAATTTCAATGTCATTTTGAAGAGCGCAGGTTTCCAAAGAAATATGGACAAGTGCCTCAGCTGCCATTTGAATCAAACCATCCACTTCTGCCACTCCTTTCTTGCTGTCACATTGATCTGTAGACTTGGAGCTGTCGGAAGATCTTAAATCTTGCCCATCTAAGGGATTTTCTGCAACTTGTGTTCCTGAATGGTTTGTTGGGAACCCATTAGAAAAGGTAGGATTTGAGTCCCCAAAATGAGTTCCAGACCGCATGGTCTTTATACTGCTTGAATTGTCAGCACCACAATCTGTCTTGCATGAAGTGGAAGAAGACTTACGATGACATTCTTCTAGACCGGTGCTTATATTCTCATATGCACATGAAAGTTCATTATCTTTCCCAGTCTTCTTAAAATTGGCATCCATCATATCTAGATGATTGCCTTTATCATCCAGCAAACTACCATCTGGTGGTTCCATTGACAAGCCCAAATTTTCACTTTGCAGTTCATCAATTTGACTCTTGAAATCCTCACAATGTTGTAGCAGAGGCCCAGACACAAGATCAGGATCAGCAAGTCCAAAATCACTTCCATTTACTCCATTATGGTTGACCCTACACGTCCAATCATGTGTGCTCACAATGTCCTTGCAGCAGGAATGTGGTTTGTCTGCACAAAGATTTGCAGTTCTATTGAAGCAATCATCAAGTGTACTGCAACAAGTCCCACAGAGACTAGAACCTTGTTGAGACTTCCCAAAATTTCCATGAGAAACACCTGATGAGCTAGATGTTGAAGGATGAGTTGCAACAGGATTATTCGAGTGACAAAGAGAGTCACCAAGCTGAACTGTGTTAAGGTCCAGATGCCCTCTTTTGTGTGTGTTAAGTTCTTGCCCGCCAGTATATAGACCACTGCTGGAGATATTATCAAGTTGTTCTTTTGATCCTGTGAAGGGAGAAAAGGGAAATTGGAAATTAAGCATTCAAGACTGAAAAAATGATGTTGACAGAAGAATAAGTAATTACAGTTGCCACACGTGAATGACCAATACCTTGAGCCTTTTCCTTGCCATCCATGAGAAAGCAATCAAGGGTACTCACAGGAGCTAAATTTTTCTGCGCAGGAGTTGAGCCTAATGGGTCTGACATGGCAGAAAAATGGAAAGTATCTTTAAATTGAGGGTTTGGAGCAGCAAAGCCAAGAAGAGACATGGTGTTTGCATTCTCATCTGACATCTCTTGAGCTGATTGTTCTAAATCAATAACATCTCGGGAGCAAGATGAAGCAATCTTACCATACCAAGTCCTACTACTCTTGTGACCCTTCTTTTTGGCATCATCACTGATGCTTAGTGAGAGTTTCAGATCATCAGGATCATTGTCAACATGAAAAGACTGCTTGCATTCAATTGGATCCATTTGTGGATCCCTATCAATGCTTTTCACTTCAGCATTCTTTCCAGAATGGCAGATGTACTCATCAACTGGAGATTCAAGATCTAGAGGCCTCTGCTGGAGATTGAGAGTCCCATGATGGAACTGATGGTAAAACCTCAGGTACTTTTCAGGCAGATTTTGTGTTGCGGCTACCTGGCATGGGATGCATATCCAATGTTCAATAAAATAAAATCACCAAAAAGGAGGAAGAAGAATGTTCTGCTCAAAGAAATCAACTGGCAGGGTGTTGGGCAGCCTTGATAAGAGCGAATGGACTTAATTTTATTGTTGAATTCCAGAATTTGAATTGTTTAACAACATAACAATAATTTTCCAAATTACAATGTAAGCTGGGTATAAAAATTAAGGTGGAATTTAGAAGCCAACTATTGAATGCTAGAGATCGTCTTTCAGCACTAAAACCTAGTCTAAGATATCTCAACACTTAGATTTGGCTTATCAAGCAGGCTGTGTGAAAAAGTCAATTGGTGCTTTCTTATAGATAGCTTGAACCATGCTATCCATAAAATGGATTTCTAGAATCAATTCTCTAAACAGTTTGGCATCATTCTATGGGAAACAAGATGCAGCCATCTCAATACTTTTTTCATGAGTCAAAGCATCATATAAGACAAAAAACCTAACCAATAAAAGATACTGCATCACACTCGTAAAAGTAAACTTCTAAAACATTAAATGCATTTAGCTTTATTTACCATCGTAGGAGCAATCACTGTTCTCTCCTTTGCAGGTGACCTGCACATGGGGCCTGTATTCCACAAGCTGTGTCTTTCAGATTCTTTCCAACTAAGGCCATCCATAAGGGTCTTCTGTATGTTGTATAGACGATGAAGTTCATGGACCTATGAACAAAGGGGCAGCAAGAAAAGTAACCGATCGGATAAACAGAAAACTACTAGCCTTCATCAAAGACCCTCATTGACCAGAACCACATTAGATCAAGTCAACGGCACAGTGACAAAAAAGTTTATTTAGCATCCAAGAATGCATTTGGAAAGCAATAATTGAAACAGGGAAGATCCATATAAGAATGTCACTTAAAAGTTGAACCATTAAGTAATCATAATCTATGCACAGGTGAACCCTACCTGCTTCCTAAAGATGACCTCCTGATTGAGCATTGTCTGCTTCAAAACCTCTTTAAGTGAGTCGTTATATCTTTGTAAGTTTATATCAAAATCTCTTCCCATTATCATTGTGTCTAAGAAAATTAATAGCAGCTTCGCATCTCATATCAGACACCGTGTGGCTTAGAAGAAACCAAAGCCTCTGACGACATTTCACAGCATAGTTTCAGCTCCATCTCTACAAGTACTCAACAAGGAGGGCAACTCGTTTTAGAACATTTTTGCAGTTTCGACTGAATACCATAAATTAAGCTACTATCCTGTGGCACACAACAAAAACTTGGTACGCGAATGAGGTACTAAAGGTCTACGCGGGATTGCTGATCAAAGCAGGACATATTGTGCTGTAAATTCAAACTTGACTAGCAACATTCCAGCTTTGCTGTTCACTCACAAGCAGAAAGAAGTAAGGGACTATGTGACTACCAAATTCATAACAACAACAATTATAAACTTCAATAAACCATTCACAGTCGGAAAGAACCATGATTTGGTACTAATACAGTACCAAATGTTGACACAGGAAAAAAAATCCTCAGCTAGTTACAAAGCTCAAAACTTTGTTTCCAACCAAAACAAGATCCATCCCATGTATATCATCGAAAGAGCAAAATTCTAGTAGTGGGTATAAGAGACTCATGGTTTAGCTCATCTAGCATTAGAAATTATTAAGCAGGACCCACATTAACATGCAAATCTGAATCACCCACTTCAGGTTATGACTAGCTGAACTCATCCAAATTGGCCATACACATATATATGCATATATACAGAAGAAGAAAAAAAAACACATATATTTGCTCTTGTTCAACCAAATCTCTACACAGACTTAGCATAAAATTTTCTAAATACTAAGAACCCAGAAACCCTTAAACTTCAACTTGTCAGAGGAAACAAAAGAGGATGTGCGATCAGTTCAAAAGTAACCAATTTTTAATTCCTCTTTTTTTGTGATGAGGTAGATTTTTTACTTTTTTAGCAAAGAAAATGTAACTACAAAAGAAAAATAGGGGATCTAAACCACATCTGTGCTCCAAAATTGATTAAAAACATAATCCAAATATAAATTCCGCTGCAACTATTCCCCCTAAAAACTCACATCATAAAAGTTCATCAAGTCTAATATGCTAAAAGGAAAAGAAAATAATAGAAATAGTAATCAAATAAAAAAGTAACAGAAAAAATATATATTAATTAGAATTCAGATTAGATATAAAAGACAAACAAATCCAATAAAATGTAAAGAGAGAGAGAGGGAGGTACCTGATAGAACGGCATGGTCGAGAGAGCTAAAATGATCTGAGAACATCAAAAGAAAAAATGCTTTTAAGGCTATCTACTAGGGTTTAGAGAGAGAGAGAGAGAGAGAGAGAGAGAGAGAGAGAGAGAGAGAGAGGAGAAGGGGAAATCGGATCGCGGGCGACGAGGAAGTGAGAGAGCCAGAGCGAGAGAGACAGAGAGAGTGGGGCACTTTTTTGTGAGTAAAATTTGCCAGAAAAAGTAATGATATGCGGTAATCCCACACTACGCCACTGCACAATCTAGTATCGCAATTCACAACAAAGACAACTCTCTCTCCCCCAGCCCCACTCTCAATGTGCTTTATTTGTGCACTTTCGAATTTCGATTTCTGGTTTAAAGACACGACCAGCCAGACCTACCGCGACAGTTTCCTCTGCCTAAATGTCCTATGTATTATGTACCCTTTTCTCCTTTTACTGTTTTACCCCTCTACTTGTCCCTTATTCCCACTGCCCTCCAACTGACCCACCACAAAAATTTTCATTACAAAAAAAAGCACAGAGTACTTGAGTTACAAAACAAATAGACTCCCTCACCATTTCTAAACTCTCAATATGCAAGCATTAACAATGTTGAAATGGTATAAGCATTACATTCACAAATTTTACTTTTGCTCGGGTGGGGAAGGAAAGAAGGTTTAGCATTAACAATGTTCAAATTCTTTGAATACAAAAATTTCACTTCTATGATGACACTTTGGACAAGTAAAAAAAATGCATTGAATATTTAAGTTAATTGAGAATGTTTTTTTATTTATTTATTTCTATATAACTTGGTAAAGGCTCTCTCTCTCTCTCTCTCTCTCTCTCTCTCTCTCTCTCTCTCTCTCTCTCTCTCTCTCTCTCTCTCTCTCTCCTGTTTTTAATGACTGAAATGGGTGTGTGACAATTGGGCCTGAATGATCAATGAGATTGGCATGCAACTCAGTGGTGCTCAGTTGACCTTTTTTGAGATAAGAGAATCTTTGCATGCCCAACTATCCTTTGTTTTTTTCCTTTATGTTCAACCCACGACTCCTAAATTTTGTCTTAACTCAATCATTCTTTAAAGAAATTCAGAATTAGTTGTCTTCAATTAATTGACCGCAGCCATTTTAACTGCAAAAGCTTACCTGTTATTTTTGCAATGGGTAACTCATTTTTTTAGAATCTAATCGGGAAGATAGATATCTTTTTTAAAAAAGAATAAAAAAACCCTTCTTTTTTCTAATTATACAGAAGGTTCCTAGATTTAATTGGAGATGATGAAAAAAAAAAAAGATAAATAAAGGCAGACGAAAAGTCTTACCACTAAAAATTGAATTCAAAATTCATTAATTTCAACTTTATAATAAGTGTAATTACACCAAAATTTATTTTCTCAAAATTAATTTTAAATTTATAATATGTATTGTCAATAAATTGAGTCAATAGATATGCAATATCCTTTTGGGTTGATTATTCTTAATAAATGCTGAGTATCGGTTGGGAGAAGACCTCGATGGGACGAGATTAGGCTTTTGACTATTCTTCATTTTTTTTTTTTTTTTTTTTTTTTATGAAGAAGAGATTTGCCATTATTAACATCTGACCATGCTTTAAAGACTATTATGATAACCCCCAGTTGGTTTGCTCCTCGTACTTGATCTTTTGATTAGAGGAATTAGAGAAAATATATATATTTTTTTTTTAGGTACCAAAGAATTGACAGGAGTTATATAAAAATTTTATCATCAGATATTATTATCTTTTTTTTTTTTTATATCATGTCTTGAATATCGTTTGGTATTCAGGATTTAGTCCCGATTAATCCAGATCAACCGTTAAAATGACTCATTTTTAGAAAATAAGTCTTCCAACAAAGGATATCATTATCTTTTAACTTACATAAAGATTACCTCGCTTTGTCACTTCTTTTCCTTATTTTTTTTTATTGTATTCATCATATTTTTTAGAGTAAAATTTTACATATATAAAACATAAAATTTTGTGAGTAAAAATTAAATCTTTTTACTTAATAGTAAATCTTGTATTATTAATTTTGTTTAATTTTAATCATATTTGAATTTTATTTTATTTTTATAAAATATATATCAATTTTTAAGGGCAACTATACACCACAGCAAGAGAGAGAGAGAGAGAGAGAGATAGGGGAGGGACGGCTAGACACAAATTTCTAGATTTATGCCAACGCCATTAAAGATACATTAAATTTCTTCATTAGGCCACGTTCTCCCTGGCACCCAATTCCCCTCATTCCCCCCCCCCCCAGGTTTAATGCTTTGGAAGCATCGTCCAAAAAAATGGATAAATTTATTTATTTTTCATTGTTTTTTTTTTGGTGAACTTTATTTTTCATTGTTAGTACTTCTATTGAGGCGAAGAAATTTATTTGTCACCCCCTTGTTTAAAATTTGTCAAATAGTTATTTTGTTCTATTTTGCTTTTTTTTTTTTTTGTTGTAAAAAAATTTTTATTTGACTATTAATATATAAAATTTGATTAATTTAATTTAAATAATTGTGAAGATTTCTCATCATGTTTTCTTATATTTTTGTTGGTTAATCAAAGAGATAATTTTGCTAAAAGAGGAAAAGGGTATTTGAGTAAATGAATAATTCGAAAAGAAAGGAGTCTATTAAGATCACAGACGGCTCATGCAGTCACAAAAATTTTGCTGGGCGAGCAAGTTGTCAGATAAACGGCTAAATCGATCGGCCACAACTGACAACAATATTTCTCCACTCGCCTGAACCAACGTGCCTCCACGCCCCAATTGAACGCAATCATTTTCAGCATCTTAGCGTGCGACAAACGCGTGATGTAAGCGAGTGGCTAAATTGGACAGAATCTTATATGCGGTTTCTGATTGGTCGAGAAAAGAATACAAAATAGAAAAAAGGGACTACTTGTGTTGACCGACTAGAAATCAAATTATATATTACAATATAATATATATTTGAATAGATTAATGGATGTTTGGAATTGAAACCTACGAATCACCTGCCTTTAGAGTCCAAACAATGTTATCTTGGTTGGAAGTTGGGTCCAGACAAGATGGTCTGTCTCTAAATACATACATATATATATATATATATATATATATATATATATATCTTGGTTAGAATTATTTACGGAGACAGGCCTAAGGATGCATCCGAGTATCTCTGTACTTGAATTCAAACTTAAATTTTTTAATAATACTCAGACTTAATATATAATAATAATATGATTTAAAATTGATTCGTTTATAGTTAATTAGTTTAAAATTAACTTAAAAATTCAAAATTTTGATTTTTTTTTATATATTTCATATTAATATGTATTATTGAACCATTTGATAAGTTTTAGAGTTTAAAATTTTATTATTTAAATTTAACTCGATTGTATAATAAAATCATTCAAACTCGATTTGAGTTCGGTCAAAATCAAAGCGTATTAAGCCTTTAATCAAGCGACTCGAATTCGATTTGGTTCCTATAATAACCTTAGACAAGCCATAAAATATGTTTGAAAATGTATGAATAATTTTAAATAATTAGAGAGAGAGAGTAAACAGGTGAGGGAAGTGATTTTTAAAGGACTGATGGGTGATGGGTGCAAATTTTCACAAGCGAAATGTGTGCGAAATGTTAAAATTGTCATAGAACTTGTTCACCTTATGGATCGTAAATTTTTATTTTTTCCATGTTAGTATATTTGGTTTTTTTTTTTTTCACTATCGATATCCAGATTTTATTTGATTAATCTAGTTCGAGTACTGTGAGACTCATTTTAGGGATTGACTCTCTTAAATCTTTCTTGTATTATTCTCAAGGTTCAAATTTGAAATTTTTGGTTAAAGAATTAAGTGACCGATTATTCAATCTAAAAAAGTTTGGTCATGTTAGTATTTTTGTTTTTTCTTTTCGTATCATTGGTCATGTTGGTATATTTATCAGGATGCCCTATGCCTAAGGCTTGGGTTCTATGGCCCAATATCTAAGGATTGGGTTCTATGAGTTTGCCTCAAGAAAGTTGCCCATCTAGGCCCAAGAGTCTGGTTAGATAGTTCTGAAACCTCAGGCCTAGACACCAAAAAAAAAAATTCCCTTCCATTTGTCATCGCCCGGCCCATTTTTTCATGGCCATTTGAAGGAGGCCCAGCCTTCGGTTTAGAACCCTTAGACCTGACCCAGCTCCTCCTCTGGACCACAATCCATGGGCCATAGCCATCTTGGGCCGACCTTTGCATCTCCGGTGTTAATTTTTCTTTTTTTTTTTGGTAGAAACCGGCGTTACCTTTTGTGCAACAGATTCAGAAGCAACTGTCTAAGAGGATAGTCCAATGGTTACATCCCCTTCCCTAACCCCACACTGAGCCTTTTAATGCCCAAACACCCGCAATAAAGCATATGTTATCCAATCGTTCATAGATTATCTTCTGCCACCAGGTTTTGAACCAAACGATAGTATTAGAGGCTGGGAAATATCAATCTCAGTTCATACTCTTGATTATTTACCTCTAGCGGCCAATATCGAAGCTCAATCGATCCTCACTACCCTCCCCAGTTGACTCCCAATCAATCCCAGAATTGCATCATGAAAATACCCAATTGGGAGTTCCGGGAGTCGAATCCAAATAGCTGCCATTGTGGATGAGGCCGGTTGATAGTTTAAATCCGGTGTCCACCACCTTACTATTAGATAATGGCCCCGCAGTCAACCAGGGCCTCCCATTAGAATAACATCCAGCTTCTCTTTATCGTCCGGATTCACTAAGGAGAATCCTCCTTGCAAATCCATCAGTTAAGGTCCTCGGCAATTTCTAATACTGGTGCAACTTCAATTTCATAAAACAATACGC